>JAQJVK010000003.1:18951006-19551006 GCA_035578135.1 Flexamia atlantica | reverse complement strand
CTACTTAAAAACCATTAAAACACTCAGGTAATTTTACAAAATCCGACATCCGACAGGTCATGATAGGCTTGTCATAGCATGACATCTGACATAAGACTCCTCGGAGTTGAAACTGCAGTTAGCATCAACAAATATTGCAGAGGGTCACTTTGGCAGTTGAAGATATATAAACCAGCTTTATTAGATTTAAATATTTAACCCCTTAAGCGCCGAGTAATTAGCCCCCGCGGTTTTTAGAAGCGCACATTATTAACTATGCAATCAACACGAAAACGCCGGGTTTTCGTCTCCACGCGATGAGCACGATACTGCAGAACTCGTGGTGTGGACGTAGTTCCAGAAAAATCCTCTAGAGTGCAGCACCAAACGGTTTGCAACTCATCAAGGTCAACTGTACACAGTCTTAGCAGGAAAAAACTTAGCAGAACAGTTGTACCAACATGAATCAGCTAAGAACATCAAATTCGAGTTAACCAGGGGCGTGGTGGTCAACGAAGCGAAGGTGATGCACGAGATAGGCCTATCTCGTGCATGGTGGAGCGCATGCAGAATAAATACTACCACGAGTTAACCCGGTGCGCGGCGGTTAAGGGGTTAATGGGTGCATTTTATTTCCTATACCACACCTAACCTCAACTAAGTACCTACCTAACACACTGACGTTAAGTAGGCTTAGGCCTGCGCACCTGGCCCTCCTTATCAGTCTTTTTGTTTAGCCTACGCTCTCTATGGGAATTTAATAATTAACTTAGGCATAGATTTTTGGCCAGACTGCTAACTTCAGACATCAAGTTTTTGGCCAGGATGCAAATTTCCTTTCCAATTTTAGCCGTCACTGTTCAAATTGTAATAATTCCTTGAAAAAGAATGTTATTTGTGAGCTCACCAACATCTTTATTTTAGACCAATTTTTATGATGTGGTGTCAAATTCAGTGACGGATCTACATTTACTGTCGCCCTGGGCAAAATCGGCGTTTGGCCCCCCCCCCCCCCCCCCAATACACAAGAAATATATTAGCCTATATTTTAATGCGCCCTTTGATGTGATGGATAAGCAAATATCCATATAGGCCTATAGTAAAATGATTTAATTTTGTTGGCCGCAATACAACTGACAATCACAGGCCATGAGAGAGCCTTACCTAGAGCTGTTATTACCATAATATGGTCGAGATATTTGCCAGCCGAAGTAAAACCAAAACGTGGTGACCACACCAGATTTCACATATGAATCTTGCGACTTTTTCTGATCTTCCCCTAATATTTCCAAACAATTGCCAACTAGTGAAATCGGCCATGTTGCCTCTAAAACAAATACTTGAGCCCAATCTATGTCAAATCAATAGCCAAGCACATTTGGTGTAATGAAAATCAAACTGTATATCATGGCCGCAGAATTGAGAACAGTTTTTTTCTGTACGGTACTCTATCTCGGCCAGAAATGACGACAACTATTGGCCGGGATCAACGAACGCCAACCTTTATATCAGCTTTCTATGACAATCCACTTCGGTACCTAACTGAAAATTTTGATCGGGATTATCTAATTCTGTCGGAAATGGTGATTACTAAGTTAGATATCGGCCGGAAATTACAATCCCAATATTTATCTTGGCATTAGATAAAAATTGTACTACGTATCCTGAATATCTATCGATTTTATTCATTATCTGCTTATTCCGAATTTCCCGCTAATCGGATCTGGGGTCGGCCCCAATTATTTCGGAATAGCGGGACTACTGCATTACCTTATGTTTTGAAATATAAAAAAAATCTTACCCAGATAATTTACAAAAAACAACTATTACATGGATCACTAATAAATGGTTTATTGCAAAGCCCTAAAAGTTGTTAAAGTCCAGTTACTAGAGTGCTCTTCATGAGATTTCGAGCTTTACTTTGAGGGCCTATGATATGTTAAATATTTACTTCAAGGGCCTATGACATGTAGTTTTGGCTGTAACACAACTAACTATCTTTTTATTTACTGGTATTTACCGGTATATATACGGTATTAGGCCTAATTATTTTCTAGTTTATATAGGTATGGGATTGCTTTCCAAAAGCAGTGTATTTTTCTAAGTAACGGTGTAATCAAACTAAGTAATTCATTGAATTTTCAGCCTACTACCGATAAGTGTATATAATTTATTTTAAATTTTGACTGAGGTTCCTCAGTTGCAAGATCATGCATAGTGTAGCTAATGTACCAAATTAAAACATAGTGAAGCTCCTCCCAATCCAATTCCTAACGATCTCTTCCATTTATTCCCTTTTTTTCGTAGCTATTCTTTACATAGTTTTCTGATTCTGATTAAGAACATGCCATATAATATAAAGTCGGCTTAAGAAGACATATCAGTGTACCAGAGACAGCTTAATATGACTGCAGTAGAATCATTATAGGTAGCTTAAGAACCATCACAAATACGGTAACGAATAAGGGTTTTTTTATTTGCTCTCCCTTAAAATAAATATGTTAGCTTTCTTTTCAGTTCTGTATTATTGATAATTGTCTTGGTGTAGGCTACCGTACCCCAACAGATAAGTCAGCCCAACGTAAGTCCACAGTCAGTTTTTGTACTTTCCCTATAATCACGACGTGCACCACCGGTGACTCAATGGAAACTTTCCAAAACTCCGACATGTACAACCGGTGGCGCACTGTTCCCATTTGATTCAATGCTTTTTCACAGCACTTTCGGAGCTTTGCTGGGTTATAATATTATTGTGCTCTTATTTTAGGGTTGTATAGACTCACCGTGGCCACCGGTGGCGCACGTGTAAACTATTAAAAAAATAAATGTAAAGATCCGGATGACAAAAGAACGCCAAAAATTGCCGAAGGGACATAAAAAGATCCGGGAAGTGCTTTACTCGTACGGAGGTTACAATAGGCTAACTAAAAGTGTATCGTTCCCCATTTCGCTGCCTGCCGAGCCATCGGCGAATCATGCATGTGCCACCAGTGGCGCACGTTGGCTGGCACGTCGGCCCGTGGTGATTTCAGTATGCCCACCGGACGACGTACGTGTACGTCACCGGTGGGTGGTACACAAAAGTGATTAATTTCACTTAAATTAGGTATTTTAGGTAGTCTGTACACAAGGTAAAATCAACGGATATTTTTATGATTTAGTTAAAAGTACAACTTAGTTTAGTTTCGTCTTTTTGGTTAGTTTTTACCAATTATTGCAACGTCCTTTTAATAAGTTCGAAAATTCAGTCGTGTATCACCGGTGACGCACATCGTGCTGAACATGTTAAGGTGTATTACGCCCGAAATAAAACCCTACATCCCGACTTAATTAGAATTGAAATCATCTGGAATCCAACCTTCAAAAGTAGTAAGAACTTTCTTCAGATAGTTAGGTTTCTTTTTAGAGAAATTGTAGTCAGATAAGCTTATAACGTTTACTTTAGTTACACCCTTATTTTTAATTGTTTTTTCTTATCTCAGGGCAAATGGGATGGTAAAAAATAAGCTAAGATTTTATGGACAGCGTTCAATCACTTGTCCTGCTGTTGGACCACAGCTTTCAATCACTTGTAAGCCCAACACCTAAAATTTTGATATGCACAGCGTTCAATCACTTGTGCGGGAATAATTTTGGGAAAAAGGATGATTTTCAGCGCCTTAATCTAATAAATAATAAGATAGTTTTATTTTGTTTCGAAGGTTAAATCATTTATTAAATATTCAATTTATTACAAATATTTCTCAGTTAGTTTTTCTTATAATATGTTAAATATTTACTGTTTTCCTCTATTATTTATATTTTAGGCTTATTCCTATGTCAACTAAAATTAACCATTACAAGCTTAAAGCCTAATTCACCTATACCTTTTTGAATGGTAGGTTAAAGAGGGTAACACTTAAAATATAACTTTAAATACTACCAAATTTAGAAATAAGGTTTGACATAGTAATGTTTAAATGAGCAATTTTACCATTAACCTACTAAATAAAAAGCCAACTATGATGTTATTTAATCTGTTGAGGTAGCAGAAAATGATAGTTTAATAGTTCTAGAACTGTAGTAAGGCATGGTGTATATTTTTTCTGCCATTGCAATTCGTCAAACTGCCCTAACAGGTAAATGAAAAGGTTCATTAGGTATATTTTTTAACAATCAAATTATATTTTAGTAACCTACCATTAATGTAAATATTGTCATTGGTTTTGTTTGACCTTATTTAAATAGTGTTCAGAATCTATACTCAATTCCATGTTCACCTTTCAGTACAGGCCTTAAGGCCGTATGCCATTAGTGCAACCAGGTGCAACTTTGTTTCACGAAACATTCACGAAACCATGTTAAGTATATCTATATAAAAATGTCGCGAAATGTTTCAGCAAGTAAGGCAAAATTTTAGCCCCTTAAAATACATTGTTTCATTGTTTCACACAAAATGTTTCAGACGATTTTGTGTTTCGTGTGAAATGTTTCGCGAAAAAAGTTGCAATAGTGGCATGAGAATAAGAATAAGAATTCATTCTTATTCTTATTCTCAGATAAGATTTTTACGTTGAACAGAACAGATATTCTCAGAACAGATATTTTACGTTGAAGCAGAATGCATTAATAAGTTATCCACTTTAATAATTGCTTATGAATTTAAAAAGACTGTTATTTATGTTCACATTCTGACGGTGTTTGTTAATATCCAAACAAATATGTTATTACAATTTTGAGAACGCGATCAATCAATCTTTCTTAATTTTGCTATTTTTTAACATTTTTATTAGGAACTGTTAAATTGTAAGGTCCTGGTTTTGGCATACTGGGTAGCGGGGGCATTGACCTATGCCTTGCGACACCACGGACGATGACAACTCTTTTTCAGATATTATAAATTGCTTGGAATTAAATGATTTATCTCAATATTTAAATTTTTACGGTAATATTACTGGTAATGACAGCTTGTGCATCTTTCATACAAATATCCGCAGTTATAACAAGAATTTTGATGAAATGTTAATTTTTTTAAATCCCTTGATTGAAGTTTTGGATATAATTGTTCTTACAGAATGCTGGCTGGGCGGGGGAGGGGCGGGAACCGGTTTGGAGGGGTTCGACTGCTTCCAAACAGAGACACATCGCAACCAAAATGACGGTGTCATTGTTTACATCAACAAACGATTATCAGCCACTGTTACACAAATTACTTTGGGGGACGTTTACGGACTTGCTTTAAGTTTTGTACCTTTCAAGAAACATTTTACATTACTTTGTCTTTACCGAACATTTGACAGTGACTCAAATTACTTTATAAACGAACTTGAAAGTTACTTAAGCGAAATGAATAGAAATCAAACATGTATACTACTTGGTGGTCTTAATTTTAATCTTTTGCACAGAGACATAGTTACAGATAGTTACTTAGACGTACTTACGGGAATGGGGTTTACTCAATGCATAGACAAACCGACAAGGGTAACAAATAACACGACGAGCTGTCTGGATCACATTTTTATTAAATACGACGACATATCTCAAGTCAAGTCAGCCGTGATCCAGACGGCCGTGACAGATCACTACAGTACTGGCCTTACAATTACTACTTCCACAAAGCAAACAAACATTTCTGAAACCATTACACCACAACGAACTTACTTGGATCATGCATTACTTTCACACCTCCTGACTAATTCCAACTGGGATCCCATAACTAATTGTGATAATGACGTTAATTTTTGTTCAGAACATTTTAATAGAATAATAATAAATACCCTCGAGTCAGCAAAAAAGCCTGTTAAGACAGGTTCAACTAGATCTAAAAAACTCAAACCTTGGATAACGGGTAATTTAGTCAAGCAGATTAGAATCAGAGATAAACTCAGTAAACGTGTGAAAAAACAACCGTTTAATGTAGAATTAATAAATCATTATCAAGAACTAAAACATACACTTAATAATAGTATAAAGCAAACTAAGCGGATATATTTCCGAACTAAATTAAACGAAGCATCTAATAACCCAAAACAATTTTGGTCATTGATTAACGAATTAGCGGGGAAGGTTAGTAAAAAAGACTCATTTCCATTGCAAAAATTTACGTCCAATGCGTCAGCATCAAATACGCTTTGTAAACAAGTAGCTAACGATTTCAATGATTTCTTTTCTAATGTTGGTAATTTATTGGCAAACGCCATTGACTCGGGCGGGGACCCAGTTGTGAATGACTCAGACTATAGACTGGACTGCACTTTTACGCTCCGACCGATCACAGAACCTGACCTACGACGTTACGTTGACAGCTTGCGGGGAGGGTCGGCGCCGGGCTATGATGGAGTTTCAGCTGATATTCTCAAAGATAACTTTGAACTTATAAGTAAACCACTTCTTCATATTGTAAACCTCAGTATTACCTCAGGCACTTTTCCGGATTGTTACAAATTAGCAAAAGTTTTTCCACTATATAAAGCTAATGATATTACTAACAAAAACAATTTCCGACCTATTTCTCTGTTAAGCGTATTTACTAAGATATTAGAGAAAATCGTTAAAGATCAGTTGGTTTTTTATCTTCAATCGAATAATATTTTAAGTGAGCGTCAGTACGGGTTTCGAAAAGATAAAAATATTTCCGATGCACTTTTTGATATAAATAAAGAATTAAATCAAGCCACAACAGATAAACAACATCCTATGCTAATATTTCTTGACCTTAAAAAAGCTTTTGATTCTGTGGATCGTTCAAAATTATTAAGCAAACTAGAAGAAATTGGTATTCGTGGAAACAGTCTTGCGTGGTTTAAGAGTTATTTCCGTAATAGAGTTCAGTTTGTTTCAATTTGTGGGACTAGTAGTGATGTTATGCCAGTAGACTACGGTGTTGTTCAAGGCAGTAATCTTGGGCCTGTCTTGTTCTTAATTTACATAAACAATATATCCAAATTAAACATTTTTGGTCAATTATTTTTATTTGCTGATGATACGCTCATTTTCCTTCAGGCGAAGACTTGGCTTGAGGTGCGTGAAAAAGCAGAACATGATCTCATGATTGTAAAGAAATGGTTAGATCAAAATATATTATCCTTAAATATATCAAAAACTAAATTTTTGCCGGTTTCTATTAGTAAAATCACTGATTATAATCTCCAAGACTTTAAAATTCATACTTGTAATAATTTTCAAAACAGTAATTGCACTTGTGAAAGTATTGATAAAGTAATTTCTTATAAATATTTGGGTGTTATTTTTGACTGCAGACTCAGATGGAATGATCATATTCAGTTTGTTAGAAATAAGGTCAGGAAATATATTTTTGCTTTTAAACAAATGAATGGAATTTTAACAATGGGGGAAATCAAATTGGCTTATTTTGCTTATATTCAGTCTTTGCTATCGTTTGGGATAGTAGCTTGGGGCGGATGCTTGAAAAGTATTCTTGAACCTCTTAATGTTGTACAAAAATCAATTCTAAAAGCAGGATTTGGTAAAAACAAACGATTCCCGACTGACGCTCTATTTCATGAAACATCCGTCCTTTCTATTCGAAAACTTTTTATTAAACATATTCTAATTAACATTTACAATAACTTCACTAGCATTTTTCAAGAAATTTCACATTCACATGATACACGGTATTCGTCAAGAGTCAGAGTTACTACTTTGCAACTAAACTATGCATTTTCCACAACAAATTCCTTTTATATTTCTCATATTATTTTTCGAAACATTCGTACAAACTTTCCCGAATTAAATCTGTTTGAATCACCCTCTCTTAATGTATTTAAAGTTCGTGTAAAAAAATGGCTACTAAGTTTAAGTATCGACGAAGCAGACCGGATTATTACGGCGGGTTACCGGCGCGCCAGACCTGACCCTTGACTTGACTGACCTTTGACCATGACCACCTCCGGCCGGCTCATGCTCCGACTTCGTCCTAGCCACTCTATTACTTTTATATCAAACCATTAAAATAAAGAAGCACAAACCGTAACCTAGTTTTAAAATCATTTTTCTCCATTATTTTTTCTAAAAACAACAAATTTCCTAATTATAACTTCATTAATTATATATATTTTTTAAATAATAATTTCCAATAAAGAGGTCAAACTTACGATATTTTTGTACTGCAACGCAGCAGACGCACAGGCATTTGCCTATGTCTGCTGATTCCATAAGACCATTCCTTTTTTCTTAGCAGCCTATAAAATTGTAATAAAACTCTTAATTTATTTTTTGCATTTGGTATAGATTTATGGTTTTATTTTTGTGGATTGTATTTGTACAGCTGTTTATTTTCTTGGAATAAACGTTTCATTCATTCATTCATTTATTGTCTCACAGGCTTAAAACAGCATTGACAAAGTAAAAAAAATAGCAGTGCAATACCACCAAGTCAAATTCATTAACCTAATGACTTAAAATACATATAAAACATTAAAAACATCAATAGGCCTAATCTCATTTTAAAATAGATCTCTCATTCAAAAGTCAATCTTGTCATACGCCCTTTATGGTAGATAGCTATTCTATTACCTTTTCTGAGTGTACAGTACACCTCGGATTATATGGATTAATGTGGCGGAACACCGATCCGGATAACAAAAAATCCGGATAATCCAATGTCATTACAATATCGCCTAAATACCGATTGCGTACATTAGCTCCTACTAAATTGATGCTGCAAACGGCGTATCAAGACTGTTACAACATGTTAATCTTTCAAATTTTACGGGGGATTAATTTTGAAACAAATTTAAGAACTAATCTTCATTATTAATCATACAAATATAATGTTAACTTTTACCGTTCTTGCGGTTTAGGTTTGAAATAAAACACCAGATTAAAATATTTAATTTATCAAGATTAAATTGGCATAAATCAAAATAACTATAACACGGAATAATCATGACAAAACTTAAAGTACGGTAACTCAAAACTTGATACAATAACCCTTCTTAGGAAATTACACATCAAGTGACAGCAATAAACTAACTCGCAAAATTGCAGTAGGCTACGCTTTTGTTGATTACTGCCAGCGCCCCAAGTAGCAAACCAGAAAAGTATGTTCACGAAAATCTGTAATGTCCTGTTTAGGCAATGTGACTCCTTCAAGTATTGTGATTCCAAATGCATACAGTAATATAGTGCATTTGCATTTTAGTTTTAGAAGCCACATTTCACTCGTAAACTCGCTAAAATCATGTTTTTGCCGTGATTTTAATTTTTTTATTTCCCGAATGGACCGGTCCGGATAATCTGGGATCCGGATAATGTGAGGTCCGGATAATCCGAGGTGTACTATATTTGTTTACCAAATCCGTACCATTTAATGGTAAAATCATCAACTGATTATTATTTCATGTGAGTAGTGCAACCTAAATTACCATTTGAAACACATGACCTATGAAAATTCCATACTGAAAGGTGAATGTGGAATTGAGTATAGAATTGTTTTGGTTATATGTCTGGTTTTTAATTCCTACAACATCCAATAAGTATATGCTTTGAATGAGACATGAGTTTAGAGCACTAGAAATAGCAGATGTTTATACATTGGTGGCAACAAAATTTTGGCTTTTAAAATAGATGGAAGATCTAAAAATACACAGGCACTCTGCCAGTGGAGTTGACACTATTTTTAAATCCATAAATTATTCCAAATTGCTTACTTCCAGCATAAGGCGTTATTTTGGTATTTCTGAAACATGATGAAAACGTAACGTGTTAGAGAAATTATAGAAATTTTGCCATCAATAGACCTGTCCCAAGTGGAGTATAAAGTATATTCCACTTTTAATTTTTAATTGATTTATTATCAAAATAATTTAAAATTCAGTCTAATTGAATGCTTAGTCTATTATTTTGATTGGCAATTTTTCTAACCTTTGGCTTCCTGGTAACAAAAACATGTTGGATAAGTTACTATCATTAAGAGCATGAAATTAGATGATGGGGCAAAAACTGTAAACTTACCAAATTCTCTTCTAAAACACAACTGAAACCGTCAAAACTACATATATTTGTTGTGTTACTAAAACATCCATTTCAATCCATACACGGATGATGTTTGGTTTTTGGTCCAGAAACTAACAGATGCTTCCCACAAGAAATCCCAGTTTAATCACTCGATTGTCTCTGATAGGTTTTCCCTAACCCTAAAAAATTCAGATTGATTTGCATTTTTAAACATCAAATTTCTCCATGCTCTTCATTACTGTTACATTCATTTAGCTGAAAATAATCAATTAAATCTGATTTCAAGACATATTACTCTGCAGCTCCTGTTAAAATCTAGAAAATGGTGAATGGTGAATTTAGAACCACTCGTTAGATAAAGGTTATTTGTAAATGTACCAAAACAGTGATGGTAAACGTCCGAAAAAATCAAAATCAAAACATACCAAAAGAATTATATTTTTAATTGAAAGGAAAACTGAGTGGATGAAATTGTAAATTGCAGACATAGTTTCAAGGGTGGTTGTATTGCTCGCATTACAATCTGAGGGTTGCCAACTGAAAGAAACTGATAGTTGACCAGCTTAAATTATATGTTACTACCAGGTGGACCGAGCCTTGCTCGGTGTTATTTCATGTTTACCAGTTCATCTAGTTGCTATAAAATATTTCAATGTCATAAAATCGATAAATAGAAACCTTTTTATTTCTCCATGAACTCTTCATCCCACTCACTGTATTTTTCCTTGTTTATTTTCGTTGCTATCATGGCAACTCATAAGGCCAATATTAAAAGTTTACAACTTTAAAATTCATTTATTACGTTATTAGATTTTCTCTGGCCAAGTAATCTGCATAAAAGACGTTTTTTAGTCATAATTTACTTACCTCCAGACTGAAGGAAATCCTCGGGAGCGTTTTTGAGATCATTGTGCAAACATACACGCAAGCACGCACAATAACATTGCTCATATAAGCAGTACAGGATATCGGAGAGTGCAATAACTTGGTTGATTAATAAAAAGTTTTATTTTTATGAAATAAGTTTTCATGTTTTTTTCTAGGTTTCTCTCAGGGTAGGAGAAGAATAGGTTTTTGTGAAATAGTTGTTATTCAGATATGTATCAAAATATGCCTACAGTTCAAGAGGTAACCCAAAAACACACCAAGCTGCTGTCAATGTATTTGCCAAAATCTGTAAACAACCACCTCCCACTTCATACTTGAATTATTTTTGGCCTTGTCTGTTTGCAGGTTCTTCATCTCTGTTTCTCGGCCCCCTCCCACTACTCGCGTTGCTGTCATGTGATTGGTGCATTACTGCCATCTCAGCTTCCTATTGGCCCCTCTCTCTGAGTGTCGGTCAGTCTTATTTCAACATTTAAACCTAAGCCTACCTGTTGGTTCAGTTTATATCGCGATCCCACAGAGAGATGGTGATAAGTGATGTGTTCAATACACTACATTTGATAAACTCTAAGTTTTCTTGTTCTTTATTTTAAACGTTGGCTTACTAGGAATAAATTTTGTATGAATTTGTAAAGTAAAATTCAACTCTTACCTAAAGTTTAATATCTTGGTTTAGTACAAATTAAATTAAGTTACCTATCAATAAATTAAAATTTAAATTCGGGGGGATGTTTTTAGTCATACATTACTGACGATTTTATACAAGAAATAAAATTAATTCTCTGAATAAATGTTATGTGATTTCATCACATATCTGTAAAAGTATAAGCCTAGGCCTACACACTTTCAATGAATCTAAAATTGAAATCTCAGCTTGACACCTTGAAACAATGCAGATGATGAGGTGTAAGCAGCTTCGCGTAACAATTTCAACCACTGTTTACAGTGGCAGTGGTTGCTGCGGTCGCGTAGCGCAGTTGTGAGTTTGTGAGAGTCGCGAGTGTATCATGTCGTTTCCGACCAAGGATGAGCGGCAAGCGTGCTGGAACGCTCGTGACAAATACTGGGAGTGTTTAGACCTTCATCCCAAAGAGCCTAAGCAGTGCTCCAAGATTCGACAGCTCTATGAATCATCGTGTCCAGGACAGTGGGTGAGTGGTGCTTTGTAAAACTTTAGCTTAGATAGGCCTTAGTGTTAAGTCAATACATTGGGAGGTGTGCCTTAAAACTGTGAATTTTCACAGTGCTTGAAAAATAAAGTCTAAAAAATTGATTCATGGGATTAAGCTTTGAGCAGTGTCTAGGGTTCTCAATCCTGGGATCTGGGATTCCGGGATCCCAGTCTCTTTTAGGGGTTCAATCCCGGGATTAGTGGGATTGAAAAAAATAACTGTTTCTCAACTATTGCGCAGGGCTTGTAACAGGTTATTTTTTTATTTTTTTGTTATTTTTTTCGCTCTTGGTTATTTTTTGTTATTTTTTTTGGAATTTGGTTATTTTTGTTATTTTTTTGGGAATTTTGGTTATTTTTTTTATTTTTTTCAACCTCAAGAACTGCTACAAGCCCTGTTCACACTATTCGTCTGTCAGACGATCTCGTAGCAGCATCGCAGCAGACGAATCTCGTCATCCTACATTGCGTGAAAACCAAGTCTTGTTGCGTGAAAACCAGGTCTCGCCGTCAAATCTAGGCTGATTTGTGATTAGTCTGTCGAGATTTTCTTTTTTACCAGGGTTAAGAATGTGTTATCCCCAATATAACGCCGGTTTTCTAATTTTTAGCAACATTTTTTGTTTGCAAAAGGTTATATTTTGGTTATTTTTTTTCTTATTTTAGTTATTTTTTTTATTTTTTTCAACCTCAAGAACTGTTACAAGCCCTGATTGCGAGATTTAAATGTTTTAACTATGCTGCAATTAAAGTCGTCTTTACAAACGACAAACGTATAAACATAAAAATGTTTTACAAAATCAATACTTAAAGTTAATAATTAATAGTAGAGTTATTATTTTATGCTTTTTATGTTTTTTTTTGTAGTATTTATGCTTTTTAGACTGTTATTCGCCTTTCCAAAAGTTTACTTGTCCTAAACCGTTATTCAATTAAACAATGACAACTTATTTCTGGAGTAAAATGAAACTAATGAAACAGCACTCAATAATGAATGAATGAATGAAAGAAAAGTTTATTCCCATACAAACTTAAGCTACTGACATGAAAAATAACAAAATGCTTGTAAACATAAATCGTTTATAAATAATAAACTAAACTAAAATATACATAATTGTTGTAGCCTTTAGTGAAAATGAAAGATAAGGAAATCAGCAGACATAGGCAGGTACTGCCTGTGCGTCCGCTGGGTTGCTTTACAAATTATAACTAAGACCACAAAATTGGGAATAATTAAAAAAATTTTAATAAGAATAGTTGAGGTTGAAGTACGGTAGGGAATTTAAAAGTTGCTGAATCTGTTTTATGAAAAAATTCTTGACTAAACTCAGAACTTAAAATTAAAAAAAAACTTGAGTAAAAGTTGGTGGGAAATAACTATCTTGAATCCTGCCGGCAAGCGGGAGAGAGAGGTGCGGTCGGGAGGGGGGGGGGAGGGAGAAACAGTAGGTGCAAAGGTCGGGTCAGACACGTCTGTAATCGGCCGTGATGATAGCATCGGCATTGTCCGTACCTAAGCTGACGATAAATTCATTTACTCGGATTTTAAACAAACTTAGGGAGGGACATTCAAACATCTTAAGGTTACTAAAAAAGTTACAAATATTGCGGTAAACTATGTGTGAGATGTAAAATGAGTTAGTCGTGGAAAAGGTGTAATTAATTGGCAAAACCGTGATTCCAATTTTAGAAGAATATCTAGTGTTGTGACTGTGGGAGATTTCTTGAAAAATGACGCCTTGGTTTTTGAAAATATTAATTAAAATACTCTTTAGGTACAATTGACGAACTGTAAAGACAGATATTTCTGACAACAGAGCGTCAGTCGGGTATCGTCTACATTTCCCAAACCCCATTTTTAAGACAGATTTTTGAGCTACATTTAAAGGTTCCAGTATACTTTTATAACACCCGCCCCATGCTATTATACCAAATGACAACAAAGATTGAACGTAGGCATAGTAAGCCATCTTTAATTCCTTAAATGTTAAAACTTCATTCATTTGTTTGAAAGCAAAAATTAATTTTCGGATTTTATTTCTCAAATAAAAAATGTGATCGTTCCATTTTAATCGCTCATCAAAAAATACACCCAAATATTTATATGAGTTTACCTTTTCTATAAAATTACATTTACAAACAGTACTACGGTAATCGTCACAGTCGTGAATGATGAGGTTATCTAAATTGTAATCTGTATTCTTGTTTATAGATATTGGCATGAACTTTGTTTTGGAAACATTTAAGGAAAGAACATTTTGACTTAACCATTTTTTTACTATCATAAGATCATGCATAGCCTTTTCTTTTACCTCGGGCCAGGTCTTTCCCTGGAGGAAAATGAGGCTATCGTCTGCAAATAAAAATAATTTTCCAAATAAATTTAATTTTGAGTAGTTATTGATGTATATTAAAAAAAGTACTGGCCCAAGATTGCTACCTTGGACCACCCCGTAGTCTACTGGCATTCTATCGCTACTTATATCAAAGATAGAAACATACTGTGATCTATGTGAAAGGTAACTTGCGAACCAAGCGTGGGCGTTGCCCCGTATACTTATTTCTTCCATTTTACCAAGTAGTTTTGAACGATCTACAGAATCAAATGCCTTTTTCAAATCTAAAAAAATTAACAGTGGGTGATTTTTATCTGAAATCGCGTGATTCAATTCTTTATTAATATCAAACAAAGCATCTGAAATATTTTTGTCCCGACGAAACCCGTACTGGCGCTCGCTGAGAATATTATTTGTTTGTAGATAAAAAATTAATTGATCTTTCACTGCCTTCTCAATTATTTTAGTAAAAACGCTGAGCAAAGAGATTGGCCGGAAATTATTCTTGTTCGTGATGTCGTTCGATTTATATAATGGAAAAACTTTAGCTAACTTAAAACAATCTGGGAAAACACCTGAAATGAAACTATGGTTTACTATATGGAGCAGTGGATAACAAAGTGTGTCAAAGTTATTTTTTAGGACGTCGGCCGAGATACCATCATAGCCCTGTGCCGACCCTCCCCGCAAACTGTAAACGTAACGTCGCACTTCAAGTGCAGTGATCGGTTGAAGCGTAAAAGTGCTGTTTAGACGATAGTCAGAGTCGTTCAGAACTGAGTCCCCATTGCAGCTAATCGCATCAGCCAATTCTTTACCTACGTTAGCAAAAAAAATATTAAAATCATCAGCTACTTTTTTCTGTGATGCATAAGTTAAGGGTTGAGTACTGGAGGTATATTTTTCAATTGGAAAAGAATCCTTTTTGTTTGATCTACCTGCTAATTCATTAATTATCCCCCAAAACTTTTTTGGATTTGTTGTGGATTCGTTTAGTTTTGATCGGTAATAATTACGTTTTGTTTGCTTTAGGTTATTATTAAGAGTTTGTTTAAGTTCTCGGTAGTAATTAAATAGTTCATAATTAAAAGGTTGTTTTTTAACTCTCTTATTCAGTTTATCCCTTAATCTAATTTGACGAATTAAGTCCCCCGTTATCCATGGTTTGAGTTTTTTAGTCCTAGATGAATTACACTTAAAAATTTTCTTTGATGATTCAACACAATTAACGATAATTTTATTAAAGTTATTGGCGCAAAGGTTAACATTATTATTGCAAGATGTGACCGGGGCCCAGTTTGAATGAGTCAGTAGGTGTGAAAGTAGTGCGTGGTCGAGGTAAGTGTGCTGCAGTGTACTATCGTGTAGAGTATTAGGGGGCGGTGCAGTGGCAGTGATAGTGAGTCCAGTGCTGTAGTGATCCGTAATGGCTGTCTGAAAAACGGCTGATTTTACTCCTTCTATGACATTGTATTTTATAAAAATGTGGTCCAGACAGCTCTTTGAAACATCTGTCACTCTGGTCGGTTTGTTAATGCATTGTAAAAAACCACCCCCTAACAAACAGTCCAGGTATTTGTCAGTAATGTTATCTCTTTTAAGTAAGTCAAAATTCAAGTCTCCCAGTAAAATACACATTTTACTTTTACTAATATTGTCAAGATATTTCTCAATTTCGGTTATAAACAAATCAGGATTACTATCAAATGTCCTATAAACAGCTATAATGTGGAAGCTATAATAGTCCCCATATCGTCTCAAACTTCTGTTCCAGTTCATTCCCACGGGTCGAGGTACCCTACAGGCCAATGCCGTACAGGTAACTTTATTTTGATATTTTATCTTGCTGAATTATTTTATCCATCTGTCACCAACATTTTCAGTTGCTATCGGGCTTTCATTCAGAGAACATATGTGCGAGTCGGGAACGTTTTTTGCAATGAGTAGTGAGCGCCGTGAAGCAGTTTGTAAATGGGAACTAATATGGGTGACTAAAATGTTTTTGTGGCCATGAGAAAGATTATGACTTTTCATCAATTTGGAATTATTTTCTTACATATAAGGGTGGGAAACGGTGCAACGAAAGATTGGTAAATTTTTCTAAAAACATCAGATGGCTCTACAACGGGTCTACATACTCATTTGTCAAGTATACACATCATAAAAACCATTAAAAATATGGTACAACAGGTAATCAGCCGTCAGCAAGCCCAGATTTGAAGAGTTTGCAAAATGCAATTACAGTTAGTTTTAAATTGTAATCAAAATTCTACTTGCGTTGTCATCACATAACAATATATTCTTGATATAAAGAAAACAAGAATCCCAGGACTGATCCTGGGATCGTCTTTTGTCAATCCCATAATCCAGGAATTGGAATTTAAGTCTGGGATTGAGATCCCTAGCAGTGACTGAGATAATCACTATAAAGTAGTATTCTTTTTAAAACTAAAATAAACCCTTTTATCCTTCGTGGTAAAGTCTATAAACCCCAGTACATTCTATATTTCTTATTTAACCTTGCGAGATGCTACATCAAGCGTAATAGCAGTTTATGTAATTATGCAGTTAACTTTTGCAACAATTTTTTAAAATGTGAAATGGGTTTACCAGTACCAGCTATAATAAAAAATAAATTAGGAAAGAAATAAACTAAAAGGTATTGATGAATTTTATTTTACAGGTTTGATTTAAAAAATTGTTCTAGTCTAACCTTTCTTTGCCAGTTCATCTTATTAGTAAAACACATATATACCTAAGTATAAACCCAGCTTTTTGTGAACTCCCTTCAAAGAATTTCTCAAAGAATGCCAGAGAATCATAGCTAAATTATTGTAAATTTTTGGAATTTCATTGAATTTTACATTTAAGTTGTAATTTTTGTTGTTATTTGAATTCTCTAGAAAAAAATTACCTGTATTACCAGTGTTCTATTTTCATTTCATTAAAACGGTCCCCATATTTTGGGCTGCACATTGATTATTTTGAAATATTAACATCAATTGATCACCTATACTTTACTTAAAACAAAAGAGATGTAGGATGAATGTCCATTGTTGAATTGATGAAATATCTTGTTTAATTAAAATATTAGTCATGAAAATGTTAACAGAAAAATGTGTTTCACTATATGAAAATAAATTTAAACTTTTTCAATAATTTTTTCCCTCAGGGAAGAATTTGAGGTATTTTCAAAGATGTACCAAAAAGACATGCTGTAAAACTAACGATACTGTAAAATAAACCTACTGCACTATATTTTTATAATTATTAATTTGTTTTATCAAAAGCATACGTGAAAATCTGACTGGTTTTACAAGGTGTGTTTTTGCTATACTATGAATTATTGCAGCAGTGGACGGCACACTTAACTGGTCTTTAAAATATAATATGTAACAGGCAACAGGTTATTGTTTTCCCCTCAGATAAAAAAAGTATGTCAATTTTTTGCCAATTTTAACGTTTAGGACACATTTATTTGGAATACAAATTAAATATTGTGCCGTTCACTGCATTGTGATGTAAATAGACACACAAAACATAGACTAGTAGCCAGCAAAGTCTGCCAAAATAAAGACCAATTAGTTACATTGTTGTGAAAAATAACAATCAATTCTCAAAAGTGGATTTTTATCCTGTTTGGGATAAAAATTATTAGATAAAAAATTTACAAAATAAAGCATTACAGTACTTAAAGGTAATTTGCTTTGTTTATTTTATAAACAATATGAGCCAATTATTTCCAACTCAATAATACACAGTTATCCTTATATTTTAAATGTAAAAAATATATTCATAGTAATTCTTCTGAAGTATTTTGTCTTAAAATATTAAATTCCTTACTCATCTACTCAGAGGACACATAAAGTGTATATGTGCTTCACAGCCCATTTTCTGATTAATCATAATACCATTTTTGGGCATTGGCTTTTGGCTACATGTCAAAACAACCTTCATCAGAACCCTGCTTAACACCTGTACCGAAACCCCCGGTCTTAGAGACCTTAGGAAATTTCACTTATTGTATTGGCAACACTGCTGAAGTGCTGGTGCTACCCCTCCCAATACCTTCCTCCCTCCCCTTCCTCTTGATCTTTGCACATTTTTTTAAGTTTAAATAGTTCTTCTGTACTTGACTTCCCAATTTTTAATTACGTGCCTGTCTCAGAGACTGCGGGTTTTGGTTCCTGTTAATCTGTTGTCCATTATTTCTTATATGGGAGTTTCACAGACCGAGGGTTTCGGTTACTGACCATTTATTTGTCATCCATTATTTTATATGGGAGTCTCACAGACAGAGGGTTTTGGTTAACGTTTCTCAGAGAGGGTTTCGGTACAGGTGTTAACCAAAATCTGTGTTATCCAGGTTAGCTACAGATAAATGTTGATTATCCAAAACAATTAGACAATAGCATTATTCAGTAAATAGATTTTCCAATGATCGCTCAAGAAAAAAATAGACTTCTTTAAGGGATGAGGACAGTTTATAGTAAAAAGTCTTTTTACTGTACAGTTTATAGTAAAAAGTACCGTATAACCTAGTAAAATGTGAGTGACCATGTGAGTTGTGTTTATTTTACGAAACTGATTAGACAAAGACAGAAAAACTTTGAAAGACAATCACAAACATTTGCAGATTGCATGTACGTGATGAGATTAACTTACCGAAAGACTTTTAACATCCAATGGGATTACCAAAACAATTTATGAGTGATACCAGCTACACATGCACTTTTCCATCACTGACAAACCTTTCAGTGAAAGAGATTTGGATAATCAGGGTTCTAAGGTAGACCTAATTGAAGCATAAGATTGTAAAGTATGGGTATTAATTGTTTTTTTGTTTTTTTTATCGAATTGCAGAATTTATAAATGATTACATGAATTTAATGTTTGAAGAAAATTCCTTCTTTATTTAACTAGCAAATCTTGTTCTTTTCTCAGGTGAAGCACTTTGATAGGAAGAGGGATTACCTACAATTCAAAGCTAAAATAGAAAAGGAAGGGTATGAACCTTTGAATGAAGAGAAAGTAAAGTAGTTAGTTATATTTAATTGTTACTGCTTATTTAGTCATTAATAAATACAGTGTTGTTTTCTTGTTATGTCTTTGGTTTTTGTTACCTTAACAATTCACTTTGGCAATGTATAATAGTGTTTTTGGTTAGAAATCCTACTAAAAAATCAGTTGATGTAGCATTGGTTTACTGTTAAAGAACTAAATAAGTTTAATCCTTCATTCCTTCATTACAACAAAAAGGTTTTGACATTTGCTGCTGAATTTACTCTTAATCTTGAATTCATCCAGAAACGGCCAGTTTCTTAAGGTCCCCACGATGTGTCCAATAATAAATAACGTAAGAGCTAACAACAACCTTAAAATACACTCCTCATACTCCTCATGTGGTGTAAAAAAATGTAGCTTTATTGGACAACATTTTCAAACAAACCACTAATGAAAATCCTTGTAAATGTCAAATATGACTATAATTTTTACAAAGTTTGAATTTGGAAACTGAAATCCTTTAAAGTTAAAATTAGCTAATCATAAAAAATGTTTGATTAAACATTTATGTAAATTGGTTAATGTTCTTTTCAAACTTAGATTTTTTGTTATAAAACGTATGATATAATATTAAAATGGACATCGTGAGCAATCTGTTTATTGAAGTAATTAAGTTAGATTTCCGGTAATCTGATTAAGTTTCCATCTTGCTTGTTTTATTTAAGACTGCGGAATGGCTTCCAAAATGTCAGTGTCCATGAAAGCTTCACATTTTTACAATGTGTTGAGCAGGTTATATATTTTAAAATTTGTCGATGGCCAGTTGCTTATAAAGCTGGAGTCTTGAGTAACAAGGTTTTGTACAGTACACCTCGGATTATCCGGACCGGCCTATACATGAAAAAATTGAAATCACGGTAAAAATGTGATTTTGGTGAGTTTCACACGTAAAGAGTGCCTTCTAAAATGTAAGATGGACCTGCATTTCACAATGCACTAACGTGTTGTACAGTCTTGATACGCCTTTTGCAGCTTAAGTATAGCAGTGGCGAGGTTCGCGATCGCTATTTAGGCGATATTGTAATGATCTCGGATTATCCGGGTTTTTTGTTCTGCCACATTAATCTGGATAATCCAAGGTGTACTGTATTTTTTCAAATATTTAGTTTGTAAAAACTTACTTGTTTCAGGGCAATTTAAATGGGCCAGGATTAAAAAGAAACCTTACACCCCGAGGAAAAAAATTAATATTTCCCTTATTTATGTTTTATTATTATGACAATCAGCACAACCTGTTACTGTAACCAGTTAAAATCACATCACATTTTGTTTGTTGGTCCTCAGAGAATTATAAGACATAAAACATTCTTTATTCTTAATAGAATACATGGAACATGTACATCTCAGCTTTCAACTAAAATTATAATTATTACACTAAAAGTAAAGCAAGTATTTTCTATATAAAAACAGAATGTCAAGCATTCAGATATTCAGGTGTTTGTTGATGCTATAAAATTCCCTGTCAATAAAAAAACCGTTCAACGCCTTTTTGAATTGATCGAACCAGACTCCTGATTTCAGCGGAGAGTTTGCCTGTATACCCCATCCCCCTCTCAAAGAGGGCAAGGCTATGTCTAGGTGTGCGGAGATTTTCGCCAGTCTGATATCTGTGATTTGCGTTCTTGTGATTGAAGTTCTCAAGGGTCTTAATGTGGAGAAAATAATTTTAAAAATGTAGGAAGATGGAAATGTAAGTAAAGCGAAACGTTCCTTTACATGTTTACAAATGGGGGTAGCCCTTTGATGGACATCCCGCTTTTGAACCAGAAAAATGTTTTGAGCATGAGGTGACGCTCCCCTAACTTCAATGCGGTAGGACATGACAGAGGAGAATCAGCCTTGATAAACTGCAAGAAGTGAGATAGGGTTTAAAATAGAATTTAATGATCTGAGTGCATAACAGACACGGCTCAGTTTACTACATAATTGTAAAATGTGTGAAGACCATGAAAAGCTGTTGTCCAAAGTCCCATAAATTTGGCTGAATAAGTTTCTTCTTTTATTTAAAGGGATCCCAAGAAATGTCATCAGGACTTTAATTTTTATGAAGAATTGAACAGAGATGGTTTTATCTGAATTCAAAGCAAAATTGTTGACTGATAACCAGCTTTAAAGGGCTCTGATGGATTCATTAATTCTTCTTAGAAGATCAGGATCAGATTTAGGACCGCCAAATAGCATTGTTGTGTCATCCGCTTAGAATAAATACTTGGTATAGACAGTTGTGCAGCTAGGTCATTTACATCAACAATGAACAGCAAAATCCCTAAAATGCTGCTTTGAGGCACCCATACCTACATTCAGAAAATCCAGAATGTGTTGTAGAAAAATTATACTTTACCTTGCACTTTTACTTGAAATAGCGACCTAATCAGGTAGGTATGTGGAGCCAAGAACAAATGAGGGATAAGTCAACTGGTGGTTGAAGAACGGTTGTAGAATGAATAACATGATTTCATAGATTTTACTCGCAAAGACTTGCTGATTATTTGCCAAGTTGGTTAATTAATAGCCCAACAAATAAAGGCACATGGGCCTAGAAACTATTCATTGAGAAGCTACTGACTTCTCAGAATTTGCGCAGAATCGCAGCCTTTTACTTTATGACCACTTCGTTACCCAGGTTTTGATAAATGCAGCACTAATTGCTCCCATTACCCAACAAGTTAAGCTGATCGTGGATTTCAACATCTTAAGCATTCTTTGCATTCGGCTTCGTGGGAACACAGTTTTTAGCTGGGAAGAAAACTGTGAGGAAAGCATAACATCACAATCCTGTGTGTGGACTCTCTGAGCAGAGCACAGTGTAGTGTGTAACACAACTGCTCCCGCTTACGGTATCTTTTGCCCTATCTATGCATGTGGTCAGTATGAAACTGGGAGTTCAGTTTTGCATGCAGTTGTGGTCAGTAGCAAAGGAGAGGGGGAAAAGTCTTACCAACTCACAGTACTGTGCTCATCAGCAAGCACGTGCGTGTAGTAAAATTGGCAACCCTGGCCACAGCTGTAGCAGGAGCCCCAGTGTGTAAACAGAACCATTTGACTCAATGTAGTTGAAAACCACAGCGGGAGAAAAACCGTTGCGTGTTTGAACTAAAAGCAGGCAAAGTGGAAAAAACTGGTTGATGACCTCATACGCAAACTCTCCCATTTGACTCAATGGTATTGAAAACCATTCCGGCTCCGGACCGCATGTATAAACAGCTACTATTTTATTTTTCTGACTCTGACTCTGAGGGTGTGTTCCTTGTTTTGTACATGACAATCCTGGATATAAGGTGATTTTATGCAAAATTACTAGACTCCATTCCATTTGTTATCTTTTCAAAGTAAGCTAGGCCATTAAGTCATATCACTGACTTTAAATAAGGAGGAGATTTCCATTGCCATTATAAAAAACTTACCAAGTTTACGTCAGCCAGGATTTGGAAGAGGATGATCTAGTTAAAGCATTCTCCAATAGAGTCAACTATTAATTTCACTATCAGGAGGGAATATTTTGACAATATGGTGTTCAGAGAGCGATCATAAGATTACGAACTCGTATTTTATAGCATATTAAGTTTTGAAAACTGAAATAAATAGCTGAAATAAATCATTTACATCAGCACTATTTGTCGGTGATTTAGTCAAACTACATCCACTTCAAATCCTGGCTCACACAAACACAGGCACAGCTGGCCCATAAGGATGGGTAGTCTCCTCCTGATTTAAAGTTAATGGTTATTTCTTCAAGTTGAATAGGTTCATGTTTAATTTTTGGAGGGTTACGACTCAAATCTGAGTATGTTAACATATTAAAATTCCAATCAGATAGCCCAATATTTCGGTCCATGATTGTAGACCAGACCAATTGAACCAATTATGTGCACGTTGTGTCACTGTAGCACATAAAACACACCATGCTTTTCTGCTGCCTTTCACATTACACTAGACTTCCAAGAGGAAGGATGGAAAATAACCGGTCACCTTTAACCCCCGCCGCCCCTCCCCTCTCCAGGCTTGTGTCCATCCTGTCACTTTAGTTGGTCTACCCTTTGCGGAAGTGACTTCTTTTAATTGGCCATTTGTATCAAATTTTTGTTTACCTGGCTGATTCCGGTAAGGGAAATGTACATTATTACTTCAATTCAATAATTTTAAGAGAACATCGGTTTAACTGGCCATACTGTGTTTGACCTTTATCAGTCCTTAGTTGGCTGGATTAGAGGGAGTCTACTGTCGTACAAAAAATTTTCATCGGTATCCAGCTTATGATCGTATGACATTTTACGAGTGGTGTCATAATAGGCAGGTGAAGAAAATTGGAAGAGTGTTTCCATGAACATTTTGCGAGTCGTAAAAAGATTTCATGAGATAGAAAAACATAATGAATGGAAATTAATTAGTAAAATACATTTATCTTAACGCACTTGGTACCAACCCTCAGCCAGCCGTGTCTGTGTCACAGTTGGTGTGACAGCTGGTATTGGATCTATTAAAGTTGAAAATGCAGTACAATTACCAAATAGAAAAGTATTACAGAACAATTAATTAATAAATAATAATTGTCTGCTTGGACAAAATTATTATCTGCATAACACATTTTATACTTATGATCATTACGGTTTAGCATTAACCATATACAGAAGCATTATTTGTATTCTTGTTGAAAGTTTTTGTGACAGCAATATTATTTAGTTCAGGGGCATATGTAATTTCATGGGATTTTGAAGGAAGCAATTGTACGATTGGTGCCGATAGATAGGTAATGGCATGTAGAATCGTGTACTACCGGTGTTTTGCCTGAAAGTGTGGCCGAGCTGGTGTATGACGTCATACTTCCAAAATGGCCGCCAACGGTGACATTGATGCCTTTCTAGCGCTATAACTTTTTTTATGGTTGATTTTATGAAAATTCTTTAAATGAGGTTTTTTTATTAATAACAAGATAGGAAAAAAAGGTTCTTACAAAAATGTTGATATCTCTTACCAATGTTTAGATATAAGTTGATAAAACAAAGTATCAACAAAGTATCCCATAATAGTCCTCCCCCTAACTTTTTCCTATATTTTTCCAAATATCAATTCCACACCACCCCCAAACATTATTGGGTAGTTAATACTTCATTTTGAGAGGTTACCCAATTTTGGCCGCCATCTTGGATCCGCCATGTTGGATCCAAAATATTTTTTCTATTATAAAAGTGGTGTTGTGACCCATTATTTCCGGGGCTGCGCAGGGGTCCATTCTCGGACCAGATCTCTGGAACGTGTCTTACGACAGCTTGCTGAGGCTAGACATGCCCGATGAGACCCGCCTCGTTGGCTATGCTGACGATGTCGCTGCCTTGATCGCTGCGAGGAACGTCGAGCAGGCAAAACTGAGGCTCAGCGTAGTGATGGCCAAGGTCAACGGGTGGATGCGAGATCACGGCTTGTCCCTGGCTATCAGTAAGACGGAGATCGTCGTCCTCACCAAAAAGAGGATTAACACCGTGTTCCCGGTGCAGATAGGTGACGTCACACTCGAGACTAAGCCTGCTGCAAAGTACCTGGGAGTCATGGTCGATAGCAGACTGTCTTTCGGCGAGCAGATCCAGCGCGCCGCCGACAAAGCCGCTAAGGGTGTCGCTGCCCTTGGTAGGCTTATGCCCAATGTCGGCGGTCCTCGCTCCTGCAAGCGCCGCTTGCTCATGACTGCCGTCCAATCAGTCTTGCTGTACGGGGCGGAGGTATGGGCTCACGCACTCGAGAAGCGAGTCTACCGAGACCGGCTTGCCCGAGTCCAGCGCCGAGGAGCTCTGCGGGTCGCTTCGGCCTACCGCACAGTCTCCGAGCCTGCTGTGATGGTGATCGCCGGAGTCATTCCCGTCCTCTTCCTCGCGAGGGAGAGGCAGGCGATTTACCGGAGGAGGCCTGAAGTGGGCCGGGAAACAGCTGCCAGGGAAGAGCGCGATCGCAGCTTCGACTCTTGGCAGCGCGACTGGGAAGCCGAGCTGAGGGGACGTTGGACCTTCCAGCTCATACCTTCCGTCCGACCATGGGTGGAACGGCAGCACGGCGAGGTCGATTACTACGTGACCCAGTTTCTTTCTGGGCACGGGTACTTCCGAGCCTATCTGCACCGGATGGGCAAAGTCACCAGCCCGGACTGTCTGTATTGCCCCGGCATCCCAGACACGTCCGAGCACACTTTCTTTCAGTGCGACCGTTGGCACGTCCGCCGAGCCTCGCTTTCATCTGAGATCGGCGTGATCGTCAGCCCAAACAACATCGTCGGAGCTATGCTCCAGGGAGAGGGCAACTGGAACTGTGTCAAGCACTACGTCCAGGCCATTCTTCGGGCGAAAAAGGTCGACCTCGATCGGCCTTAATCCTCAGCTTTTCCCCAAGGAGGTTGCCCTAGTGGCGTAATATCAAAGGCCTAGCCCGAAGTAATGTGTGAAACAGTTCCAGGCTAGTGTCCTCGGTGCCGAGGGAGGTGGTTTAGTCGGTAGTTCACGGGACATCGAGCTCGTGGGAGTCCGACACTACTGAGGGGACAACGAGCCCCTCAGTGTGCGTAAACGCATTCCACCTCCTACCCAAAAAAAAAAAAAAAAAAAAAAAAAAAAAAAAAAAAAAAAAATTATTTCGAACTAAATTTTTTCACTCATTACAATGCCACAATCCGTTTTTCAATATCTCAGTTGGATCTCATGATATGAACACTTTTAATTTATTTATTTCCAAACAATTTAAACATTATAAATTGATAAAATAGGCCCATATCCACAAAATAATGCTAGATAGTGACGAATAACCACCATCAGTCATTGCTGAGCGATTTACACTTAAATTTCACCAATTTAAATTTTTGGCCGCCATCTTGAACCGCCATTTTGAAATGAGGTTAAGTTATTTCAAATTTAAAGTTGGTATTGTGACCCATCATTTCAAACTAGTTTTTTACGCCGAATTCAATGCCGCAACCCTTTTTTTTATTAGAGTTTAGTTTTCAAGATATTGACATGTTTCTAATAAAATTCTCAAAAATATGAATTTTTTGAAAACTAAGTTTCATAGCTAAAAATGGTTTGCGGCATTGAATTCGGCATAAAAAACTAGTATGAAACGATGGGTCACAATACCAACTTCAAATTTGAAATAACTTAACCTCATTTCAAAATGGTGGTTCCAAGATGGCGGCCAAAAATTTAAATTGGTGATATTTAAGTGTAAATCGCTCAGCAATGACTGATGGTGGTTATTCGTCACTATCTAGCATTATTTTGTATCTATGGGCCTATTTTATCAATTTATAATGTTTAAATTGGTTGAAAATAAATTAATTAAAAGTGCTCATATCATGAGAACCAATTGAGATATTGAAAAACAGATGGCGGCATTGTAATCAGTAAAAAACTTTAGTTTGAAGTAATGGGTCACAACACCACTTTTGTACAAGAAAAAATATTTTGGATCCAACATGGCGGATCCAAGATGGCGGCCAAAATTGGGTATCCCCTCAAAATGAGGTATTAACTACCCAATAATGTTTGGGGATGGTGTGGAATTGAGATTTGAAAAAATATAGGAAAATGTTAGGGGGGGACTATTATGGGATACCTGGTAAACTATGTTTTATCAACTTATGTCTAAACATTTTTAAGAGATTGAAGAACCTTTTTAAGAGATTTTTGTAAGAACCTTTTTTGTTCCTTATCTTGTTATTAATTAAAAAACCTCATTTAAAGAATTTTCATAAAACCAACCATAAAAAAGTTATAGCGCCAGAAAGGTATCAATGTCACCGTTGGCGGCCACTTTGGAAGTATGACGTCATACACCAGCTTGGCCACACTTTCTGGCAAAACACCTGGTAGTACACGATTCTACATGTTATTACCTATCCATCGCCACCAATCATACAATTGCTTCCTTTAAAATCCCACGGACTTTCCTATATTTACACATGCCCCTACACTAATTATGTCTATTGTCTATTGTCTATTGTTTGCCATTGTTTGTTAAAAAGTAAAACTTTAGGAAGCCCAAGACTATTAACACCTATAAAACAAGTGTACAGGGGTACTAAACCAATAAAAACAACTAAATTAATGGTATACAGTACACCTCGGATTATCCGGACTCCAGACCCCACATTTTCCGTATCCAGAATCATCCGGATCGGTCCATTAAAATCCGAATCCGAATTATCCGAGAAATTAAAAAATTAAAATCACTGCAAAAACAGGATTTTAACGAGTTTACAGGTGAAATGCGCCTTCTAAAATTAAGATGCAAATGTAATACATTACTGTAGGTACGGATTTGGAATCACAATAATTGAAGGAATCTAATTGCCTAAATAGTACCATATAGTTCATTACAAAATTTTCATGAACATAGTTTTCTGAATTGCTACTTGGGGTGCTGGCAGTAATCAAAAACTGCATAGCTTACGGCAATTTTGCGAGTTTGATTGTTGCTGTCATTTGATGTGTTACGTTATTTCTTAAGAAGAGTTACTGTAATAAGCTCTAAGTTACTTTAACTTCTGTCATGATTGTTTTATGATTAAGTTATTTTGAGTTATGATTATTTAATCTTAATAAATTAAATTTTTAATTAGGTGTTTTATTCCAAACCTAAACCCTAAGTATGGTAAAAGTTAACATGATATTTGCATGATTAATAATAAAGTTTAGTTCTAAAATTTGTTTCAAAATTAAATCCCTGTAAAATTTGAAAGACTAACATGTGGTACAGTCTTAACACACCGTTTTTAGCATTAATTCAGCAGGTGCAAAGTTACACGATCGCTATTTTGGCAATGTCGTAATGAGGGCAAAAGCAAAATATTTTGAGGACAAAATTTGTAAATCTTCAAACGTACAGAAAACTGTCTGGAATATCATAAACTCCAAGGTGGGGACCAAAAATAAAAAATATTTTGATAATATTACGTTAGGAAAGGCAAACAAACTACTTGTAACCCTATCGTTATTTCTAATTTGTTAAATGAGTACTTCATTAATGTGGTTGGAGATATTAGCAAGGATTTGCATGGAACAGAGCTATCAGGGAATGACAGGGATAGAAGTTTGCTTTTCAGGCCTAAGTTATGTTTAAACCTATTAATGAGAAAGAGGTGAAAAATATAATTACCTCATTAAAAAATAAAAAGTCAAGTGGCCATAATGAAATATCGGTCACCCTTCTTAAGAACATCAAATAAATATGAAATAAGTAGAATTTTGGCTCATTTAATAAATTCCTCTTTCATCTCTGGGCACTTTAAAGATGAGTTACAAAAAGTGAGAATCGTTCCAGTCCATAAGAAAGATGACATAAAAAATATTGCTAATTATCGATCTGTGTCGGTATTGCCATCCATTTCAAAAGTAAATAAAAAAGTAGTACAGTTACAGCTAAGTACATACCTTGAAAAATTTAATTTGATGGATAAAATTCAACACGGGTTTAGATTGGGAAGATCGGTTACTACTGCGGCTGTTTCTTTTTTAGAATCTATAGTCGAGTCTATTGACAGAGGTTGCGATATCATTGGCATATTTATGGACCTGTCAAAGGCTTTTGACAGTGTGAGTCACCCTCTTCTTCTACAAAAGCTAGAATATCTTGGATTATAAAGGAATTTACTGCAGTGGTTTAATTCTTATCTAACCAACAGAACTCAGTATGCCGAAATCACACATCTAATAAATAACAAATTAACTAAAACAGCATCTGCAGTGAAAAAATTGGGCATTCCACAAGGGTCTACACTAGGGCCTTTGCTCTCTCTATGCTGTTTGAAGGACATATATCATACACTAGCTTGTAGACCAAGTAGTGAGCTATGCCTTTATGCCGACGATTCACCTGGCTGGTTGGCGGGTTATAGTGCCCGCCTACAAACTTGTAGGTAGCCGGATCGATCCCGAGAAAAGTTAGTAGCTTTTTGAAGGGTTGTTTCTGGAGCGAGCTGCCATTGGTTGTTGGGCTATTAATTAACAATCCTGTCTAAGGAACATGCCAACCTTAGTCAGTAACAAGGCTACAAGATCGCGCCACTATCATCACGATCATCACACTCATCCTTCACTCATATTCAGGGTAACGTCCTCAATGAGGTACCTGTCTTATTAAAGTGATTAAGTGATAAGTGATTAAGTGATTCTAATCTAATGATATCTTGTCCGTGATTGGAGCAAGTATAAGTAACTGCTTTTATCAAATTAGAAAATTTGGGTAGTCATTTGCTGAGTAAAAGTTTAATATCAAATCCTGAAAATACAAATTTTACTAAATTTAAAACATGGCAAAAATAAAATTACTCTGAGCCAACAATTATGTACAAATCACAACTCATTGAGCAGAAAATGCGCACAAATTTCTTAGGACTAACAACATTACCAACATTTAGATTGGAATGAGCATGTGAGTGTGATATTAACAAAGATTAACTCTGGAATTTAAAAAAATGTGCCCTCCCAAAAATGTCATTTTATTGCAATCTAACAAGATTAAAACATATCTACTCTGCTTTTATTCATTCTCATATATCTTTTGGGATTTGTTTATTTTGAGCAACAAAAAACTTAAACTTAGATAGCATATTAAAGTTGCAGAAGCGGGCAATAAGAATAATGCTTAAATTGAAATGTGATGACTCGACCAAAGAACATTTCAAAGAGCTCAAGATTTTATAACTGTTTATGGTCAATTCATTTTAGACACATTTCTCATTGCAAAGAAAAAGGAGGCTTATCGTACTTAAAAAAAAACCGGTTCACAATTATAATACAAGAAAGAAAAATTTGATTGAACAAATCAAAAGTATTACCGATTAAAGTTATATGGGAAAAAACCATCTCAGGCTGGGGAAAAGTTTCTTGAAAAAAATTCCAGATTAAATAAATAAAATAAAATAAATCTCACTAAATAAAAAAAACAGATAAAGGAGTAGTTGATTTAGCCATCTATTCCTTAGAGGAATTCTTTCCACCTCTTTCCACAGAAATCTGATTAGGAAAAATGTATTCAGTTTAGCTTAAGCTTCTAATGAATTAGTTTAAGTTTTCTGACACTATTCAAATGTACCGTGTACTTCTTGATGAGTAAAGATGATTAACTATTGAATATCCGGATCGGTGTTCTGCCACATTAATCCGGGATAATCCGAGGTGTACTGTATTTTCACCAAAAATTATGAGAAGACTTTTGGTTCTGTACTTTTTTTCAGATATAAACTATTTTTCAAGGTGCTTGCCAGCTAGTTTTTCAACCATATTATCTTAAAAAACACACATGAACTTCTTAAAATTCTAGATGGCAAAAATTAAAAAAAGACATTTTGTTCATAGGTTATTTTGTTTTAATGTGTTTTGTCTTCAGATATTTCTTTTTTTTTATTATGAGCATAAAAATATAACCAAGAATAACGTCCTCCATGAGGACCTGTCTCAAAAAGAATGATTAGAATGATGAAATAAAATACCCTGAAGTTATTTTTGCAACTTAATGTAATTTCAGTATGTTATTTTCATGCAGTATTTCGTATTAATAAGAGAGAAGATTTTTTTGGGATTGAGACCCTGTCTAAAATTGTGCACCAATTTTAATAATTTAGGTTTTGGAAGGAACACATGCAGTGTCAAGCTTTACAACGGGGATAAAATTTATGAAGATTAGACTAAAGGGGAAAGCCCTGACATGGTTCAGGTTTGGTATTTTTGAATAAGATTTAATACTGAAACAAATAATTCAAGTAAAACAGCCGATAGGAGTAACAAGGTTCTATCAGCAAAACCATGCCATTGGTCCTGTGGCTTTATTCAATAATCCAGCTCTGCTTTATTTAATAATTTAATTTTTCACAACCATTTATTTGTGTCAAGAATTTAAGACCCAAATGAAATTGTACATTACCATTTAATAAGTAAAATTTTGCATAATTTCTTTCCTAACAATTTTGTGACATTTTTGTGGAAAAAAACAGAATGTTTATTATTATAATGTTTAGGGAGCGGCCTGGCATAGTATTTAGAGCGCGGGTCTTCGATATCGGAGGCCCGGGTTCAAATACCGCCAATCACCAATGGCATTTTCACTATGTGATAATGCCATGACCCACTAGGCCTAGCCTGAAGTAATGTGTAAAACAGTTCGGGGCTAGGTCTAACGTCCTGGGATGTGAAGGGAGGACAAAAAAATCATAATTTTTGGCTTGAAAACTGAAAAAGTGTTATATTGGGCCATCCCCATTGGAGGTAACATCCTCTTCGGCACCCTAAAAGAAGGATTTTATGTCTGACATTCCATTCCGGAGTTTTGATTTTCCAGACAAAGTCTGTGAACTATTTTTTAACGATATTCAGGCGATCACTATGTACTTTCTTTTAGATTTTTGATCAGCCGCCATTTTGTAACAAATGAATCTTTTGAAGTACGGTTCATGGCAGTGATCTCTACTTAATTAGCCCTTTAATATGATGTGCGTATCGACCTCTGCTGACATTTAAGATTTTGTACAGACTCCTTGAGGACCGTCCCTTATTGGGGGCCAAGTGTCAGTAAACACCTCAGAAAGTATTTATTTTATATAGGAGGGAATGTGCAAAGTTTGATTTCTCAAACCAGTTCAGTTAAAAAAATATTAAGCCGTTCCCAGACTTTTCAGCACCCCTGTATAAAATCAAATATTGATAAAAATCCATCTTTTGCACCCTTTAGAACTCATGTTATTTATGGTGCAAACTTTTTTATTTTGATCAAGGGATTAAGCTACGTAGTTTGTTGAAGATACACATGACTATATGAATTGAAAAAAGTAAATTTGAAGAAATACTGTTGTGTTTTAGAGAATCGTTACCGAGCAATGTAGTCCTGAATTCAGATATCTCCCCAAGGAGGCAGCGGAAACCTTTCAAACCAATCGTAAGCACTCTACTTTCTTACTTTCATTTTTTATTTTCATGATCTTTCACTATGTGGACATAAATAAATAATTCTAGGTGAAGAGCGAAATGATGATGTTTGTGCTCTTGGGTCATGTTTGATAGCACAAAATTCCCTTACTTGTATTCGTCTTAAAAGATGTTAAGTGTCTTACTTCAAAATACGGTAAATAAGATAGTATCAATATATATCCATCCAAGCTTCCGTAATATTTATTTATATATTATTTTTTGACTATCTTACATCTGATAACCCTGCATTACCATAACTTTCAAAACCTTTCATTTTTCTGCGTTTCTTTCTCAGAAGACTGATTTTGGCAGTAGAAATCAGTATTCAGTTACTACCACTATGAATCAACCTTTCCAAATCCAAAAATATTATTTGGTACTTAAGAAAGGGAAAATCAATATTTAGTATTCCTTGTTTTAGATGATGTTTAAATGGGCTGGACATAATGACTTGTATTACCTATGTGCTAATTAACACGTTCAGCCCGACGGAAGTCAGCAGTCAGTTTTTGTACTTTCCATAATTCCGACGTGCGCCACCAGTGCGCTCTGCAAACTTTCCAAAACTTCGACGTGTACCACCGGTGGCGCACGGTTCCCATTTGATTCAATGCTTTTTCACAGCGCTTTCAGAGCTTTTCTGGGTTATATTATTAGTGTGTTCGTATTCTAGGGTTGTGTAGACTCATCGTGACCACCGGTGGCGCACGTGTAAAATTTTTATAATAAAAATAAATATTGTAAAGATCAAGATGACGTAAGAACACCAAAAATGGCGGAAGGGGCGTAAAAAGACCCAAGAAGTGCTTTACTTGTATGGAGATAACTAACAGTGTATCGTTTGCCACTTCACCGCCTGCCGCGCCATCGGCGAATCATGCGTGTGCCACCGGTGGCGCACGTTGGCTGTCATGTCGGCCCGTGGTGATTTCAGTATACCCACCGGACGACGTGCGCCACCGGTGGTACACAATTAAAAGTGGTTAATTTCACTCAAATTAGCTATTTTAGGTATAAACAGGGTAAAATCGACGGATATTTTTATGATTTAGTTAAAAGTACTACTTTGGTTAGTTGTCTTTTTGGTTAGTTTACCGATTATTGCAACGTCCTTTTAATAAGTTCGAAAATTCAGTTGTGTACCAGCGGTGGCGCACGTCAGGCTGAACGTGTTAATCTGCACTCTTTGCTAGTGTTTTAAATTAGCTTCTATTGTTTTAAACTTTTTGTCATAGTACTATTTTTACTGACACGTTTTTACTTTTAACGTTTAAATCTACAAAAAATATAAAAAATTAAAAATGTGATCAGTGATCAACTGGACTTTTTAATATGACGTAAGTCAGTGTTTCTCAACCGTACGATGCTCGTGTACCACCTCCCCATTTACGATATTTTGGCGTACCATTGCAAGGACCCCCCTTCCTCCCACCACTGAGGGATCCCCTCCAACAATGCTTATAGTTATCCTTTGGTGGTTCTGTTTTGCCTGCTAAATTTATTTTATTTTACTTGTCAATGTACATTTTTAGATCTTATTTTGATTATAAGGACACTTTGGCAAATTATATGTTCATTTCAGCTCGGGTCAATAATTTTATAGTCAATTTGGTGAAAAACAGTATGGATTTTAATATAAATTTTGTTAATGTGAAAAAATTTCTAACTTAGGTACATTTGGAAAAATAATCTCTGCCTGTTATTTAGAACTGTACATGTTTTTTATGCTTTATATTGAAAAATTGACATAAATAAAACAGTTCAAAGTCATTCAGAGTATAATGTATTTTCATCAGTGATCTTACATTCAAGCATATTACAACAATTCATACAACGGATCGACATAACTAAACTGTGCGTTCGAAATGAAAAATACGTTTGGTTAGTAAATTGTACAACAACTAAAGTAATACCACCGAATTAACACTGTAAAACTGGTAGTATTTTTTTAATTGAAAAGACATTTTTTAATGCCAAAATGTTTTGTAAAAAGAATTACTGTTATAATGAAAGATTGACGATGTTATCTTAAATATGGTACGACATTGACATATTATGGCCAAAAGAAATACTGAAAAAGTTAAGGCATTAAGTGTGACTTTACTGTTTGATGGTACAGCATTCGTTTGTAAACCTAGCATTTTATTTTGTACTACTTTTTTTATCTCTTGTGTACCAACTGAAATGCCATCATGAACCACCAGTGGTATGGGCACCATTGGTTGAGAAATGCTGACGTAAATAAATAGGCCTTGTTTGTGAGTGATATATTTTCAATTTATAAAATTCAGAACGTAAATCTGTTTGGCAGTGATTTGTCATGAGTCCAACCGTTTTTGAAGAGGCTGCTTCTCGTTTGAAGCTTGCTCTTGAAAATGATCAGTTGGACAGGCTGCAAACCAGCGACTTCAGGGTAAGTATATTGTAGGATTTTTAAAATCTTGAAGGATATATCCATCGATATGTATCATATTGTATGTTACAATAAACATATTTTAAAAGGGCTTCAAATCCATTGTAGAACTCCATTAGGTTGACTTCAGATGCCCCCCTTTGCGTAGAATTTTGTGCATTTTTTGTCTTTTTTTGTTTTTGTTTTTTTTTGTATTTGTTTTTGTCTGCAAACAAATAGTATTTAAACATCTTGATTGTCTGATAATAATCAGGATGGAATTTATTCAAAATTACTTAGTAATAATAATTCACCTGAAGATCTGGTGTGAAGTAGCACAGAACACAGAAAGTACTATTGTCAATAGTGTATATTTATATATATATATAAAATCTCTAAAAGTTACTTCCAAGTGATAGTTGGCAACACTGAACTGTTAATATTCAAAACTGTGCTATAACTTGACAATTCCTCTCTTCACCTCATCTGAGGAAGTCCCTAATAGGGACAAAATATTATGTGATTTTGCCTTCCTTTCTGTGTTCTGTGCTACTTCACACCAGATCTTCAGGTGAGTTAGCTGTGTATTACTCCTTTCAAAACAAACACAGCCTAGCCAAGACCTTTTCTTTCACCAACATAGTAATAATAATAATCTTCTAGAAAATGCTTTTGACTTTTCTGTAAATCATTTACATTTGCTTTGTATGGTCTTTATTGCATTGATCTTTTCTGGAAAATTGCTACATGTTAATTATGTAAGCATCATCATAGAAAGCATTTACATAATGCAAAAAAATCATTCTAATTTTTTATGAATTTTATAGTTAGTAAACTCTCTTCTGTTTTTTCCTGAGCAGTCTAACTTTACTAAACTGTTTCTATTTTTCAGGTCTTTATCCCCGAGACCTCCAGCAGCATCAAACCAACAGTTACAACACAAAGAGAAGTGTTAGATGGGTTACTTGCTATATTATGCAGTAATAAGCTTAGCAATAACAACCAAATTGTTGCAGCAACTGCTTACTGCAAGACCGTTTCTCACTTATTGCAAGAACTAGAAGAAATACTGATATTTTTGGTTGATTTGCTGAAAGAGAAACAATTTCAAGACTGTACAATATTTCTTTGTCACGGAATTTTTCAGTTGAATTGCTGGAATGTACAAAGTGAAAGTGGTGATATCTTGTTGGAAGAAATATTCAAGATTGTACAAAAATTTTGCTGCAACCTCACTTCCACTTGTTATCTTGCTTTTAAGGTTTTGCACAGTCTTTTGACGAAAATTCATCAACTGTATCCAAATGGAGATGGAATTTCTAAAGAAAATTTTAAAGCCGTCTTAGACATTGTTCTTTCCAATTGGGAAAGCCCTCTGAGTGGAGTCCGCCAACAGAATTCTCTCGTTCTCAACCAGCTTTTGTTGTTTAATGAAAATTATTGGATCAATGCACTTGCCAAAGCTATCGACCCTTCAGAAAGAAAGGATTCTCACCTGAAACATCATTGCTTACTCAAACTCACTTTGTCAGAGCTCTCGTGGACGATGAAGAGCAAATATTTTTTACTGACCTCTATTGTGCAGAACTCAAATGCGCTTCAGGTATGAATCGTCTGTCTTACATAAATTTTCACTATTGTATTTTCTCTCATTAATCTTCTTTAAAGTGCCACTAACAATTATTGGGAAAATACAACACAAGATAATTTTAAAATCACCAGAAAATTTTTTAATATTGAGGTAATTTTGGTAGCTTATAGTTCTGCCATCAGCCATATAACTATCACTAGTAGTAATAGCTGGTGCATTACATCTTGAGATGTGGAAACTGTTTTTCCACTCTTATTGGAGTGGAGTGTAAAATAATTTTTTTCATTGTCAACAAAATTTGATTTAACTCCAGATACTGGCGGAGCATGGAGAAGACATTGTTTCTGGTCTCACCACAAGCTTGACTGTTCCTTATCTGGTATCAGCAGGGACTGACCTGTACCTCACTTTGTTGCCATCACTTTCTTTACAAGATTGGCAGCACTGGTTCTTCAAAACATTTAGCAGCATTATATCGCAGGTTGAGCCATGGTATGTATTTTTTTATTAATTTTGACATTCTGACAGTAAATGCTTTTTGAATAAATTTAACTATTATGTTTTCCTCCTCCTGGCAGTTTTTTCAACAAACTCTGTTGAAGTACCTCCTAACTGACTAGGATTAAACTTAGTACGGGATACCAAAAAGTTAGGATTAATCAAGTGGAGCAAAATTATGTCAGCTGATATCAGACTTTGTATCAGTTCATACTGTCCTGAGTAGCACTCAACGTATTTTACACTTAGGACTGTTTGTTATTCTAATTAATTAGTGTAGCAGAGTTGATCAGGATAGCATAAAATTCACAAATCCAGATTATCAAGTCACAGTATAATATACAAGTACTTGCTATACTGATATTGCAAATTGTGTGTCAAGACAGCACAAATTTAGCAGGTGGTTCATGCATACATACTTTGTGGTTGCATTTGTCTTAATAAAAAAGCGCTGTATTCATGTAAAACCTGCTACGACCACATTTTACTGTTGTTTCAATTATTTAGATAACCTCATCTTGATAGTTCAAGGTGTATTATTACTCTACAATACAAAGAAATTAAGTAGGATGTGTATTTTTGTTTCAGTTTGGAAGTTGAAAACATTTTTAACTACTGGATGGATCAAACTTTAAAGAAATTCCCATTGGTTTTTAAAGACTTGATTGGAGCTACTGAGAACAGTCTTTATTCTTTCATTACCCTTCTTAAAATTGGGAGGAAAGAGGGCTTTTGTAAGTGGGAAGATATTGAAAATAACAGGAAAAATAGCGGAAGAGTAAGGACTGCAGTAATGCACCACTCAGAGAAAATTCGATCTCAAGTATTTTCTCTTGTTTGCACATCTTCTAATACAACTTCTCCTCCTAGTGGGACAGAATATGACATTATCGAACAGTTTTTGAAGGATAATGTAAACTCAGATGATTCTGCATTAAGGCAAAACTTACTCAAGGCATTCAACAGTTTTATGTTTAGAATGAGAGACTTCATTTTGCATACAATCAAAGTCAGTAATGACGGATCTACAAGATTTGACAACAATCCATCAAAGTTGCGCTGTTTTGCCTTTTTGAATCGGCTCTATTATATTTTGCTCTCCAACCTTGAAGAAAACTGTAACTACCAGAGAAAAATCACTTCTCTTGAAATTTTTAAAATCATTCTGTCATGCTTTGGAGATGGAAAGGAAAAAAGTGACCAGTACAAAAGAAAAAGTAATAAGAATAGTATGAGTGTTAAAAACACAGTTGAACCATTTATGTTCAAATTTGGATCCGATAAGGACAAACTAGCAATTTTGAACTGCCTTTTTGATGAGGATAATAACATCCGCTCCTCTGCTGCAACCTTACTTATGTCTTACTATCAGTTGACTGAATCAAACAAAGAAGAATTTGAAATGCTGTTTAGGAAAGGCATGGTACTATGTCGAGACCAGATATTTTACAAGGCTGAAGCTGGAGCTTTAATCACCCAAGTATTGGTTACGTTGGCTTATAAATCCTCATCGCAAGAGTTTAGAAATATGGTAAACAACGAAAGTGACAGTTTCCTTGATGTCCTTCTTATTTCTGCTGAAGAACAGTTTTCCCAGCTTCAAGACGACTTATTGAAAGCGGCCTCGCAAGGAGCTTTCTTGTATGGAACTCTCCAGGCTATTGAATTGATAACATCAAGTAGCTCAGTACCGGAACTTTCTTTGAGGGAAGGTCAACTGCAGAGACTAATATGCCTCATAGAAAAAGTTGCTGAATACTTTATTTCAGTATTGGTTTTAAAATCAGACTCCTCGTCAGGTAATAATTAGTTCTTTCTAATGTACTATATAATTCTATTATATTTAGAATGAAATTTTAAGACATCATTAGAGTTTGAACTTAAATTCTCCGACGGAATTGATAAATTATATTTTTCTGTTCCTGTTCATTAGCCTAATTAGATAAACAAAAATGAATACACTTTTATGATTAGTCTCTTCAATTTATTTGTTTTTGATATTTACAGCCAAAAGCAAACCAACTGTTCAGCACTGCTTTAGCAGTTGATAACTGAACTTTAATGTTCTGTTTTGGAATGATCGTTGAATCAAAAGTCGCACTAAGCCTCTCCAAAACAATATGAAACTTTTTTGAAAACTTTCAAATTTTGCAACAAAAATCGTTTAACTTTGGCTAATCCTGTATCAGATTAGGAGCTAAGATTAATTTTGTAGCCTCTTTCAAGAACAGTGCTCAACCGCAGTGGAACAGTAACCATAGAGCAAAATAGCTTCTTCAAGTAGGATCTTTAGAAATGTGATCTGTAATCAGTGGGTCGGTGAAGCTGCTGGTAGTGCAATGGGCCTCCAAACTGTGACAGTGACGTTGCAGATTCAACGGTGTTGCATACTTTTACCAATATTGTTCCCCCTTGTACTGGCTCACTCTTTGCTTCTTTTTAAAACATCCATGTACTAGCCTGATGCCTATGTGCAGGAGAGGGGGGGGGGTAAAAATAGGCCCCCACCCCCTTTTTATTAAAAAAAATTGAGATCTTACAGCCTCTGTAATAGTGGCTATCTGTAATTTTAAAGACTGATAAATATTCCAAGGTTACGCACCATCGTTTGGAGAGATGGGAATGGCAGTGGCAGCGGTGGTGGATCGCTCATCAGTGAAGAGTTCAGACGTGACGGGAGCAGTGGACGACACAGTGGCTGAACTGCAGCTGACTCCAGCGCAACAGCTCGTACTCAGCTGTGTGTGGCTGAACCTCAAGGTGAGAATATTCAGCAAGTTCTACTAATATCGTGAAAAAAAAATGAAGTTAACCCGTTTTCAGTTAAGGAAATAAAAATCAACCTTCTTTAATTACTAATAAAAGCTTTTCATCATGCTAACACAGAAACAACTATTTTCAGTTCCTTTTTGTTGGCTCGAAAGTTACCCATTGCCGGCCTAGGCCGGATAAAACGGAAGTAAACAATCAGCTGATTTGCAGCAAACCGACGTTTAATGCTTGTTTATTGGTGGTTTATTGGTTTCTATTTAGAGGAATGTACTGTCAGCAATGCATCTGTAGCAAAATTTTGTTCTGTTTGTTATAGGTTAGGTTTGAAGGTTTGAGAAACGTATGTTTATGCAAGGACTATGTTATGATTGAAAGTATGTTTTTTTCTGCGTAGTATGATGAAAAATATCGTATGTTACACAGCCGGGAAGTTTTACCATACTCATATGAAAAACCCACACTCGCTTTCCTCGCACGAGAACTATCATGCTCGTCAGGCAAAACACTACTTCCCGGCCTAGTAACATAATATACTATACTCTTGACCTCTAATACTCAATATTAAGTCTTCATCTATAGGATTTATTTTTCATGAAAATAAACGGTGCCACAGGTAGAAAAATATGTGGCTCACAAGAGGGATTTTTTCATTCCCTGTCATTTTCCAGGAGTGTTAAAAATTGGGACATATATCAAAACTATTGTAGCGATGAAATAAACTGTTAAATATCCCTGATTTTTTTAACTCTCCTTTCATTTTCCCTTTCAGGTCTCCAAATCTTCCTTAAAATACAAAACATAGCCTGAAAGGATAAAAGGGTATTCTATATTACGATGTTATCCTCTGAATATTTGGAAAATACATGGTGGGATTATCAAGCTGCTAGTTCACTTGAACATAAACTATTAATTTTGATACAGGTATTCATTACAGGTTTAATTTAACTTTAAAGCTCAAGTTTAATTTTTTGTAGCCCATAATAGATGACAGTATTGTTGCCTCATTCCTTGGTTCTCTAATAAAATTAAAAGTTTTATTTTTCAGCAGAGGTTTCAACACTTTAGTCGCTGCTGTAGGAGATTGATGATGGGCTACCACCTCACAGGGGGAGCCATCACAAATCCTTTGTATTGTGCTCTACCTTACCTTACCACCTGCCAATGATGTTGCAGGAATGCACCAAGTTGTGTAGCCTGCTGGTGTCCCGTCAGCTGAGTGTTGTAGACAGTCAGAGATGTGTGGCTGTCGTAGTGTCAGTCTTGAGGAGATGTAGACACAAAGGAGCTATAGAATCTGCAGGTCTCGCTCTCTATCACATTACCGCTCACCTTACTAAAAGGTAGTTCCTGAATTCATGAAAAAAGTAAAATGTGAACTAAAAAAATATATTCACTTTAAAATGTTATAAAACATCAAAACATCAATTCAAAAATGCTGATTATAGACATTAATAAAAGAGCAATCCTATCAAAATATCTATTGTTATACAAATGGTGTTTGAATTAAGTAAAAAAGGAATGGCATATTCGTCATTAACATTCGTTTTTAAGAACTCATGGCTTGTAACCACTTTGAACAAACCTTTCACTTTCGTTACATAAACTTTTAACGAATCTTTGTACAAGGAGTACTATAAACAGCTTCACAGTCATTGACATAAACTACTGAAGATAAATCAGAAGACAATATCGTATCCAACCTACAGTTTGAATAATTAGCAATAAACAACCTCATTTAGTATACTCAGATTTCTGGTAAACTTGTAATTAAGGCAATTGGGATAGAAGTTTTAAGGATTACCACAAATCCTTCACTCATCTGTCATTCATACTTGGCTTAAAATACCTACCTGGGTAGATCGCCATTTCAAAGTAATGTATCTAACTGTATCTTACATTTTAGGTAATGTGACTCAAAATATTATTTTTCAGTAATGAGCCAGCACTGATGAACCAACCAGAGGAGCTGCTGGAGGATTTCCTGCAGATGTTGGTTGGCACTACTGCTTCCACCGTGAGCCGCAGGTCTGCTGGGTTGGCAATCCTGATTCACCGTCTTATCACCGGAGACTCACGGCCTAAGAAGGTATTGAAACTGCAGCGATGAATCTGTGCTGCAGCCTCCAAGTGCGTTATGTTTTTCAAGAGCTATTGATTTAGACTTTCGAGCATTTCTGGTAAATTAAGTTTAGATTATTAGAATTGAAAAGGAGAATTTTTCATTTTCATATGCATTTGAATCATTGTAGTTAAGAATCTGGTATAAGCTGACTAGTAAAGTAATCCAAGGGACATTTTAATGGAAACATTTGGATAGAATGACCCGTGACTTTTCTTATTTAACTTTTTGGAGTAACCACATAAATAATCAGAAGAAAAGTCACTCTTATGGAGGGGTAAACTTCTTTTGGTTGGCCAGATTAGTTTTGTGGAAGTATTGCTGCTTATGTTGGACCATATGTCAGTTTAATAATCTGCAGCCAAAAGATTTATATACTGGTCTCTCTTCTTGTCATCCAAATTTCTATCTCAATTGTGTTTTTGCAGAAATTTTTATTACGGTTATTTTCTTGCGTTTAACTTAAACTCAAGAAAATTGAATGTTAGAATTTACTGCCTGATAAAAAAGTTTTTCGTCTGACAAATATTTTTTCACCTCTTAGTAACGGCTTTCAATCAACTTCATCTATTACATAAGCTAATTTGATTCTTATTTTTTATTCTAATTACTACGTTTGTTTTTCTACTGCTAGCCACTGCTGCATTTGTGTGTCTCAAGACTTCTGAGAGTGGTTGAAGACTCAGACGTGTCTGAACACGAAGCACTCATTGACCTACCACAAAGTCAGGCTCTTCATTTTTTGCGAACTCTCGTCCAGGTATTTATTCTAAACTAATTTTATTCGTACACGATAAGGAAATCAATGAATGCAAACACACATGAGCGGCAGATAGGGTGATCAAAGTTTTTTTTCACTACTTTCTTATTAGCCTTAAATTTATGCTGAAAATTTGGTAGATACAATATTTTATTTATCGTCTGAAGCACAGGCTTACAAACACATTTTTAGATGACCTGACAGTCAGGATAACTTTCACAAAAAATAATTGCCGTAAACATGTTATCTGCTTGAGAATATGACAAACCCTAACAAGCTTAGTGTTGCTTTATCAAAACTCAAGTTGTCCTAGGACCGAAATTCAAACAAACATTGTATTTACTCCCTGTTGTGATAAAACATGTGACAGAAAAATTATTTTCATCACTCTGTACACGAAAATTGCCCGTTACCGTACAGCTGAGATCTACGAAAACCCTCTGTTTCCTTACATCAAAACAAATCATGATCAGCTGCTTTTTCAGAACCCAAACATTGAATTTCCGTACCAAAACAAATTTTGCCGCACCCAAACAAACCGTTTTCTTATTTTGTCAGTTCAACAGAACAAACAGTTAAAATAGACAGTTCAGCCGTATTGTGTTTGGTTGTAGAAAAATTACTGAATTATGAAATGTTGGATGATTTTTTATAAGTTTGGTTACTTATTTGCATCGTGTTGAAAATTATTGTTCACAACTCATCACAAAAATGCCATTTCGGGGCTCGATAGGGTTTTACATGCTCGGTTTTCGCCTCGCAAGTAAAACACTATCTTGCCCCGAAATAGGCTACTTTCGTGACTAGTAGTGAAATATATACTATTTCTTTACATCATTAATTTACTGGACCAACATGGTAAGCCATTATTGGCTATGTTATTTTCCCAAGGATTTATTTTTCTACATTTATCAATTTCTACGTTTATAAATTTTAATGGAGTTCTGCTTTTCTACAGGGAAAATGCACCTTTCTTCCCATACACTTAGATATTTTACGATTCCCCACCCTTCAAACCTTTCTCCTACTCCCAAAGTTATGGCAAATGACAAATCTAGCCCCCTCTTGGAATATATATCTCGCAGAATTTGTGGCATATGACCAATGTATAACAATTCACTGGAATTTTTAATCATAGTAGAATTAATACAACTATAAAGCGAGGGAGGGAAATTTCATGAAATTTCATCTATCTTTCGCCAGCGACTATTCCTCACGTAACAAATGAAAACCAACGAGTATAATTTGCAACATCCCCCAAAGTAGATAATTGGCTAGAGCATTTTGGTTTTTTTCACAACATCGTTTCCTATTGGATAAATCCTTTGGTTTGTTGTTTTTTTATCTTGTTCTGAAAGTTTGTCGATTGTCCGCTAGATAGTGATACTTAGAGTATTGAAATTTTGGAGATTTCGGAACCCCTCATGTGTTTTTGTCTGCCCACATGGGGTTCGCCAGTCGTTGTCGAATGATAAGTCTGTGAATTACCCTCCCTTTCCCGCTTCATGGTTGTATTAATTCTTCTATAAAAAATTTACGTTTTATCTTCAAACTATATAAGACTATTCCTAGCTTTGTTTCTTATTATCAACACCTACTGAGGTGATTGGCTTTTTTCATGAACTAAACCCTTACTCCCACTCCCAACGTTACAGCAAATTACAAACCTTGCCCCGTTGCCTCCTCTTTGTACGTATCATGCAAAGTTTGCGGCATATTTCTACTTGCCATAATTTATACTCAAATTTATATAAAAAAAAATTCACGTTTTATCTTCAAACAATATAAGCTTATTCTTAGCTTTGCTTCTTATTATCAACATCTACTGAGGTGATTGGCTTCTTGCATGAACTAAACCCTTACTCTTACTCCCATTGTAACAGCAAATTACAAACCTAGCCCCCTCTTGGTACATATTTCACAGAACGTGTGGCATATGTCCACTGTATAAAAATTCACTGGAATTTTTATTCATAGTAGAATTAATACAACTATGAAGCGGGAGAGGGAGGGAAATTTCACAAAATTTCATCTATCTTTCGCCAGCAACAGGCATGTCCCTCACGTAACAAACTTCAAACGTTTTATCTTCAAACTATATAAGCTTCTTCTTAGCTTTGTTTCTTATTATCAACATCTACTGTGATGACTGGCCTCTTGCATGACCCATGTGATGTCTCCTGTGTAGGAGTCCAGTCTACGCGAGCACATGGCCCAGTACACTCTGAGCATCTCACTGGTGGCTCTCACCAACCTGGCCTCCCCGCTTTGGACTATTCGGTAATCTTATATTGTTGCCAGAGGCCTTTACCTTTTTATTTACAGTAGACGCCCTCTAGTTCAGCCACCTCGGGACCGGACCACCGGCTGGACTACAAAATGGTCGGACTATCTGGATGTACTATCAAAATGTAAAATAGCCTTATTAAATTCATTACCTATGCTTAAAAATCAACAAAACGTGTATTTAAACATGTTTACAGTGCTTAATTGCTAAAGAAATTATTTGATGCCTCGTATGTTGAACTTTCATATTGCATCACTCATAGCTAGGTACGTTTATACCGATACAGTACTGAGGATGTAAAGTGAACAGTAACAGTATACGAGGTACAGTCAAAAAGTTCCCGGAATGAATTTTTGTAGACATTTAGCGCAATCGCCAGAAGGAAATTCAACTTGCATTAGTTGGTACGACTCCTGGGGAGGGCATATCGGTAGTGGGGGTATAGCTAACTTTCCGTAGTGCAGCACTGGAAAGCCCTTTTCGTGTTCCTGCAAGTCTACATTGTCGAATTTTGAAAAATGGTATTTCATGACCAGCGCGCGAACATTAAGTTCTGTATTTAACCTAAAAATCATATAATGAGACTCTTGAGTTGTTAATTCAAGCTAATGTAAAGAGGCGATGAAGAAAAGTCAAGTTTAGGAGTGTCACAAACGGTTCCGTGAAGGCCGTGAAAGCATTGAGGATGACCCTCGTAGTGGACGACCTTCAAACATCAGTTAATGACGAAAACATTGAGCGAGTACGACAAGTTGTGCATGAAACTCGGAAATTAACAGTCGATGAAATTGCATTTCAGGTAAATTTATCACATGGAATTGTTTCTTTATGATCATTTGAACATGCATCGAATTTGTTCACATAACAAAGAAATCCGACATTTTGGACATGCAGGTACTCAAAAAGCGCTTTCCAATGCTGCACTACGGCAAGTCAGCTATACCCACATTACCGATATGCCCTCCCCAGGAGTCGTACCAACTACTGCAAGGCGAATTTCCCGCTGGCGATCGCGCTAAAAGTCTACAAAAATTCATTCTGGGAACTTTTTGACTGTACCTCGTATTACGTTACCAGGCCGGGAAGTACTGTTTTGCTGGATGAGCATGATAGTTTCCGCGCAAGCAAAAGCGAGTGCGGGATTTTAATGCGAGTACGGCAAAACTTCCCGGCCGTGTAACATACGATATTTTTCATCATACTACGCAGAAAAAACCATACCTTCAACCATAACGTAGTCCTTGCATAAACATACTTCTCAAACCTTCAAACCTAACCTATAACAAACAGAAGATCATTTGCCACGGATGCAGTGCTGCCACTCCATTCCTCTAAAAAGAAACCAATAAACCACTAATAAAGAACCATTAAACGTCGGTTTGCTGCAAATCAGCTGATTGTTTACTTCCTTTCTTTCCGGCCTAGGTCGGATAAGAGTTTATCCGCCTAGGCCGGCAATGGGTAACTTTCGAGCCAACAAAAAAGAACTGAAAACATATGTTTCTGTGTTAGTATGATGAAAACTCATTATGTACTGCAAAAACACACTGGAAATCTATTGGATCGAATTAATTTACATGTATTACTTGAATTATAACCTATACAAATCAAAAGAAATCTGTTATGTTTTTTTGTTATGCAAACAAAATCCCACATCAAATCTTAGTACAGCCCTTATATTGAAAGGATAATATCATCGTTTGTTAGTTAAGGTCAAGTGTGTCCATCATTTACAAGCTTGCCCGTAAACTAAACTGTCGTGAATAATTTACTTTTACAGCCGGAAACTAAACATTCAGGATAAATCCTGTTGAAGGTCATTCCCCTGCAGTGCGGCATGGCAGTATGACAGATAAGAGTCACCCTCTTAGGACAAGCCGATCCAACCGAAGGCGAACTAGAGGATGTCTAATGTATTTTGTTGAGGTTTTGTAGCCAATAACAACCAAAATGTTATTCCAACCGTAAACTGGACTCGAACTTGTTTAGCTGTTTTTGTGTCATGTCAACTTGAGCTGGGATCTTGAGCAGACATATTTTCAACATTATTATGCAATGAGTGAATGGAAGGTACTGTACACCTACACTGCCTGGTACCTACAGCTGAAAGCTAAAGAAAGACTAGGAAAAAAGTATATAAAAAATGGAGTCTTTAGTTGTTCTAGTACGTTTAGCTGGTCCTTAATTTTAGAGATGTTTGGGGAAAGAAAATTAAAACCGTGATGCACCATAACTGAGTGTGAAGCACAATACCATATGTTATTTAAAATTGTGTCTGAGCCAGTGATTTTCTTCAGATGAAACACATATCTAATTCTGGAGTATTAGCTTGCTTGCGCACAGAATCCAACGAGAGAGGCTTGTCGGTATCTGATCCTTAAACTCTCAATTTGTGAAAAAGAACCATATTACAGGGGACTAAAATTCTTTGAAAACACACTGTATTAGTGTATTAAGAAGTACTTTAGAAGGCTATATGATTTTTCTAAGATGAAATTCTTTGTAAATTTACTGATAGTCGTGTTTTTTAATTTACTTTCTTTACATGGTGATTGTATTTCCATTTTCATTTTAGTTTTAGTTGTTCTTGTTTTATTTTTTAACTATTTATTTGTTTAACGTCAACTTTTGTAAATTGGATATTTTTCATAATCTAATTGGATATTATTTTTTAAACTTTTTTATCTTCTTTCATTGTGCAAAAATTAATAATTTTTTGTGGATGTGTACAGGAATGCAGCACTCCAGTTATTTGGAGCCCTGGTACCAAAACTCGTGGGACAGAAACCAAACCAAGAGCAGAGCAGAGGGAGTTACTACCTGGCGTTTGAAGAGCTCTACATCCACGCTCGACCCCTGGTCGAGATGATGCTGAAGGAATTCACTGCTGCCGCTGATTCTAACTCAACTACTTCACACTCTAAACTGATGCCACTTCTGACTCTGGTTACGAACTTGACTCTGGGCCTTCAATCGGTTGTGACAGACAATGCAATGAAAATCATTCAACAATTCCAACAGTGTTTTCAGAAGCTCTTCAAAAGCAAAATTTTCAATGTGAGAAAACTGAGTAGTAAAGGGCATGCTCTATTCACAACTCCTTCAAATTTGGTCGGCTTTATTGATGGAACTGTGGTGGAAGTCATGAAATATTTAGATGGAGGAGTTTGTAATATTCAGTCAGAAAATGAGTTGAACGGGTATGTTTTGAGTTTGACCCACTTATTTGGAAGATTTGAAAAAGACAAGTTTGGGATGAAGGTTCTCTTAGAAAAGGAAAAAGGTGTTTTCAGTCAACTTGAACAGTTGAGCAACAAATTGCTTTCAGCACAGTGTTCGTATTTTACGAAAGCTTTGGTGTTTGAATTCAAATTTCCAATAAGCTTTATGGAAACTGTGGCCTTGCCACCTAGCATCACCATTAACCATTCTCTTGGTTATGCATATTTCATCCAAAAAAAGTTGTCGAGCGCTTTTTTAACTTTAAGTGAAAAAGAAGTAGGGGATACAGTTAACATTTGTCTACTGCAGAAGCCAAACCATGATGTTCAATACTTTTGTTTGAAAGCCCTTAAACTCTACAGTAAGACAAAGAAGAATCTTTCAACCAACACATATAACGTTTTACTTAACTATCTAACAGAATATCTCCTGTTAAGAAAGCACAACTCAGTCATTGAGCCACTTGTATTGGAGGTAATTTTGACTCTTATAGAACGAATGAATGATTCAAATTCAAGCCTATCAGATCGTAAACAGTTTTACCGCCCTGACTTGTTTACATACTGCTTGAATACTCTTTCACACAGTGATAATTTACTTTCACGAAATATCCTTTTATTGCCCATCACCAGTGTCTTACTTGTAGCTCATACTCCTGTTGATATGGATGCTTTGTCAACGGTATCAAAGATAATTAAGGCTAGATCTGAACCAGGCTGTGATCAAGATATAAGACTAAGTTCGGCCAAGTCAGTTTATCTGTTAACAGAACTCTTGAAAACTGGTTTACTGAAAGACAGTGAATGTGGAATGCTGGTTTGGGAAGCTTGTATCAATTTGCTACAGGATGAAGTTGCGGAAATACGCTTTGAATTGAGCAAGTGTATATCAGTATTGTTGAGGACGAACACAAAGTATTGGTTTGAAGATGAACACATCACATACGTTCTAAATCCTTACATTTGTCTTGAATCCCTTTTCATTCTTGATGTCGCAAACAAGTTCATGACCCTTGAAAAGATGATGGAATGTCTTGCGTCTGAAACACCACCTCGGTCAGATGAATCATCTCAGAAATTTGGAATTTCTAATCCTTTTGACCATGGTGTGAAAAGTATTTATGCCGAAAAAGAACTTATTTTCAAAAAAAAACTGTACTTATTATCTAGGTGTTTGCGGGCTTCAGGGGTTACTGAAGAGGACTTGGATGAGCTACTAAGACAAGTCGATCTCTAACTTTCATCCAAGACTTTGAAAGTATTATCATTAGTTTAGATACCAATTATGATTTTGTAATTGATGCCCCTATACACTTGTTGACTGAGCCACGGTGTTTATCATCTACTAATTATTTGTTGGGGATGGCTAATTTAGCTGCATGACCGAACCACCCGGCCTCCTTTAGAACATTGAATTATTTGGGGTGGCTGTTCTGTGACTGCCCCAGCCACTTAGTGTGGTAAGGTCCAAATGTGTATGACATTTTCTCTGATTAAGAATAAAATTTGTAAAAATAACCTTTTTATTAGTTAGGCTAAGATACCAGATGAATCAGACTCAGGCAAAATAAAAACTGTTGGCACAATAAAAGTGTTTAGGCTCCAGAGTATTTTAAACTTTTCCCTCTACAGCTGTTACATTTTGTTTTGCTAAAAAAGTGTTTTTACAATCTTCTCTTTCCAACTCGGTATAAAATAAGTTTATTGACATAAATAAATTACTTATGGAAACAAAGGTGCAACCATCTGTAGCCTTCCTCATCTGCAATTTTGAAACAAGTTTCATGGCTAATTTAGTATTTTGAGTATACTGCTTCAGTTTTTTGTCTAAAAGTCTGGGTGTTAATATGTTAATCATGAATAACCAAGCAACGGAGAAGTGAAATTTAGTATTACATTATTACAAGAAAGACCAGCAGCTCATAAATATTTTGTAGAAATTAATTCCCTCCAAATAAGTTTCAAAGCTTTTGAATCACAGGTCAATGCATCTGGGGCTTTTTAGATAAGTTCGGGACAGTTACAGTTTGAAATGGGCCAGGTCTCAAATTTTAATTTTAGATAACTTGTTAACAAATGAGCCTTTTAAATATCTTCCAGTTTATTTTTGTACATAATATATATCAGACATACTGTAAATAATACTACATTTTAGAATGTTTTAGTTCTAATAACTTTTTATCAAATTTTGTTTTCAATGTTATAAAACATGTTATGTATTTTTAAACATACTAATAAATTTTGTTCTTTATAATTGGTTGTTTATGACCTTTTGTTTATCGATTAAAAAAAAGTCAAATAGTTGTTAAGTGTCTTCTACAACATCTTCACTGAAAACTTCCATCTGCACCCACTGACCCACTGTTCGTAGGACATCTGTTTTGGCTGTCGCCATTTTCATCTACATCACTGATTGTTGGTTGTGTGGTGGGGTCCTTCTATAGGAATGCACCCTTGCCCTCCCCCCCCCCCCCCCCGCATACCTGAAATCAGCAAACATAGAAAACATGCGAGCATTCTAGAGTAGTTGTTTCTCATATATAAGGACCCCACCACACAACCAACAATCGGTGATGTTAAAAGTGGCGACAGCCGAAACACGTGTCCTACAAACAGTGAGTCAGGGCGTGCAGACGGAAGTTCTCAGTGGAGATGTAGAGGATTCATCCAGTGCCGCGCGTATACCAGAGACCATCTCTTCAAGTTGTTAGTGTGTTTATTTCATACTATGATGTTCATGAGATTGTTTCTAAAATGAAACAGAGAAACATGAAGCCTAGTGTTCCGTTTTATTAACGAAAATTATAAAATCCAACACCTACAATTTAATTTAAAAATCACAATTATTTTTAACCATCATTAACAGATTAAAACGCTTTCCTTGTTGATCGAAATAGTACAAAACCTGTGCCTTGAAACTAAGAGCAGATTTAATTTAAGGTATTTTCTGAAGTTTATTTCTTAGTAAATTATAAACAAAGCTGCCTTCACCATGTGGCTAGCCTATAACGAGTCAAGGCATGAAATTTTCTGGGTAGGTTCCTTAGAGTTGCAGCTTTTTTTGAATTTAGGAGATTTAGGACCAATTTTAATTTTAGCAATTTTAGCCCAAACATTGTAATGTATCCAGTGACGGATCTAGGGGGGGGGGGGCAGCGGGGGGGCGTACCCCGGGCGCCGCCCCAAATGGATGGCTCTGGTTAAGTAAAAAGTGGAAAAATTAAATTAAATTCAAACTATTCATTTCGCGACCAACGAATCTCTCAGTAGTATCACTGCCGGAAAATCTCTGTCGCATCGTGTCCATCAATCCTGTCTCTGTTTTCGTGACCGTCACATTTCTCGTTTTTTTATGGCTATAAAGTTGTTTGCTCGTTTTGCGGTTGGAGAATAGCTCACTCCTGCTCACATCCCACGGCTGAAAATTTGCTCACTCATTTCGTGGCTGGTAAATCGCCTGCTTGTTTTGTGGCCGGCAGATCTCTTGGTCCTATTGTGAACGACAAGTCTCTCGCTCCTTTCACGGCCGTCACATTTATTGGCCATATATTGTCCAGATAATCAGTCGTTTCTGGCAGGCATATTTCTTTGTTGTTGTTGTTGTTGTTTTCACTGCTGATAAGTATTTCACTCTTTTCAAGGTCGTCATATTTATTGGCCAAAAAATCTGTCGTTTGGACCACAGCTGGCGAATATCTATCGCATTGCAACTAGACCGCTTGCCCTTTTCATGGCCGTTACACCTTTCACGATCTGTCAAATCGTAGTCGTATACCGGCAAATCTCTCAGAAGTATTGCGGCCAGAAAATCGCTCAGTGTTTCTGTGATCAACAAATCTCTTGGTCTCATTGCGGCCGTTAAATATGTTGGACATATTGCGGCCGTTAAATCACTTGGTCGCATTGCAACATAAAATAATGTTGTCGGGCATTATATAAAGATGTATTTTACTTTGCATAGATTGGGTTCAAGTATTAAATACTTTTTTTTAATACAAATTTTGTTTTAAGAGGCAACATGGCCGATGTCACTGGTCGGGAATTGTTTTGAAGTAGTCAGAAAAGGTCAGAAAAAGATGGAAGTTTCATTTGTGAAATCTGGTAGACACCTTGCTTTGGTTTTACAGCGGCTGGCAAATTCCTCGGTCATATTATGGCTATAACAGGTCTTGGCAAGCTGTATCGTAGCCTACAAATATCAGTTGTATAAAACCATAAGAATCCGAAGATAAAACCATATATTATGATTTATGAGATTTGCTTATCAATCACATCTAAGACGCATTAAAAATATAAATGCCTTGTGTTTGGCGCGAAGGGGGACACAAAAATCCAATTTTGCCCGGGCAACAGTAAGTGTAGATCCGTCACTGGACTCATCCCTAAAATGAAATAAATTAGATGGTTGTGAAAAGTTAAAGTTGTGCTGGGATGAAAGTAGAGGGATGACGAATAGGTTTGTGGTCTGTATTTAAAAAAGTTTTCAGAGTAACCCCTTTGTTACCGTTTTGATTGGCGCCAATGAAGGTCTCTCGGTGAAGAGCCAGAATGAGGAAAGCTGCTCCAGCCAAGTAATGGCCGTGATTGTGTTTGCCTCTAGTTAAGGAAAAAAATCATTTAGGAAATCAAAGAGTTTTGGGACTCTGAGTAATTTTCACTAAAATTTGATAAACATGTTTAATTTTTTTTTTATTTGCTGAAGAGTCTAAAATCCTTTGAACTTTATTACAAGAACTAATTAATATCCTTTAATTAATTTCAACATTTCAACATTATTTACCAGCTTTGACTTAAAAACTATTTGACCGGCACAAATATTTAAAAAAGCCTTAAATATTTGTTGATCAACTCTATAATGTTTGACTGTAAATATTAAACATCAGTTAGTAAATTTATCAAAACCTTGAATGTGTGAATGAACCAAGAGATATTAATATCACTATCACCCGGGTCAAAGTTCAGACACACAGCTAGACACGCAGACTGCCACATCAAACGTCATCAGTATCATGTCAACTTCACGTGCTACTGGTTATTTATAAGCTGACTGTACAAATACCCAATTATTTCAATTGTTGTCGTCTCTCCATTGACAGAACGACTAGGAGCTTAACAGAAAATATAGCCAAAATGTTTTTGTTAGTCAAGGTTTCTTTGGATTTTAACAAGTTTTGGATGGTTTGTGGTTTGGTTACTGTTGCGGTTCTTCTGTTTCAGGATTGGTGAGTGAAAAAGATATATTTTTATTTATAGTAGAGCGCCGATCATCCGAAATAATTGGGGACAAGGGGTCTTCGGATAACTGAATATTCGGATAATCGAACATGAAAAGACAACATTTTAAAATTATATATGTAACGTAATTCTTAGTATTGAAAAGGCTAAAAAATGATCAAACAAAAATTATTCACGTAATTTTATTATGAAATCTATCAGAATACATGGATATCCCGGTGCGACAGGAATTTTGGTTGGCGCGCGAATTTGAATTGCTTGAGAATCATGTTCAAAATATGAATTATTACGGCGTTCAGTTAACCGACAGTTCCGATGACCGACGTTCGGATAATCGGCGCTCTACTGTATTTTAATCTGTCTTCTTAGGGCCACCTGTACATTATATAGTACTCTTCTTGGGGGAATGGTGGTGTTTAGACAGTTACAAGTTAGGGTTAAACGGCATTATGTAACAACTGAACCTCAAAAATTAACTTCTTTAATTCGTTAAAACTTTCTTATTAAAAGGTTTTTAAGTTCGTTTTATACAGGGTGTTCTTTTTAACACAACCCAAAACTGATTATTTCCCCCCAAGATCTACGGATTTTACCCCACTGTATTATTTTCTTTAGGGATACATAAATACCCCCGTTGCAGCAGACCTGCATACTCAGCGAATTTCAGATGCTACACAACAAACGGTATTTCAATCCAACTTAGCGAGATTTTACATGTTTTGTAATCTCCATAAGAATAACATGGGGAATGATTATGCAGGTTTGCTGCAACAGGTATGTTAAAACTGGTTGGTTTTAATTCATTATTTAGTAGATCTTAACTAGAAGAAGCCATATACCAAGTTTTGTCAAGAAATGTTAAAAAATAAGTAAGATATAGAATTTTTTTATTTCCCATAAGGATAACATGGGGAATGATTATGCAGGTTTGCTGCCACAAAAACTGAAATTTCGGGGATTTTAGACTAAAATACATTAGATCACATCTAGATGAAGCCACAAACCAAGTTTTATCCAGATATGTTGAGAAATAAGCGAGTTATAGAATTTTACTTATTTCCCATAAGGTTAACATTGGGACAACGTACTGTGTTTACCACTTTCAATATCTCGGTAACCAATAGACATAGAGCAATGATTCAAAACACTAAATTGTTTGTTTTTTTGAGCTGAATTCAATAATGCCAACAAAGATTCGATAAATTTTATTTTTATATGTAAAAAACTCAAAAAACCCATTTTTGGAGTTGTTTATCCCCCTTAACCCCCCCTTCCGGTGGTCCGATCGGGCTGGTTCACGAACTCGTCCATTCGATTACCATTTTACATGTCTGTTCCAAGTTTCATTAAGATCGGACCATATTTACGGCCGCTATCGTGCTGACAGACACACACACACATATATATATATATATATATATATATATATATATATATATAGATAGATAGATATATAAAAATTCGAACGAATGGTGTTTTTTGCTTCTGGTGGCCCTAAAACGAAAAGTTATCATGGTCTCGGGCTTAGGTCTTACCATGAGACCTACGGTAATAGCTTCTTCCCTATAGGAGAAATTCGCTAAAAGTAAGGCCTGCAAAACAATTCACAGCATATTCAGTACCTCAAAACAAAGAAAACAAATGTAATGTAAGAAATTCAAAAAGGTACCTAGCAACACGTGTTCAGGACTTTGATGGAGAGAGCATAACTTAATACAAATGCCACTGGCAGATTTTTTGAGCATATAAGGTAAACTAAATGTGATCAAACTTACATAATAGATTGTATAAAACATAAAGATCCAGAAAACAATACTTATTTCATATTTATATGTGCATTATTCAATCTTAAAAATGGGCTGCGTTTTAAAAAACTACCCAGTATTTCCCTAAATGAGAAAGCAAAGCAAATTATCTCTGATCAGTGTCAACTTGGTAAAAAAGATTGATTGCGTTTTCCAGTGGGAAGAGGCAGTAATAAAATAATTTGAGGGGGGAGATGGTAAGAGTGTTACCACTAAAAGTTTTGAGGGAAAACTTTCCAGAGACAGCCCCTTATCTAATTAAGGCATGTGTGCTTACATGGTTGTTCTTGATTGCAAAATATCTCCAAACAATTCCTTTCATAACGCTGGTAGTAATTGAACTCTAGATGAACAAATTTTTGGCAGGTCTCATGGACAGGAAAAATATAATATAAAGAAATTTTAAGGTGTATTACGTTTTATATCAGACCTTGTGCATTTTCATTTTGGCAAAGAAAACAAAGATAAAGAGTTTTTAAATAAACAACAGTAAAAAAGGTTAATGCAAACTTTAAAAAAAATGTAAATCGAATAATTTTTTTTAATACAATTAAGCTACATAACATTATACAGATGAATTTTAAAAGCCCCCCCCTCCTAAATTGATTCCCACATTTTTTTAATGTCAATCCCAGACTACCCCCAACCATTGTTGGGTAGTAAGCACTTCATTCTGAGTGGATGGCCAATTTTGGTCACCATCTTGAATAAAAAATATGTTTTAAATGGAAAGGTGGTGTTGTGACTCATAATTGACTCATAATTTCAAACTAGATTTTTTTACTGGTTTTACTAACGTAACCCGTTTTTTTTTAATATTTATTCATTCTTAAGATATTAAGATTTTTAAGTATTTATTTTTGAACTTATTTTAACATTATGCAACGTAAAAATTAGCCCATAAACTCAAAATAAAGCTATGTAATGACAAATAACCACTAGCTATAATTTTTGAGTAATTTTTATGTGATTGTAGCAGATTTGGCACTATCAAGCGCCATCTTGGATATGTCATTTTTAAATGAGCTTAGTTACTCCAAATATAAAGATAGTGTTATTATGAACCGTCATTCTCAATTTTTTTTTTTGCCGAATCCGAATGCCTTAATCCATTTTGTAATACAGTATCACTTTTAGTTTTTGAGACATAGCCAATTTATTATTCATAATTTCAAAAAGTAGCGATATTACAAAAACAAAAAATGATATTACAAAACGGATATTATGGCATTCAACTCAGCATAAAAAATTAGCACAAAAAGATGGATCACAACACCATCTTTAAATTTTAAATAACATTGCTAATTTCAAAATGCAAAATTCAAGAGGCTCCTGAAAATACCAAATTAGCTAGATTCACGTGAAAATGGTTGAACAATGACTGCTGGTGGTTACTTGTCATTATCTAGCTTTATTTTGAGATTATTTATATGATAAATATGTTTAAAATTACATTTTAAAACCTTTATTATCTTAAAGATGAGTCAATATTTTTAGACAAATGGCGGCACTGTAACCACCATATGCACCTTTGTTACATCACCACCTTTACATTTGGAAAAAAATCCTCTATCCAATATAGCCAATTCAAGATGGTGGCCGAAAATGGCCACCCATTCAAAATTAAGATTTTACTAACCAACAATATTTGGGGGTAGTGTGGGATTGATATTTCAAAAACTTTGTAAAAAAAGTTAGAGGGAGGGCATTTAATACTCACCCTGTATGCAATGGACATTGATTGAAACTCACGGTACAAGGTGTATTTAATACTTAAAATTTTAAATTGTAAGAACCAATGTAGATTGTTTATGTGAAAATATACATTGTGTAAAAAACTGACTTTTACACACTGTATGCGCTCCTTCAATGCATGGTGTTAAAAAAAAGAAAGCTGTGTGGTGAGTCAGCTGGTGTGACAATGTTGGGCTCACACAACCAGCGCTTAAGACGACTAGTCAACTACAACACAAAGTAGTTGATATATCTCAATAAAAACGTTAAGTGTACGAGTGTACGGTCTTACTTCTGCTGTCATACCGCTAGGTCCAGTTTTGTGAACCCAACTACATCATTCCAGCTGACAGTGCACATACCTTTCTTTTTTCTTTACTCCATGCTTCAATGCACCTTAAAAAGAAAACTTATTTGATTAAGCTTTGGTTGGTAGGCAGCCAGATTTTTTAAGTTAGGGGGAAAATATTTTATTCAGCGTGTTTTTCATAACAATTGTTAGTTTAATTCGGTTTTAAGCCATTCATGAATCTAATGAGTAATTTTAAGCAAATATATTGGGGCTATTGTTAGGTTATACAATTTTATGTTATATAATTTATATCATACAAGATTTTTATAAGGCTTTAGCATACATAGGAATACAGTATAAATAAAATATTTTAAAAACTCATTAAAATCAGTAAACTTTGGTTAGACACAAAATTTATATTTCTTTTGTTTGTGTAATTTACAAAGCCCCTCAAACTGATGATCAATCATTATAGGGGTTTTAATTTTAAAATGTTGAGCAATGTTTTTCAAACCTCATTTTAAATATATAAAAAACTAGCAAATATTTGTGTTTTTTTTGTCTAAGGTTTGTGTGATTAGGTAAATAGTCATTGTCTGCATTAGGTATGACCTAGTGATATTGAAACATGTCCCCCTCCCCCACAAAAAAAAAATCATGGAGAATACAACATAGATTGAGCAAACTAAAATTTCACTTCCAGAAATGGTTCAATGACCTATTCTCCGATCAAAACGTTTTTCTGGGCATGCCTCTTAATAGGTTAGAGAGGTGTTAAACCAAATGAGTCATAAATCCTCAACCATTAATCATTTAAGCTAACAACTCACCTGTTTCATACTATTAGGTCCTGACTAATAAATCAGTCAACCTAGTTCGCAGGTAACTAAAGTCATATCACTTATAAATATTTCACTCTTAATTTATTTCATATTCATGCTCTAGTTACGTCGGCATCTCCTTATGATTTAGTGATTCTTTTATGGCCCAAGAAGTAATGTTAGAAAGGAAATTACAGCGTACAAAGTGTGAACCATCAATGCTTCCTTTTAATTCAGTTTTGTATCTGTTTCAGGTCAAATTCTTGATAAGAAGGGAATATCCATCTGGGATTTCAAGTCATGATGTTTTACTGGAGAAAATTAATTACTTCTTCATAAAAATCCAAGAGAGTGGATAAGTACAGGAAGCGAGATTCACTTTATCATGGAGAACAGTCATGCTAATCTTGCAACAAAGAAAAGGAGTTTTCATTGGCGTTGATGATACAGCACACTGAAGGTTAATGTGAAGCCGTCTTCAAAGACAGAATTAATAATTAATTTCTCCACAAAATTTCTAAATCGGCAAACATTGTTAAAAGTTTCTTTTATTGATGAGATATTTGGTGTGTGTACATTAATAATTTTCTGTCACTGATCCTTATTTAAATTACCTTCATTTGTATTAAACCTTTAATTTATATTAAGTTTTCTACTCCTTCAATTACTTTCTGATGTGCTATAAATCTATCTATCTGCTTGTTTTCTTAAATTACTGTAATAAATAAATAACTAAATACTGTTAAAGAATGAAAGAAATTATTCTGACAGTTTACTTGGTAAACCTTGTAGTACTTGGTTTTCATTGGACATTTTGCTCCAACCACTAGCTTAGAACAGCATAAAAGTTTTTACAAAATATTTATGCAATGCCATATTGAATAAATTTTCACTATTATATATATTAACTAACAAACTTGTCCTAAGCTTTATGTTGAATTTCATCCGACATTGTTAAGAAGTATTCATTGGGTAGACTTTATGCCCACTATAAAATTGTTGTTTTAGTTTTATAACTTGTCTGTGCAGAACATTCAAGTCAAAGTACCTACAGCATTCAAGAGGTGTCTTTATTTTAAATACTGGAAAACGGTACTTTTATAATTTAAATTTTTAATATTTTGTGAGTCAGTCCTTTACCCAATGCTCACAGTGAAAAAATAAGGGCTGAGTTATTTTTAATAGCTTATGTTATTTATACTAAAAAAGAGGCGAAACTTGTTTTGGTTTCAATAACTAATTTAATGATCCTTAAAAGGGAGGTAAACCTTTTTATAGTTATGCAAGGAAATCCCCAAATTTTGGTCACTTTGGTATGTTCAAAATGGAAAAAATAAGCTTCTTTGTCTCCAATTCAAGTAATTGTGATTTAAGTTTACCTTTGTCTTAGTTAATCTTGAGAACACTTAGATTTCAAATTTATTGTAGTTGGTTCACAAAAGTGAGAGAATTTTATAGTAGTTAAACCCCCTAAACAATATTGTTAGTTCTATGCAAATGTAAATGTTATGTTTCTATAAATGTTTAACTATTAATTTAGTAAAGCATTTATGTTAAGTCTGACAAAATAAATATATTTTATTGAGAGAAAAGGTGTAAAATGAAATGTACCCAGATCTGAATACAATCACTTTTGAACATGTGATAAACGTATTTTAAACGTTCCTTGACTTTCCATGTTTGAACCTGTTTTACAGGTCAGAGAAAATATCCAATAAGGCTCATCAGCCCTGGTATTTGAATAGAAATATAATTTGAAATCCCTCCACCCAGTTAAGATTAAAAATTTAAAACAAATCCCAGTTGTAGGCACAATTATTTTAATCGTTAGGCTATCTTTAGAATTTAGAATCAGAAAACATTAAAAAATTCAAAAAGGACTGAATGTTACATTTGATATAAAAGTGCTACCATGATCTGGCTAACATTTCCTATTATCCATACAAATTTCCCAAAACTACCTTTTTTTAACCGAATACACTTGATCAACTATCTCAGATGACAGGCACTATAAGAAGTGCTTGTGATCTGACTGTCATCTGCAATGTATAGTGTGAAGAATATTATGGTTAATAAGACTGATCTCCTACCTCCATGACCAACAGAGCAAACTTCACAGGTAACAGTATCTTGTTTCATTTTAAGCCCTTATGAATCATAATGAAGTATTTTTTTTCCTCTACTCAATAAGGATATATTCAGTTGAAAACTCATTGTGAAACCATATCTGAAATCACATCCGATACTAAACTTGAATTCTACGTCTGCGGTCTTGAAATAGACTTATGGATGCACCGTCTAGTGCAGTGCATCAGTGTTGACACCCTCAAATAAAATCGCTATGCAAAATAACTTCAAAAACTAAGGATTTCTATATGAATATTTTCTTTTATCACAAAACTTATTATAAATCTCAATTCATAACACTAATTATTTATTAGCAGCCCACGTCACATCGTGACTTATAAAACAATATATGAAAATGGGCTGTATTAATTTGACATAACCTTTTAATGAACTTATACATAATGATTAAACATAGTAAATTTTTTCGAGCTGAATTCAATGGTGCATGCCAACCAAAATTTGACTATTTTTATTGTTTTATGTGTAAAATGCAAAACCCCATTTCAGAGGGCGTTATCCCCCTTCACCCCGCCTTCCGGTGGTTCGATCGGGCTGATTTACGAATTCGTCCAATTGATTACCACTTTAAATATCTGTACAAAATTTCATTTAGACTGGATAAGATAGCGGCCATTTTACGGTCGCTGTCAAACTTACAGACACACAAATAAATGTATCAAAGATTCAAACAAATTGTGTTTTTTGATTCTGGAACCCCTAAAATGAAAATTTATCAGGGTCTCGGGCTTAAGTCTTACCATGAGACGTACGGTAATACTTTTCACCATAGGGGAAATTCTCTAAGCACACTTTTTGCGAGCCTCATATTATCTTTAAGGAATAGTAAACTAAAAATTTAATTGCAAAAATCGTGCTAATTAACCATAAAAAACTAAGGTATTAAAATATTAATGGTAGGAAAATATAATCCCCTTTACATGGAAGAAAGATTGGAAATACATCGAACATAGATGTTTTGAAAACAGCCATGTTCAATGCCGGACATGAGAAAGTCGGACAGCAAGTTACTGTTTTATACCGAACACAGGACAGTCGGAAAGCAAGTCACTGTTCAATACCGGACACAAGACAGTCGGACAGCAAGTTACTGTTTTATACCGAACACAGGACAGTCGGAAAGCAAGTCACTGTTCAATACCGGACACAAGACAGTCGGACAGCAAGTCACTGTTCAATGCCGGACACAAGACAGTCGGACAGCAAGTTACTGTTTTATACCGAACACAGGACAGTCGGAAAGCAAGTCACTGTTCAATACCGGACACAAGACAGTCGGACAGCAAGTTACTGTTTTATACCGAACACAGGACAGTCGGAAAGCAAGTCACTGTTCAATACCGGACACAAGACAGTCGGACAGCAAGTCACTGTTCAATGCCGGACACAAGACAGTAGAACAGCAAGTTACTGTTTTTTACCGAACACAGGACAGTCGGATAACAAGTCACTGTTCAATGCCGGACACAAGACAGTCGGACAGCAAGTCACTGTTCAATGCCGGACACAAGACAGTCGGACAGCAAGTTACTGTTTTATACCGAACATAGGACAGTCGGAAAGCAAGTCACAGTTCAATACCGGACACAAGACAGTTGGACAGCAAGTCACTGTTCAATACCGGACACAAGATAGTCGGACAGCAAGTTACTGTTTTATACCGAACACAGGACAGTCGGAAAGCAAGTCACTGTTCAATACCGGACACAAGACAGTCGGACAGCAAGTTACTGTTTTATACCGAACACAGGACAGTCGGAAAGCAAGTCTCTGTTCAATACCGGACACAAGACAGTCGGACAGCAAGTTACTGTTTTATACCGAACACAGGACAGTCGGAAAGCAAGTCACTGTTCAATACCGGACACAAGACAGTCGGACAGCAAGTTACTGTTTTATACCGAACACAGGACAGTCGGAAAGCAAGTCACTGTTCAATACCGGACACAAGACAGTCGGACAGCAAGTTACTGTTTTATACCGAACACAGGACAGTCGGAAAGCAAGTCACTGTTCAATACCGGACACAAGACAGTCGGACAGCAAGTTACTGTTTTATACCGAACACAGGACAGTCGGAAAGCAAGTCACTGTTCAATGCCGGACACAAGACAGTCGGACAGCAAGTTACTGTTTTATACCGAACACAGGACAGTCGGAAAACAAGTCACTGTTCAATGCCGGACACAAGACAGTCGGACAGTAAGTCACTGTTCAATGCCGGACACAAGACAGTCGGACAGCAAGTCACTGTTCAATGCCGGACACAAGACAGTCGGACAGCAAGTTACTGTTTTATACCGAACATAGGACAGTCGGAAAGCAAGTCACAGTTCAATACCGGACACAAGACAGTTGGACAGCAAGTCACTGTTCAATACCGGACACAAGATAGTCGGACAGCAAGTTACTGTTTTATACCGAACACAGGACAGTCGGAAAGCAAGTCACTGTTCAATACCGGACACAAGACAGTCGGACAGCAAGTTACTGTTTTATACCGAACACAGGACAGTCGGAAAGCAAGTCACTGTTCAATACCGGACACAAGACAGTCGGACAGCAAGTTACTGTTTTATACCGAACACAGGACAGTCGGAAAGCAAGTCACTGTTCAATACCGGACACAAGACAGTCGGACAGCAAGTTACTGTTTTATACCGAACACAGGACAGTCGGAAAGCAAGTCACTGTTCAATACCGGACACAAGACAGTCGGACAGCAAGTTACTGTTTTATACCGAACACAGGACAGTCGGAAAGCAAGTCACTGTTCAATACCGGACACAAGACAGTCGGACAGCAAGTTACTGTTTTATACCGAACACAGGACAGTCGGAAAGCAAGTCACTGTTCAATGCCGGACACAAGACAGTCGGACAGCAAGTTACTGTTTTATACCGAACACAGGACAGTCGGAAAACAAGTCACTGTTCAATGCCGGACACAAGACAGTCGGACAGCAAGTTACTGTTCAATGCCGGACACAAGACAGTCGGACAGCAAGTTACTGTTTTATACCGAACATAGGACAGTCGGACAGCAAGTCACTGTTCAATGCCGGACACAAGACAGTCGGACAGCAAGTTACTGTTTTATACCGAACACAGGACAGTCGGACAGCAAGTCACTGTTCAATGCCGGACGCAAGACAGTCGGACAGCAAGTCACTGTTCAATGCCGGACACAAGACAGTCGAACAGCAAGTTACTGTTTTATACCGAATACAGGACAGTCGGAAAACAAGTCACTGTTCAATGCCGGACACAAGACAGTCGGACAGCAAGTCACTGTTCAATGCCGGACACAAGACAGTCGGACAGCAAGTTACTGTTTTATACCGAACATAGGACAGTCGGAAAGCAAGTCACAGTTCAATACCGGACACAAGACAGTTGGACAGCAAGTCACTGTTCAATGCCGGACACAAGACAGTCGGACAGCAAATTGTCGGCGAGTGAGCGGTCACCGCACGGGGCGGCGCGGTCAATGTATTCAATTTGTAGCTGTGAGGCGCAATTCTCGCGATAATATCGAGCCGGACGATAAATAACTGGCAACCAGAATGGGACACAAATTGGCCGCACAAATCATTCGGCCCGCGTCATGAGCGATTTTCCCCTGCGCCTCATTTGAATCCGGACCGGCTCTGCGCCTGTAGTGCGCCATTATAGTCAGAGTCAAATGACATGGTTTAGGCCGTCCGTAACCCTAATGCTGAAATTATTGTTTGTCTTTTGGGCGGACGGAACCTCGTCATTTGACTCGACGTACTTTAGGTCTCTACTTGCGAGTTTTTACTTTCTCCCCCTATACATATTATATGGAGGAAGTATGTTTTCGTCAAAAATTTCGAAATTTAGTTGTTAGTGAATATATTTGTTTAAGTGCCCTCTGAGTCCAAAAAGTGGTTTTCGGAGTGGTGTCTGTCTGTCCGTGAGTGTGTGTGTGCGTGCGTGTGTGCGTGCGTGCGTGCATGCGTGCGTGCGTGTGTGTGTGTATGTGTGTGTGTGTGTGTGTGTGTGTGTGTGTGTGTGTGTGTTTGGAAAACAGCTAGAAACGACCACTTGGTCCGATTTTCATGAACTTGGCATGTAGGTATAAAACCGTGATATCTCCAGGCGTTTTTTTAAATTTTTTATTTTTAAGGGTACTTACCCCATAAAAACGACAAAAATGAAAATTTCTCTTAACGGCTCTAACGATTTTGACAAAAATTTCGTGGTTTTTAGTGCTTAAGATGACAAGCAAAATGACGTCCCAGCATGTCTGTTAAAATTCAGTTCAGAAGTTATAGGGGTTTAAATGTTTAAAAATTCATATTTTCCACATTTCGCAAAATCTGCATGCAACTTGTAAAGAAAATGTACTTGTAACCATTAAGTTTGGCTTGAAAAAAACAAATAATCCAGTATTTGGTATTTATTTGTGGGATGATTGCAAATTTATTTTATTTTATTGTAGATTTTCATGCTTTAAGGGAGAAAGTATCTGTCAGTTTGCTGATACCATTTATTTTTTCTAGAGAAGATGTTTAAAAGTTTCACAGCGATTTATTAAGTAAAGGAAGATTAAGACTGGGACGGTGGCGTATCATAAAATTCAGCCAACAGGAGGTCGTGAATTGTGGATAGTCATACCCGATAGTTAATGATGCGATATTCCCTATTGGGGATTGACGTCCGGACTGGTAAATACTATGTTCATCCAAAAGACCGTCCTCATAACCAGACCGTTTCGTAATTCACTGGCGGATTTACGGTGCAGATGCCACGTTAAACAGTAGGTCCCTTGTTGCCATTGGCTGTTGGGCTATTAATAGCTATCCTATCATCATCCAACACTCATCTTTCACTCATATTCGCTTTAAATACCCCTTACTGGTGGTCGGCGTCTATGTGGTAATGTTATATTCTAACTCGTATTTTACTATGTATTGTCAAATTAAATCAGATTGCTCGTCCTAGGTGGGCGATATTCAATAATCTAAAAGTATAAAACAAACTCTAGATAACTTTTAAATGGCTAGTTCTCATATTTGCGTGACCTGAGCACTACGACTTATAATGAATATGTTTTAAGTTTTTTATGGTAAGCCTACGATAAAAAATGGTGATTTAATTTACCACAAACTGCTAAGTTTTATTTTCTTGTTAATATATGCAATATTTTATTATGATTTATTATAGTATAAGTACTGTCTACTATATAAATTCAAGGAGTCATATATGACTCCTTGTATTTACTTGCATGTGAATGCGAATGAAAATGAAAAAGGACCGTGCTCATGATACCAAATGACGGAATGATATTGAACCATTCGACATCATTATAATTAAATATCATCCTGGTATCAAGTCTTAAATAATTATTCAATCATGTCGGAGACACACTCCTTGGTACAAGAGAAAACCAAATAATACACTGAGAAGGAACTTTAAAAAAGTTTAAAAACATTCATACTAAATTCGACATCAATATAATATAATTAAATATCATCCTGGTATCAGGTCTAAAATAATTATTCAATCATGTCGAAGACACACTCCTTGATAATTACAGGTTAAGTTACCCTTACCCTCCTTACCCCCCTACCCAACCCATCCCATTGTCTGATCATGCTGGATTTCGAACTTGTCCACATAATTACTACTTTACACGTCTTGGCCAAATTTCATTCCGGTTTGACCACTTTTACGCGAGGCATGAGCTTTAAGACACAGATATGTGCATTCATTTATTCAAATGAACGAATGGTGGTTTTGGCATTAAGGGACCTGAAAAAAAGTTACAATGGTCTCGGGCTTAGGTCTTACCATGAAACCTATGGTAACAGTTTCTTCCCTAAAAGGGAAATTCACTAAAAGGAAAAAATCAAATGAACGGTTTTGACCTATGTCAAAACTTTGTTAATACGGCAATCAAACAAACAACAATTATGGAAATGTTAAACGATTAGATAAACAATATCTACATATAATTTAAACTTTATCTCAAGCGATACTTATTGTGTAATAGCACTTTCAGGTCACGTGAAGATGGAATTGTATTTTTCCTATTTGAAATAATGAATTGCTTTCTAGTCAGTTTGAACTCACAATCGTCAGTTTTAAATTATAGTTTTAGAGACAAACGTTATAGTAAAAATGACCTAAATAACCGAATGGAAATACTTACTGCACAACGGGAATGAATAGACACGATTAAGGTAGTCCTGTTTTCTTATGGATTAGTAAATTAGCGATTACAATCTAGGCCAAATTTATTAAAGCATACAATTTATGATCAAACTATAACGAATTAATTAAGTACTAGAGATCGCCTACTGGTCGAATTCAGCAAGAAAATATTTGGGACTAGTTTTACCAAGTCATTCAATAAAACATGTGACTGCAGTTGTTTACATTTTTTGTTAATCCATAACCAACATGGCAACTCATAAGGTCCATGTTAATTTGTTTATAGTTAGAAATTCGTTTTTCTACAATTCCCAACTACAGTATTATAATGGCATTGTGCACATCTACAGAAAAGTACTTTTTTAATAGTGTGTTTAGATTTTTGCTATGTTGCACACAGACTGAGATTAAGGGATCACAAAAATCATACTTGCCTATTAATACTGATGTATTTTTTAGTAGTTGATCAATAACGTAATGAAAGTAATATTTGATACGTTTAATCTCCAGAATTTCATAGGGTTATGAGATTGTCTTAAAAATATTGAATTTCAAAAGTTATTTAATCTTTATCCAAGATTAATGATAAGTGTATACATTTTGAAATTATAAATTCTTTATAAGGGAACATATATCATAAATTACTTTGCAGTTTAGCCCAGAAGAAAAGTGTAGGCCTAACAAAGGTTTTTTTAATGTTTTTAACCAAACAACAAATCTCTTAATTAATTATGTTTACAGTCATTACCTGCACTCGTATTATACGATAATTATACCGTAGGAGTTGTATATTGAAGAAAATGTGGTAAAAATAATAATATGAAAGACGCTCAAGTATGTTAACAAGTATGTTGTATTGTCTGTATTATCTTTATAGAACGTTATAAAATTATTTTTATGACTAATCGTTCAGTCTACAAATAATTCTTCCACATATCAAACTCCTCGATATCGTCAATGTATTTAAGTTTGTAATCATGGGATCCTCTGTTCGTCACGTCAAATTACATGAACATGAGACTATATGTTATTGGGCTTACGGTCTGCCGGGGCCACGTCATTTGGTTCTGTTTATAACCGGCACCACAGAAAAGAAACATAACAGGCGCGTTAGGGGAACGGTAGCGGAGCAGCAGTGGGGACAGGAAGAAGAGACAACATAGACGCTGCTCTCACACGGCGTACCGGCAAACTAAGTCCTCGACACCCACTGAGCGAAGTACTATAAGCAATGTAGACAGAGCCCTCTAAAGGGACACCTTATGGAAAAATGTAGTTTCCGCCGCCGAAAAAGAGAAGGCGCCACTTTCATTTTTCAGTCCGATTGGTATTGTCGTAGGAGTTTACGGATCAAGCTGACTTTTCAAAGTCAAGCAGCTATATAGTTGAAATATTTTGACAGTTGTATGTTATTGTTTTGTATTGTTTTACCTTGTACCCTAATGTTTACCTATTTTTGTTTACAAACATTCTAATTTTGACATTTTGGATAATGAGTAGGAGCGCAGAGTATGCGGAACCAGCTTGAACTAATTCATGCATCAGCGCTAATTTCTCCTTTGCTTTTCGGTGGCGGAACTAAACAAATTAATATTGGATGTCCCTACTTAGAGGATTTAGTATATATTGCTATAAGCGATCTCTTTATGTTTCTTCTCTGTACAGTTGCTCGATGGAGGGAGACGACCCGCGGGAACCGAAGCTCGCGGAAGATGTGGACGTGATCTCGCGAGAGGAGTGGGGCGCGGTCAGCCCTAGGAAGGTGAACAGGCTGAAGATTCCCATACCTAACGTCATCTTCACCTACTGCACTGACACCGAGACGCGGAAATGGGAGCTGTGCAAGACCCAGGAGGAGTGCTGCGCCACCATGCGGGACATGCAGAGATTCTACATGGAGGAAGAGAACATGAGAGACATTCCTTACAAGTAATACTTTTTTGTTTGACATTCATTGTTGGCGATGGTGAGTTTGTGTTTTGATTTATATTTTGCGGAAATTTGCCATCGCTGATGAGTAAATAAATGTTTTGCACGACGTTTCGGAATCTGGAATCTGATTCCGTCTTCAGGTGGGATAAAACCTAATCTTTGATGCACTCTGATTGGGCGTGAACGTGGTCTGTTCTAAATGGTGATGTTTGTGATGTCTGTGTTATATTGTATTCTTGTAGTATTCTTGTATTAGTTTAGTTTTGTCCAGGTTCTCCTGGCTGTGTGTTAACTGATCTTGTTGCGTTCTATGTTTTTTTCCACCTGACGTCGAGATCAGATTCCAGATCCTGAAACGTCATGTAAAAAACGTCCTAATCAGAGATGGCTAATGTCGCAAAAATCTAAATGAAAACAGGTACGTATTAATTTGGGAGTGATAAGTTGATCCGGGGTTGTAAAGTCTTTGAAGTACTGGTTCACAAACCCCAGAATTTTAGTACATTTTAATTTGTCTGTACCAGCAGTTATGCTGGTGTATTTCCAGTTTTTGTACTTCTACACTAGCATATTCTAGGCAATTCTAGTAAGTTTCTATATGTAGCCAGTTTAAGATTTTCTTTATTTTCTTATGTAGTCATGTAATGAAATGTATCTACAACTTGATGCATGCGGCCGTGGCTTACAGGAACTATTTTGATTATAAATAAGTTTTTACTATGTACTAAATTAATTTGTACTGTTTTAAAAAATATTTATGAGGCAAAAATTACTAAACTGAATTGTTTTACTGGTACAGTGATGTACAATTTTAATAAAACCATAATACATGTAATTGAGGTTTTTTCTAAATGTACTCAAAATCAATTGCCGGTATATATATATTTTTTAATGTAGCATTTACAGGTAAAGCATATTAAAAAGTACTTGTTGGAATTATTCTCACTTCTACACTAGCATATTCGATTCCATTCTAAGTAAGTTCCAATATGGTGCCAGCTTCTTAATTTTTCTTATAGTCATGTAATGAAATGTATCTGTCAGCTTCGTCGTAGGCGGGGACGGGCGAGTATACGAAGGAAGAGGATGGTACGCAAAACCCGCCAAAAATAAACGTTGGCCGGAAATCTACGGGAGGAGTTTCGAAATAGCTTACTTGGGAGACCATCATGGTTAGTTAATGTCAAAATTAATTTTCATTATATTTTATTAATTTTATTTGTTATACACCATGTGCCAAACTGAACAACTTCAGAACCTTATAAAGCCTACAATTCTCTCAGGCATACATAGCCCAATTTGATTACTATTAAATAGTTTAACAACTTTAACTTATGAAGTCCCCTTCAGTGTGAATCACAGATATAAGATGATTCGTGGTTGTATATCAAAATTATAATCTTAAAAACATAATCTACAACAAACAAGAAGGAATTGGATACGGCGTCTTGACACGCTGGCCCCATGGTCCCCAGTCCTGCCCAAATTTGGTTTTTATCGGATCTTGTTCGAGAATCAAGAGTCGTTACTTACGTATTATACCGACCACACCCGTGTTTCATCGGAAAAATATTGATTGAGTAAGATTAACACTACTAAACTAAAACACAACTTTTATCGATGAAACTATAAACTTACTACATATTTGTATTGTTGGCTAGTTTACTGTCCCTTCCAAAACTAAATTATGTCGTCGAGAATAGTGTGTAGAACGGATTGCCGCCTTCAGCCGCCACTACCAACCGGGCTGGTTAGGTTGGGTTATGTTAGGTTAGGTTAGGATAGTTTAGGATACTCAGCGAATAAGATAGCGGAATACGACACAATACACGCTTGTACAGTCAGACATTCACCATTATCGTCTGATGAGAGAAGGGACAGTTAAATATCTATACAACACCTAACCACAGTTAATATACAGCTATAAAATCTCATATTAAAACTCCCCATTATCTAACGGTATCTCAATAATTCGGGTGTGGTCGGTATAATACGTAAATACCAAAAAGGTGTCAAAAATCAAAAGTCTCCGATATTCAAGTATAATACGATGAAAACACGTCTACTGTTTTGATACCACTGATGTGACGTTGAGCTTGGTTAGAACTTGATGATCGAATTGTCAGATTTGCCCAACAACGGGAACCACTGTTTGGTTTTAATCTATTTCCAGTTTATATCAAACTGTTTGTATTTTCACTATTCCTAGTCTGTATTCCACTGTTTGTGTTTCCACTATTGCCTGTCTGTATCCCACTGCTTGTGTTTGCAGAGCGGCGTCCCCGCAAGAGGATGTGGAGGGCGGCGTGGGATTTCCTCGTGTTGTCAATAATTGAAAAAGGGGTGGTCGATGACGACTACGAATTCATAGAGAACTACGATGAGGACAGACTAGATGAAATACAGGCTAAAAAGCCCTGGTATCAACAATACTATCACTATGCGGGAGCCATGCCTGGTTAACGTCTTAAAACTGTTATAATAAAAATAGGCTTTAAGTATTTATGATTTCCAAATTCTTTTGCAGTATTTCCTCTTAGTAGATTTATTTATTTGATATATTAGATTTTTATTTTGTATTTACATGGTATTTAATACTGTATGTTGTTATAATGTCACTTATTTGGTATAATATGCGATTTTTTTATTTTGTGTTGGCTTAGTATTTAATACTGTATAGCTGCCATTGGTTGTTGGGCTATTAATTAACAATCCTGTCTAAGGAACATGCCAACCTTAGTCAGTAACAAGGCTACAAGATCGCGCCACTATCATCACGATCACCACACTCATCCTTCACTCATATTCAGGGTAACGTCCTTCATGAGGTACCTGTCTTATTAAAGTGATTAAGTGATTAACTGATTAAGTTATTTTATCTTTGGAGAAGGGTGTGTGTATGTATAAAATTAAATTTATTGGTTTATTTGGACAAATTTCAAATAACAATTAAAGATTTAGCAATATTTTGAGATCTCGTGATGCAGTTTTAAAACTGTCCTCAGCAAAATGTTTCTATTTTCGTCCCCTTCAATTTGATATACCTTTGAAATGTTCAAGCTTAGGTTAAGGTTGAAAGGGGATTGGAGGGGTGTAAGGTTTTATCAGAAAAATTATTCACCATATGTGATACACGTTCCCACAAAAAGCTTTATCAAAATACCTATATATATATATATTTGAATTTTTAATAAATTGAAATGAAACCAATGTTGTAGTGGCAAAAACACACTTTGAAGTTTCAAATAATGCAATTTTTGAGAAAAATATATAATACGATTACAATTTTTCTTCTATCAAAGTCTTCTTACATTTTTTTCAATTTCATATCTTACAAAGAATATCTAACCCTTTAAAATTTATAAGTTAGGGTTGGGAATGAGAAGGGGGTTCGTAACTATTAAAATATTAAATGTTTAGCTTTTGTCATTGGCAAACTTGACTTTTATGTTGAGACTGAAAGAGATCAAACATTTATTTATTTGCTTAAGCTTAGTTAAAAATTGCCGATTTAAAAGTTCCAGACTAAACAAAGAGTATATATTTGTAAGTATACTAGTATTACATATTACAATATTTAAATAAGAAGGATTTTTTAATGGGCACGAATCCCCAAAACCGTAAGACTTACAGCGCTGAAATGTATATGCACGTTCTCCTTGGGTAGTAAATGTGTACTAAGAAACGGTTTTACGAAATTCCTACAGGGCTTTAAAGCTTCAATGTTAAACTATAGTGAAGCGTTGAAGGTGTCATGGAAATCTCATGAAAGATAAGGAATACCGTAACAAATCAATAATCAAGTACAATAAACTTTTTCGACAGGTGGCAACCTTGAATATTACATTAAAATGCACTCTATTAAGTATAATTACTCCAAATTATATTTAGGCCATTCAATCATCTTTTTAGGAAGTTTTTTTCCTCTTATCAGCCTCTTCAAATAGTATTTAGATAAGAGACTCATTCGGTAACTCTTACGTTGTAAAGTGATACCTAAACTCAGTTACCCAGTCAAGATGTAATAATAAGAATATCAAGTTGTTGTTTTAAATCTTTAGTTAAAGAATCAATTGTTGTTCCTAAAAGATTAGCTGAGAATTTCAAAATGGCAGGTCATAGTAAATTTAAGAAAATCAAGCACAAGAAAGAAGCAGCGGACAACAAGAGAAGTAAAGACTTCGCAAGAGTATCAAGAGAGATAACAATAGCAGCCCGGTTAGGCGGAGGAGATCCAAAATCGAACCCGCGGCTCCGAATGGCGATGCAATCCGCAAAAGATATTAACTTTCCAAAAACGAAAGTAGAAGACGCAATCAAAAAAGGTGTGAACCCGAACGAAGGAGAGATTCTGGAAGAGTTTCGCTACGAAGGATTCGGACCTTCCGGCATCGCTGTGATCGTAGACACTATATCTACAGCGAGACAGAAGATTTTCGATAAGGCATTGGTGAATAAGGCTTTCTTAAGTCACGGTGGGTCGTTGGGGGAGGAGGGGTGTGTCCAGTACCTCTTCCAGAGACTGGGACTCATCACCTTCCCCGCGACCGTGAGGGCGGAGGACGACATGCTGCTGCTGGCGGTCGACCACGGCGCCGAGGACTGCCAGAGAGTCGACGACCAGTACGAGATCCTCTGCAGCTTCGAGCGGGTCCACACGGTGAAGGTAAGTTTCAGAAGTTTAAAGAAATCAATCTGAAAACATTTTCTTCGAAATCAAATGTCATAAATTTCTGTTTACGTTCGGTAGACTCTTAGTATGTTAGATACATTAGATACATTACTATGAAATGGCGACCTACACAGGTAGGTATTTTAAGCCAAGTATGAATGACAGATGAGTGAAAGATGATTGTGGCAGGATCTTATAGTCTTGTTACTAACTAAGGCCGACATATTTCTTAGACAGGACTGTTAATTAATAGCCCAACAGCCAATGACAACTATGGGTCCTACATTTTAACGTGGGATCCGAACCACAATTTTGCCTGGTTTACATGTTACGAACTGGTCTAGTTATGAGGACGGTCCCATGAACGTAGTATTCAATAGTGCGGACGTTAATCCCCACTAGGGATCACCGCGTCCACAAGCCATCGCTCATAACTATCCACAATTCGTGACCTCCAAGTAGCTGGATTGCAGGACGCGCCACTGTCCAGCAGTTATGCTGTCTGACAACATCTTGCAAGAAGTCTATTCGACCAAATTTCTTGGAATCCATGTAGACCAAAGGTAGTCATGGAGCATCCATATTGATGCAATTTGATCAAAGTTATCCTCCGGAATTTTTGCTCTAAGAGCACTGTCCAAATATTGCCCTATTCAGGTACTAAAGATGGCTTATTATGGACTCATTTTTCCGCATCTTTCATATGAAATGGCACTTTGGGGATGATGTACTAACGTTGAGTTCTCAAGACTATTCAAACCCTAGAAAAAGGTAGTTCGAATAGTCGCAAAATTAAAGATAAGAGAGTCGTGCAAACCAGCTTTCAAAAATTTGCAGCTGTCGTCAGTCCCGTGACTCTACATTCCAGAAACATCCGTCTACTGAATGTCCAAATGTCCCCAAACTCGCGGCCGAGACATACATGATTATAACACCAGAGGCCGGGATAACCTTCGAGCCGGACAACACAGAACTGCAGTATACGAACATCTACCATCACAAGCAGGTTTTCGTTTTGTCAACAAGCTGCCGGATCCAATAAAAAAGGCTCTATTGACCAAGGCACTGAAGGCTCGCCTAAAGCGGGTTTTACTGTCGAAGGCGTTTTATGATGTCCCAGAGTTCTTGGCGTACGATTGGGAGCCCGGTGATTTGGCGTAGACAATGGGGTTGCCGAAGAGACCTTTTATAATTGGTGAGTGAATGAAAGAGAATGAGTGTCAAAATGTATATATGAGAGGCTGTATGAATGTAAAATTGTAGATGCCTATTTTTAGGCTTTATGACGCTTGCAATACAGTTTGTGTTAATTGTTTCACGCAATATAGTAATATATTACGTTACTAGGCTACTGTACTGTTACTAGGCTAAGTACTGTTTTGCCGGACGAGCATGATAGTTCCCGCGCGAGCGAAAGCGAGTGCGGGATTTTCATGCGAGTACGGCAAAACTTCCCGGCCGTGTAACGTACGATATTTTTCATCATACTACGCAGAAAAAACATACCTTCAATCATAACGCAGTCCTTGCATAAAATACGTTTCTCAAACCTTCAAACCTAACCTATTACAAACAGAACAAACATTTGCTACGGATGCAGTGCTGCCACTACATTCCTCTAAAAACAAACCAATAAACAAGCATCAAACGTCGGTTTGCTGCATTCAGCTGATTGTTTACTTCCGTTCTTTCCGGCCTAGGTTGGATAAGAGTTTATCCGGCCTAGGCCGGCAATGGGTAACTTTCGAGCCAACAAAATGGAACTGAAAACTGATTTTTCTGTGGTAGTATGATGAAAAAGAATTATTATTCTAAGGAGGAGCTGGAGCGCGCCCTGGGGGCGGCGGGCGGCGCCAAGCCGATCTGGAAGCCGAGCAGCACGGTGGTCCTGGACCACAAGCAGACGCGGGCGGCGGTCGCGCTCCTGGACAGCCTGGTAGAACTGGAGACTGTCCAGGACGTCTGGTCCAACCTGGACATCCCGGAGGACTTCGACCCCGAGGCGGCGGCGGCGTGAGGGAAGGAGATTCTGGATAGAGGATTCGCGGTATAAACGTATGTAAAGCCATTGGCTATAATCACAGAAGGAGACTTTTCATCGTAAAAGATTTTCCAGCGTTTGTGTCAGCCAGGATTTGAAGTAAACGTAGTTATGGCATTATCCAATAGGTAGATCTGCTTACGACTAGTTATTTTACTTTCAATTGTAGTTATGAAGGAAACCTGGTACTCAGTGAGCAAATATAAGATTAAGAACTCTTGTTTTCTAGCGCATAAGGCCCTCTACACACCAGAGTGGCGTGGCCTGGTACGGCGTGGCACCTATAAAATTAACATGGGAGGTGCATCAAGTGGCAGGAAGCTGCGCATCTCCAAATCAGCTGATTTTACATATAACACAATGCTATTTGACTAACTTTCTGCCACGCAGTGCCACGCCACGCCACTCTGGTGTGTGGAGGGCCTTAAGTGTAGAAATCTTAAATAAATATCTAAAATAAATTATTTTTAATACACTATTTATTGATCGCATAGTGAAATTATGTACACTTCAAATCCTGGTTTACATGAAAATTGGTATAGCTGAGCCATGGATGTCTCCTTCTGCATACAAGATCAACGGTGAAATTAAGCGGTGAGTGATCATATGACCCTTATATTTTATTAATATAGCTGCGGCATTAAACTTATTATAATGAGTTTATAGTGTGAATACGCAAATGAACTTCATTGTTTTCTTACACTGCCAGTACACCAGGAACTGTTTGATGAAGAGAAGGGATTAATGTAGATAATAGCAATTCATGATTTAATCCCAAACAAAGTATAGTACGATAAGAACATTGTTGAAACTGTAATTAGATTAAGCCAATCTGCTGTGCAGTAAGTTTGATCTTGCTTTGTATATATAATAAAACTGAAACAATGTATCTTTTTTATTCACTGTTTGTAAATTTATACTAATTTGGTTATCTCTTGTTATCCTTCCTAATAGTGTTCCTTATGATACATTCGGGTTTTTGTTTTAGGCCTTTCCGCATAAATTTAATTACTTCTAATTAGATATATTTAATATATATGTCAATAAATACAGGGTGTAAAAAATAATGAAACATAAACTTTATGCGTTATTTAATATCATATATAAACATTGGTAATTCGAATATAATTTTATGGTTCTTTTTTCTTATCGAGAAACACGGCTTGAATATAAACTTGCAAATTGTTTTACTCCACATAATCTGGGCAGAAGTAAACAGGTTTTTCTTCACTTGAACTTTTACTTCCATCTTCAGATTCAGATTCTTCTAGTTGTGTAAATGAATCAAAATGAAAAAGCGCCTTATGTTTTATGTACTTGTTCCTGACTCCGAACTCTATGAAGTCCCAGGCAGTGTACCATATTTCTTCTGATAAATGGGTATCTAAAAGTTTGGAATCATCTATTAATACAAGCTGAATAGAATTCTAAAATCATCCTTATCCTGATGTGGAAGGATTAAATGAGATATATCATAAATAAGTTCTCATAAAGATTATGTCAAAATATTTTAGGTAAGACAGGGATATTGAAAAGTGAGTTGTTTTGAATAATTTCCTCTCTATTTCTACGCCCATTAAGGGCTTGATTGTCTGTTTTCTTCTACTAACCCATAATTTTTATGGAATTTTAAGGTTAAGAGGCTTTCGGCAACCATATATTAAGTAACTTTTATAATTTCAGATAAAAATTACAACTCAATACACTAAAGTTAGTTTGTTTTAGATTGTTTATAAAGTTACTTGTACTAATTTTTTTCTTGCTCGATGTGATTCATATATATTTTGTAACACACATACACATAACAATGGTTGTTTTTTATTTAGAATGTTTATTTTACTGTACCTTTGAAATCGCCGATACACCCTACGTAGAGGTATCTGTTGGGGTGAAGTTTTTTCCACTTGTGCAGAGGGGGTGGGGCGACAGTCCAACCCCGTCCCTCATAGGCACGGCCGTCTCCGCCTAGCATGAAACTGACAAGATTGATACTAAAATCATTCCTGGCTATTCTTAGTTATCCCTACATCCTTAGTTTATATACACTAAGGTGCAATTCCCCAGGCCGCAAAACTAAATTTGCTTCAAAGTAAATGCAGTTAAGTTAATTAGTTATTTTGTTATTTTTATGGTGATTTTACACCTGAATTATTTTATTGCTAAAAAAAATACATTCTAAAAATATGTAGACTGATACACTGTAACATATTATTGAGGCTCAAAATTCAATAGCTCTAATGATTAGCACCAAGAACTTCAGTTCAAGAGGTCGTGGGCTTGATTCACAGCACGCCCACAAAATTTTTTGAGATTTTGACGGCTTTCCCTTAATAGCGTTTGCGTATCTCTTCTGCGACATAATTTCTCACTTGACATCTAAGTAATTAACTAAAAATTAAAAATACTTTCTAATTTTAACCTTCTAGCGAAATAATTGTTTGAAGATGAATTGCAGCTATCAATCACTTAAAGTAACGTTTTGAGCAGTCCTAGAATTGTTTTTCTCTGCGTACATAACAGCCTCCTTACAACTTGAAATGCAATTGAGCGTAATGTTTATTAATAATTTCTTGATTAGCACCCCTAACATTAATAATAATATTTTTTTACGATTCGGAGGTGCTTATAGAATGAACATTATTTAACAAGCAAAATAATATTTGCCACGTTAAACCCTAGTGTGAAGGCACGTAGTAAACCAGAAAACAGCGAGTTACTTGTAGATGATGTCGTGCAGCCTGAACGCTGCCCGGGAGATCTTCTGCTGCTCCTGCATGGTGCGGAGACACTGCTCCATGGAGTAGCACGGGTCTGTGCAGGTGCGGATCTGGAAAAAACGTTAGAAGAATTGAATAAAATGAGCCTGAGCTCCGGTTTTTACTTTGAATTTAGTTTATTTTTACGGTTTTAGATTATTTTCCTTGTAAGAAGATTTTATGAAATCGTTTGTCCTCCTTCATCGTTACATCTTTCGGGTTTTTAGCGATCGTAGAACAACTTATTTTAATGTCTAACCTAACCAGGTGCCACATCACGTTAAATTTTGTTTGATTTCTGGATTTCAAAATTTAATCATTCTGAAATAGTTCTAAATATGAATAAAATATTATATCTAAACAAATCGACCACTCTTTTACTTGATAATACAAGCCATTCGCCCATTTGTTTTTCTCTGATATTATATTAGTAAATATCATGCTAGCTGATTGCCTACTAGTAAAACATGTATTCTCACAACGTAAATTCATTTGTTGTATGAGTTTACGATGAAATCAAGTATAGATTTTTAATTTGTAATGATATTTAGTCGATTTGGAATGTTTTGATGTTATGTCGATATGTTTTGTTTCTTGTCATGTTATGGAAATCACCGTTTCGGCAAACATATTTTAGTTCACAAAACTAATAGTGGATAAAAAACCATCCATTTGAACTATATTCGATCCGTTACTAAACTATCTAACTGGAAGAATAATTTTGTTCACTCTATCATCCCACGTGGTAACGTGAAGTGGTGCGTGCGCACGCACGTGGTGAGCGTGGAATAGTGATTGCGTAGTTGATTAGTCTAGTAGTGCTATTATCGACCGTTCATTATCTAGCCGACTGTTTTAAGTAGTCGATATTTTATTGTTCTAACTGACAATCGATTAATTTTGCTCGTTCGACTAGTTATAACGACAAGACTAGACGATGTTTGATGCGTTACTAATCGTCTACTGTGAATGAATAGACTATTATATATTCGAACGTAGACATTAATCGATAGTGAAAAGTAAGCGGTGTTCTTATCACTGACCTGGAAGATGACTTTGATGGCGGGGAGGTCCATGGGCGTGTTATCCTCGGGGTGGATGGGGATGGGCCGCCAGGCCTCCCTGGGTACAATGGTCAGCGGCATGCTTGCCTTACCGATCCGACATCTCAGAGTGTATTTTTAAAATGCACTTGGACGAAAATACTTGCTTAATATCTAATAAATATCTAAACAGCTTCTGTGTTTGATTTTAGTTTTTTTTCTTTTAGGAGTATTATATGTTATTCTGAGAGAAAATCAACTACTATTGTCTGGTTTGATGCTAAAACATAAAGCACCTAATTGTTTAAAGAGCTTATCTTCCTACAGTATTTATCTTAGATTCATAAACAGTTTTATATTTTCTCTAAAAGTTAGATCGCAGTTATGTACTCTTAATCGACCAGATGCTGAGAAATATTGGAAGTCTCCCAAAAAAAGGTTGCAAGAGGTTCAACTACAGTACTCGAGGTTAACTTGCAACTTTAAACTGTTCTGTTGCATTCATATTTAACTAATTTTTTACTGTTCTAAATAGTTAGGCCTACTCTTAGCTATATCTGTGTCAGTGCAATGGATATTGGCCAATGACTACTTACAAATTCAAACGCCGTGGGTATTATAAGATTGCAGCAACAGTTTATAAATCAAATTTATAATTGATATATTTAATATAAAAAGTTTATTCTAAATTAAATTAAGTTGACGAACACGGTTTCACAGTGCACTCGGCAGGTCTCAGAATTGTTGCTTTGATATATTTGACATTTAAATTTGTGTTGCATCATCAATCGATTCATATTTTTTTGGATTGGTACATACTAATGGTACAAAATTAGACGGATTTTTCCAGAACTGCGAGGGATTAAGAGAGGGTTTGGAATATGCCGCCAGTTTTTCTACTGCTGCTAATCTTTCTGGTTTTGGTTCCCATTCTTCACCCTCTAGAGATTTTAATTCAATGTTTTGCTCGAACGAATCTTCACATGCGAAATATACGTCTTTCGTAACATAATTGTTTCTTAAAGCGATCTCCAATATCTTCCATGTATTTTCCCACAATTTCTCCGATGGAGAATCTAAAACAAGTTAAACGCATAAATAATGATAAATATCTAATGTAGGATGGATTTTACTGTCCTTCAGAGACAAAAATTTTAATAATCAAAATCTAATGCAATCAGTAGTTTTTAGTATATTTTCCTGTATTTTTTGTAAAGTGGACTTGATTGTGTCGCCCATTTTTAGGAAGCCCAATCCTTCTAAAGATTTTAGTTCCATAAATAAATGAAATTGAACTAGTTTGAGACTTTACATCTTTTTATAGTTTCCTCATTTGATTGACAAACTCAATTTTTAAAGGCCTCGTGCCGGCTTTAAATTTCAAGAAATTATATCGCTTACTTCGTTATCAAACACGGTACAGGCTCCAATGATTTGAAATAGAATTAATAAATTTACATAGATGAGTGGAATTACAATATCAAAATAAATTTAACGTCCTCAGGCAGCCACGAGCTGTATACTAGGAGTATTTAATAGATTCTTACTAACAATGTGAAAGTGAAAAATATCGTGACCATATAGTCGATTCATTATGTATTCTAAAAAACAAAAGTAATTTGAGCGCAATGATGGCGAAACTTCTTGCTGCCAGCAATATTGGAGTCGACGCTTTTGTTATCACAGCTACTAATATCTACAATAAGTGACGAATATTTTCATAAAGCAAATTTGTTTCTAAATCTTACATAAACTGAGGCAAGCTTGTTCATTTGTAAGTTGGTTACCATTCCTGCAGAAGGTTTTAAACTGTGTTTTGCTATTAGAAATGATATATTTTATAGTTCAACATTCTCATTACAGAAATTAAATTATGGAAAATTCTAGAATCATCTAAGTAGAATTATCTATTAACTAGGTATAGTTCTTACCTAGTGAGATCCAAAATCACTAAATTGCTTTAAAGTGACGATTGGCAATTCACTGTCTCTCTAAATTCACACTAAGATAAACAAAGTACTAGACTATTTTATAGTGAAAAAATGTATGGTGATTTCTGAAAAACTTCAAAAAAGAACATATAGAAGGTAACAGTCATTCGTTGTGCATTTTCAATTTTTCCAATGGTTCTTATAATATTATTTACAATTCATAATCCAGGCTATAGTAACTCCTATTGTTATAAAGCTTTAGACCATGTTTACCTAGTATATGAATTGCTTATAATCCTTATAATATAAGGAATAATATTAAGAAATGCTCATATTATGAGCATATCCTAATAGTTTGCCCTGCCATTTTGTTGCGCTCACATGCATTCAATCCTATTATGAGGATGGATATACCAATTGTGTAAGGCGTAAACTATACAATATGCAAAAAGCCATCACCTTTCAAGTCGCCCATGACACCGATCAGGTAGGACTTCTTGTTCATGTGGTGGAGGAACTTCATCTTGGCGGGGTAGGCGTGCCACCCTCGCCCCTCATAGATGCGCCCGTCGCCACCCACCACGAAACTGCAACGTTCCTCTAAAATTGTTAAGTATTAGTTTGATGAAGAATTCAATATTTTCTATATTTTTCTGGATATTTTGATTTTTTCATCATATATTTCTTAGTGAACATATTTTTTTAGTGCCTTTAAGGGGGTTTAAACGGAAAATTAAAATATATTCATAAATAAGAAAAATAGATTGTTAGCTGGCTTGTAGATGAATCAAATGAATATATTTAACATGAATGTATGGTAATGTTTTTGCTCAGTAGAGCTGAACTTACAGTGAATCAGAATCTGGAAACAGAATTAACAAGAGATCGCCTAATGGTTCAAATTCACTCAGAATATAGTTTGGTTTAGTTTTTACTCATTGCTCCAATAAAACACGGAACTACATTTGTATGTATTTTGTTATTCCCTAACTAACATAGCAATTCATAAACTCCATGATAATTTTGTTATAACTTCAAAATAAGTTTCCTCTTGATTTCAAAAACTGTAGAAAATTATGGCATTGTGTATCTAAAGGAAAGTACTTTTCTAACCGTGTGCTTGGATTTTTCCCACGTTGCACAAATGCTGAGAAAAAGGGGGCACCAAAATCATGATTGCTTATTAATCATATAGATTCTAGAGTAATTAGTTATTCACATCAAAAACTTATCTAATAATCCTTTTCGTTATAAATACATGTTTTTAGGTTATTAACTATAGGTTCAGGTTATTAACTATTTCTTATTATTACTCTTACCAAAAATCGTACTCGTATCAACATTATTTATTTTATTAATAATAAGTAATTATAAACATTTCTCACTATACGAGTATTTATTGGGGACGTGAATTAGCTTTGGGGTTCTTTTGAGGACTAGTAATGTCTTTAAACATACTTTGCTTCATAAGATCTTATTTTTTGAATAACTTAACTGATACAGCACATTCATTTGTCTTATCTTACTTGAATATGACTATCCATACCTACTTGATGCCTTACTTGAAAGCTATATCCGGCATTTGCAGTCTACGTTGATGGATCCTCTGCAGACTGAACATCTGTTCGATGCACGATGCCTCCGTGTAACACGGGGGGCGCCTCGTGTTGGAGTAGTAATATACAAAGTTCTCCACCGGGAAAGTAACCCTCTGGACGTTTCCACAGGCCGCTGCACCCCAGGCTTCCCTGGGAACGATTTCTGGCTCCATTGGAAACGCTGGATGTAAGAAGAAATAAAAACATAAATATATAAATGATTTTTCTTTTATCAAGATATTGGCTGCTTTTCCTTATAGTTTGCGCGGCCACTTTGATCAATGACCTGCGCTTGGAGAATATGAAGGGAAGTAAGGAGTGATTCGATACAGCTAAATGTAGAAATAATAATTATATAAGCACTAACCAAGTGTGGGATTCGCACCAAAGGTGTTGCTCGTAGTACACAAAGGCAGCAGCGTACATAAGGTATGTATACTACATACGTATAATAGTACACACATGCCATTTGACATTGGGCTACGAATTAAAGATGCTATTTAACAAAAGGTCGCATTTAGATACTAACAAGATCCGTGTAAACCGTTAACAGTTTACATCCTACGCCATAAGGCAACATAGCCGCTGTTTTGTGTTTGTGTTTTGAGTTAGTAAAATGTTTTCAATACATTATTACCAATATTATTTTTTTATTTTTCAAACATAATATTACCTTGACATGAAATACAAATGTTCACTAGTGAAAGTACCTAATCGTCCAAACCAAACTTTACTAAATTCCTAACTAAACGTAAATTAATCAAGAATCTATGCTTTTATAGTAGAATTACATAATAAAACGGCAATTAGATAGTTATATCGTATTCAAGATGAAGAAAACATTTGCAAAAAATAAGTTTTTATAATGAAGATTTTATAAACTAAAAATTAACATGTGATACATAACCAGGTACTCACTTTTTGAATAGATAACGCACTATAACGGGTTTTTAGCATATATTAATAGGTTTTCAAGTATGTACAATATTGCAAGTCTACAAATTTCCTTCTGGAATTAATTCTTCGGTGACCCAAAATCCACAGAATTTATTTTTAACTTAATTGTTAGAAAAACTCACTTTCTAAATCCGCTCAAAACGCATATAAAATGTGTATATAATATATTTTCAACGGTCTAAATTAAATCGCAGGTACATACATCAGAGCTTATCTGGTGCACGGTCAGTCCCATGGTTGATAATAGGTCATTATGTATGATATCAAACCATAAGTCTTATCTAAAATATCATTTAATCAATTATGGTAAACCAAAAGGTTTTATGTTTTTTAAAAGAGTGTTCCAACTAAGGATTTGCCAAATTATTTCTATTAATTAAATATAAAACCTATTACATTAAACAAAAGAATACTGTATAGTTTTCTGTTATAAATAACACAAAACCTTTAATTTGAAGGCCTTAGAGTAGAACCTCGAAAACAAGGCACTGGCTAACACAAAAATCTCGATGAGAAGTGCACTTTTCAAGTCTTCTTTAAATTAATTTTAATTACAGTTAATGTCTTTAAAAACGAACCTCATTAAGAAGAGTCCCTTGATAACAAAACTGTTTTCATTATCCCCTCTAGAGTCTTCTTCTCAAGGTTCTACTGTATAACATTTTAAGGATAAATCAAATATTCTTGTAGAAGTTTTATTTTAACAGCCAAAAAAAGTAAATAGATTGGAAATATATTTATTTTATTAACTTTTTTATATTAGATAGTCGAAAAAATTGGAAATATAATAAACTACATGAATCATTGGTAAGATCAATTAAATGCACATGTTTAGTGAGAGAGGGATTTCGAGAATTTTCGCACATAGAGAACACCATAACTTTCGAACATTCATTGAACACTTATTAATTAATAAGGATTGGCATTAAAATATAAAAAAACTTAGGTAAAAATTCTAACATTTATTTAATTGGTTATTTTGTTTGATGTAAATTTAAATACTTTTTAGTAAAAGTTATTTGAAAATATCTATTATATGCATCACATTAAGAATCCTAATGAAGAAAAGTAAATCCTCATTCATAGTTTTCTATCAGTCCAAATCTGTCCTTAACTAAGAAGTTGACACGACCGTACTGGACAAGGTCTATAGCAGCATCTAACATCGGATCTCCTGGCCTTTCCTCTGAAAAAATAAAGAAATAGTTTAAGATCTAATTAAAAAGCTATAAACATCAAAAAAACTATATAGACAAATATCATGAACCAAAATAAGGTTACCGTCTTTATTATAATTAGAGATCACCAGTGGTCGAAAATTCGACGAAAAACTACATAAAAGATAGTTAAATTTTTGTTAAATTTGAAACTTACAGTAGTGTCAGACTACAGAATTTTAATAACAGAAACCAACAGATATGGGCACTGGTATTTTATTTTATTTCGTGATCTGTTCATCATGTAGGGATAGCGGTACAAATTCAGTAATACAATATATTTTAGATTTGTATTTACCCCACAAAAGAAATAGGAAAGCTTAAAACTTTTTATAAAATCAAATCAAATATTGTATCTGCCGTTGGTCATATTTACATGAAGTGAGCATTATCACAATCTTCAAATAATACAGTGATAGTATCAATATTTTAAAAATTTTTTTGAAAGCTTCTACGAAAGCAAAATTAGTATTTTTAGTTATTCTTCCGTTTATATGAAGGAACACATTTTTTCCTTCACAAAAGCCTCATTAATAATAATGTAGAATTTGTGACTTTTTGATTAGATTTTTTACATTGTCATAATAAATCTTTAAAAACAAAAATAAAGTGTAATATCAAATTTTAATAGAAACAGCTGTATCAAAAATCCCTGTGTAACTTACGAACGTAATTGCCGATGAACGCGATCTCTATCATGTAGCCCTGCAGCTGCTGGTACTTTGGGTGTCTCTGGGGCAGCGCGTTCCAGCCTCTTCCTTCATACACCCGGCCGTCCCCCCCGATCATGAAACTGTCAAACACATGTTTTGTTTGAAAATTGGTTTTAATAAATTAAAACAAAATAAATACTTAAAAGTTTGATTTATAATCTTTTTCATATTCTGCTTTATTCTAGTAAATATAAATTAAAGTATATTTACGTCAAACTTAACGTTCTATTTTTTAAGACATTGGTTTTGTTTGATTTGGGAACTGTCGTTTTATTGAATTATTTATACATATTTCGTATTTTGTTTGTACAATTCCAGTGATAATTCAGCGGTATAGGTGCATAGGTAATTTGAGAAATTTACTTGGTGATACCCTAATTCATGTGTGTAAAACTAATTTCTGGGGAGTGGTTACATTACACTACATAAATATCATTAAAGAGCAATGAAATTAACAATAATTTTTTTCATTTATAAATGTAAAACAGCATTTTTTCGATTCATTTGATGTCATGTTCATTAGATGTAAAATGCAATGTTCGTTATATCATTAACATAACTCTTCCTGAACAGAAAGACTGACTCAATTTTGAACTTAATGCCAATGCTAGATTATTATTACAAATCCTATTATTCATCCCATTGAAACTATGACAACAGAAAAACTCCATAATCCTTGGTCATGATCCAACTTAACAAATACACAATTCTAAGTTACGCTTACTTATACGGAATATCTGGAAAGCCTACACTCATGTATCGTCTCTGCAAGTTGCGCGATCTCTTGCAGCACTTCTCGCGGTCGAAGCAAGGCTTGGTCTTGGTGGTGTAGCTGAACATCACTGTGGTGGTTAGATGGGGCTTGGGTTGGACTTTTCGGGGTGGTTTGGCGCGCCATTCTGCTCTGGAAACGATGACGAGGTTCTCCGGCAATCTGGCACCTTCTTTTGACTCTGCTGAAAAAAATCGACGAGGTCAATACATTTTTAAAGACCTGTCTGTATTTTATGTATATATACGTATGAAAATCTCGAAAATTAAAAAATACTTGTATAAATAATGTTTAGAGTGAAGTACACGACTCCTAAATATGCATATTTCATTGGAAGTAGAATCTGTTTTTTTGTACCTGTTTGGTTTCCTATTGGCTAATCATTTGGTTTTGTTGTATTTGTTTACTGTTCTTAAAGTTTTGTTACTGTCCGCTAGAAAGTAACTCTTAAACCTGAAAGTAAGATAACAGTGTGTGGACATATATTATCGATCAAGGAAAATAAACATGATTTTTTAACTTCTTGGGAAATTATTTTTTATTTTTTACCTATGAAAACATAATTATCATGAGTTAAAACTCTCATTTAATATTGAATTAACAAAGATAAAACTTACTACACAAAACCTCAAACCGTAGCTTTAAATATGTTCTGAACCAATTTGAAAATTATTTTACTCATTTACTGCTACTTCGACGCAGTAAAGGGGCGGTGCTTGAGTAGGGGAGTAGACTCTCCCTCTTCCCCCTTCCACAGACCAGGTGGTCAGGTTCCTCGTGCGCGAACTGAAGTTGGAAAACTAATTGTTCCTTTTTGACAGGTGCTTTAAAATAACACAATGTCAAATACCCCTGTCGCGGCAGACCTGCGTACTCAGCGAATTTCCATAAGATTTATTTTGTATATGTGAACATTCAACTTGTTTGAAGGAAGTATCATTTGAATACGTTAAGTAAATGATACACTAAAAACGCATATTTAATCATTCATGAGCTTTAAACATGAGGAAAATTAACAAAGAGACCATATTGGTTTTCATTAGTAATACATACACTTTTGTATTTTATATAATTCTTAGTCTTTTAATTTTTAATAACTGTAATCTTGTTATATAATATAAATGTCAACAAATATATAACCAATGAACTAAAAACACTCAAAACAAACAAATAATTTAATCTCATGAAAAAATTAAATTCAATCATATGGTCAGTTTTATAGTAATTAAAACATCCCTGTTGCAACAGACCTACATCTGCATCCAATTTCAATAAAACATACTATCAATCCTCATAATTGTAAACAAACCATATATTATGCTACATTTTCAGGCAGTGTAGAACAAGACATCCCCCCCTCCAAATGCTCTTAAATTTAACTAACGACGTATTTTTTATATAGTATATATTTTCTGCAAAATCTTGATCAATGAAATCTAACTATTCAAATTAAACACAAATAAAATATTCGACACCTGCAAATTTAATCATATGTTCAGAATTGTATTTTTTTAAATCTCAAATCAGGGTGACTAGACTTTTTGGAGGGAAAAATTAAAAACAATATTGGACAACGTACTGTGTTTAGCACATCCAATATTATCCAAAATCTAAGCAAAGGATTGAAATAGATAATTCAAAATGCTAAATTGTTTGTTTTTTTAAGCTGAATTCAATTTTGACAATTAAGTTTAAAAATAATTAGTAAAAAGGTGTTAAATCTTGAAAATAAATTTTATTTTGTGAAAAAACCTTCTTAGAGTAAATCAATGTTGCTGGTTTTCGAACTCGAAGTCATGAATGACGCTTTATACGTTTGTTCCAAATGTCATAGAGATCGAACCTTTTTTACAAAAGTTATCGCGCCTACGGACAGGTATATATATACATATATATATATGAAAATGAACGAACGGTGTTTTTGGGGTCTGGGGACCTCAAAATGAAAAAATAACATGGTCCTGGGCTTAAGTCTCACCGTGCCGCCTACGGTAATAGCTACTTCCCTATAGGGGAAATTCGCTAAAAGGAAAGTTAAGCACTATTTTATAATTCCAGATGATGTAATGCTGTAGGAAAAAATAGAACAGGGTGTACGGGGGTGTAATAGCGACAAGATGATAGCCAAGATGACGACCACTTATCCAATAAGTATTTGAGGCACTAATCAATTGTATAAAGTTATATCATTGTCCGGCCAGTCTAGGCTCGGCCAAACCTATTGAATCTACAGTACCTTATTCCTTTTTTTGCTTCCCCTGCACTAATCTTACTAAAATATTGAGCCAATGGGATATTACAGAGTTAACCTTCCTCTCCTTCCCGGTAACTGTACAAAGAGACATAAATATTACTGAGGTCCCCCCCCACATGATTTTCCTGTGGAATGAGAAAATCCCATCTCCCCCTAAAAAACTCATTTGATATTTCAAGCAGGAAAACATAGAGTAGTTTTTAATACCAGCTTTCGTGTTACGGTTGTCCCACATTCACGACTGAAGAGGATAATCCAAGAGTAAAAAATAAAAATAACCTGCTCACCATCCATATCGATTTCCTTGATCTCATCCCTATGCATTTCCTTCACCCATACTTGGGGAGGGACAATTGTCCCCTCCTTCATAACGCCGTTCTCCATCTCGGGTTCGAACACATTCTCCTCCTGAATAAGCGGTTCATTACTCAATTGCTTCATGCTCGCAGCTTGAGAAAACTATCTGTCAAAACAATGAGTTATTTATAATCAGCAATTTAAAAAAAAGACAGTTTTCTTTTGTAAATAAAAAAAGTGAAAATCGAGGAATCTAAAAGCTACGTATATACAAGCTATAACGCTAAAAATTGTGTTTAATATGAATTTTTCCTGTTGAAGAAAAAATATACGAGGGCTAGTGAATTTCCTTCATTTTCCAGCCTACGAATAAGAAATGTCAATAAAATGTTTATTAATATGAGATAGAAATAAGTTACGAATAAGTTACTTTCCTATTTTTCCCATTATAACTAGAATTTTATTTAGTTTTGGATGATCATCTATTTTGATTGATTACCATAGTTTTCAGTTGAATACTAAATATAAGTTAACAGACAGTCATTACTAATATAAGTTAAGACAGTCATTTAAATATGTTTAACAATTAAAGAGTATCGAGTTTACTTACTAATTGAATTCAAATATCCTTCGAATTCATTCTACTTAACTGTACATATGTTGGGGTCATTACATGTGTTTCTTACTTTTAAATTAATTTTAATATACACTACACTTTTACATTCAGTACGTTTTTTATACTGTTACATATGTGTATTTTTTATAACAAATGTAATTTCCCTAATGTAAGATCATGTTTAAACTTAGTTACAATATCGAGTCTTACTTTGAATAAACATTCTGATAGTCTAATCTGTAGTACAGAGACTCCGGCTTATCAATAAAAAATATTGAGGCAGTATCAAACATCTTCGTTTTACCATTAGGTCAACATCTTCATTTGTACTTGTTGTCTTTTGAAGGGAAATCACCTTAAGATGTATTTTGGCTTGCGCTTTCTATTGTGCTACATTTTATTTCACTGTGGCGTTTTCATTTTTTACCAATGTACTAAACAATATTGGCCGGGGAACAGTAAATAAGGTAAGAGAGACTAAATATTTAGCATTTTTAAGGTTGAAATAATTAAGTAGTAAACAACCTTTGGGAAATAGTCTATGCAGTTTTAAAAATTAAAAGATAAAGGTTTAAGTGTAATAAATGATTAACTTTAAACTTCATAAGTTTATATTATGTAACATAACTTCAATCGGTGTAAGAAGGATGTATAAAAGTTAAGTAATCGATTTTTTGTGTATATTTGTAGGGGAAGGCCTACTTAATACATTGATTAACCATAATACAAAAAAGATTCAGAGATTGCTAACAGATCAAAACCGTTTCCCATTTTAACTGACACTTTATTACCATTGCTTGGATTAGTTATTTATTATTATAAACCACTGATATACAATTTACACATTCAAAAACAATTATAGGCGCAGTCTAGAAATCATTCAAATAAATCACTTACAACATAATTTCTGATTATTTTAATTTTTATTTTCTCGTAAAAACATTTTGTGATTTATGAACTGGTTTTCAGCACCATCTTGAAGGTTCAAACAACATGAACGCCGACTGCCTTTCCCATCAGGCTGATGGCGCTCCCCACCTCCTCTGTGGGTCTAGGGAATACTCCGCTCAAACCGCAGCTTCCAGGGGGGCGGCGGGTTGCCCGCCCAGGGGCAGATCTCCTCGCTGTCGGAGTCGAAGTACCACCGCAGTTCACACTCGGGGATCATCCCAGTGTCGCTCCCGTGGCGGATGATCTGCCACCCCTTGTCCCACATCTTCCGGGTGGGCTTCTCTGTAGTAAAGTGAGAGGGTGGTCAGTTTGGAATATTTAAAATAATTCCTTCACGACTACTGAATTTAAGTTTTGTATTAGGACTTTATACACAGTGGGCGAGTAGTTTTTCTGGAGGCTCTCAACATAGATATGACTTTAAAAGAAGTGGCTGAGAATGTTTGGGCTGAAAGATTCTTACGATGGAGCTTATTGATAGAAGTTTTGGAAAGTGTGTGTTATTATTAGGTTTGCATTCATGAAGTCAACGTTGGTATGAAAGAATTCCTTTTAATATTACTCGTAAAAATTGTAAGATCCTAATGAAATTTGATACAGACAAGTAAAGTGGTAAATTGTAAATACTATTAAAATACCTAATTAAGGACAAATTTATATTGGAAGCATGAGTAATAATCCTATTGACAATCAAAAATTAATGAATAGCAACATAATATTCCGATTTTGCACAATAATAGCTCTATTACATTAAGAGGTTGAACGATGTTCCAGAACACCCACCATATAATTTAATATATACTGAAGCAGACTGGGGTTTTTGGTCACGTCGCTAATCAGCCACCCCCTTTTTAAAACCAGTAGATTATTTCGTGATGTTATTCAGCCACCGGCAGCAGCGTGGCTCAGCCACTTAGTGTATAGGCTCTTAGTCAGAAAAACTTTAAAAATATCTTAACTATTTTACCGCCTTTTCAAGATGTGTATTATTTTCTTTTAATGATAATTTTATTTTATTTATGCTTTTCTTATATGTTTTGCACTGCATAAATATATATTAGGTTTACCTAAAATATCGAAAGTAAATGACAACATTATAAAAATAGTATTATTGTTTCATTAAATAGTATTATGTTATTTAAGATAAATCATTACCTCCCACAACGTAAGCCCTCATTACTTACTGTAGACCCACCCCTTCTCGCTGAAGTCCCCGATGTAGGCCACCTCGATGCTCTTCCCGTATATCTCGGGGTTGCCCCTGTTGATCGTCGGTTTGGCCGCGAACCCTCGGCCCTCGTATATGTTGTTGTCTCCACCAATCAAGAAGCTGAAATAAAATTATCGTTTCACAAAATTTATTGAAGCTTAAAAAAAAGGAGCTTTTTCTATAATAGACAAAAGTGTTTTGGTTTAAATATTGTACTATTTATAAAAGTAGCCTTAAAGTGTGAAGAAAACTATTTTTCATCATACTGTCCGGAAAACAGCCTCTAAACAGTTCTCTAAATCGTACACAAAATGATCGTTTTTGGATAACTTCGAGTAGGAGTACTGAAAAATCATATGGTAAATTTTGCCGTACTCTAATGTCAAAATTTGTTTATGTTACGTTTGAAAGGTTGAACGATTTCTTAACTTGTGTTTGTAAGCAACTAACATATGTGTAAATGACGCTGACTATTTTGGATAACCTCAAAATTATGAGTCTAATTTTAAACGATTAAATGGTTATTTATACATAATGATGAAAATAGTTGTTCATCACACGGAGCAAAAGTGTCTCCTTGGTACTCGATCGCAAGCTCGGCTGCGCCTCGCCTGTAAATTACGATCTCGTACCAAAAAGAGCCACTTTCGCTCCTAGTGATGCAAACTACTATTAAAAATTGCATATTCTATTTTGTTATTAACATTCTTAATTGTTCGATAGCTTATATCCATTATGATATGTGTTTGTGTATGTATTCGTTTTAAAATAGGATGGAATAGTACACCTGGTTAACTAGGCTCACCAGAATGAAGTTACTAGGAAAATGTGGATAGTTTGTATTTCGTTTTTATTCAAACCTTATTTAAAAATATATCTTATCAGTTTTCTTAATTGATGTCTTACTGACGAAAAACTGTATCCGATGTATAGTATATCCACACTATGTATTTTTATTAGTAATAACCATACAAATAACTTTTTTATCATGTATACATTTTCATTATATATCCATATCTTTAATAACAGTTCAAAGTGTTACTCTCTGCTTAATAAAAGAAGATCCTAACCTGTATCTGATATCCGGCATGCCCCAGTCCATGTGTTGTTTCTGCAGCTCCTGAACTCTCTTGACGCACTCGGCCCTCTTCCTGCACCTGTGGCCGCCCGTGTGCGAGTAGATGATGTACCTGATCGACCTGGTGTTGTCGAAGGCGTCCACCTTCTTGGGAGGGAGAGCCTTCCACCACTCCCTCTTAACTATGGTGATCTTTCCAGCGGCTGTGTCTTTAGGAAATTACCGAAAGGTCAACTTTATTTTTTTGAATCGGTTTATTAAAATAATGGTTCGGGTTTTAATATAAATTCTGTAAAGTCTTCTGGGCTTTAAATGATTAATTAATCACTTAAAAAGGAACCCTTAACGTCCATTTGTGCCTGTAAAGGGTCTGCATTAGTGCATCCTAATGCACTAAACTGCATGTTAGAGAGTTGAACATGCTGAGAAATAGGGAAAGTACATTTTAGACTATTTAAATTACATCGTTCATCATAAATGTAAGCAAAAGAGACACAACAGCTGTGTTCCAAACAAGTAGACAACAACATGATAAAATAATTTTTCCTACAAGCCTACAAGAAACGAATTTCAAGAATACATTATGATTTTCTTGATATGTCCTATTTTCTTGTAATTTTAAAAATAATTAATGTTTTAGTGAAACAAACTTACAGCTCCATCCCCAAGGATGCCGTTTGCGGTATTGCTTCGACTTGTAGTGCATTTAAAAGACTTATTTTAAGTACACTTACTGTTGTGTACACATAAACAAAAACATGTTACACAATCTGAATTAATCAACAAGTAAAAATGAATCAGTGACGTGAATATTTATCTTTCTATTTACATTAGAATAGGCCTTGTTTTCACTTGTTTTATAAACTCTTGTCAACACTTTAGCTAATGACCATTTTCTTTTTTTTATTCTACAAGATACTCAAGAAAACTTAAATTTAAAACAAAATAGTAAATATACTTTAAACTTTTATTCAATTAATGAATCTACTATGTCTTCTTGGTTATTTAAAGATATTGGTAATCGTTAAAACCTTTTGATAGAACTAAATATACTGCAATGATTGATAAAACCAAAACATAGTATCTTTATTCCGTCATTAAAGAAAAATAGGTTCCTAGTTTGATCCGATTGGTACAAAAGTATACAACATCATGTTTATCTAAATTTGTATATTTATAAAAGAAAATAGAATTTAAAAACGTAATTAAAACTAAATAACCATCCAACACTTCTTCCGGAGAACATCAGTCATGATCAGAGACGAGGTCAAGAACAGTAAAACCATCGGACATCCTCCTCTGATATTAAGTTTTCCCTTACTCCATACTCGATCAACTTCCAGCCAGCATGCCACTGCTTCACACTCGGGAAAGTGTCTGAAAAACGAAAATCATCTGATGTAATTCTTCTCTTCTCTTTGATTCTATTGTCTAAAATCCCGCAAACTTTTTAAGTACACATATTTAGTCATAATCAGATATTTCTTCGTGATTAAAAGCAGTTAATTTTTCGCCTAAAATATTTAAGTTTTATATAAACTATAAAGTTTAAGTAGTCATTCCCTCAAGTAAAGGTTTCACAATGTCAGAGCTTATAACTTGAAAATATAAAAATATATATCAACATAAATTTATCAGCAATATCGATATCAGTTTATTACTATGTTATATCACACTTGTTGCTAAGGTTAAGGCTTTTGGACTTCGGTGTTAAAGCTTACGAGGTCAATTTTCGGTACGTCCACATAAATTTGAGGGCTTTGGATTAAAAACTACATTTTAACTGTGCTATACATATCATTTACAAATTGATGTTCCTGTTCAAAACTCAATATATCTATTATGTAATTAAAAAGACACTGTTGACGGGTAAGTGATTAACTAACTATCATAATATTAAACATTGTATTGTATGTAGATCATAAACCCATAAATTACAATTCATAAATCAATTACCACCAACAAATTGATTACGAATGAACCACAACACAGTAACAATTACATATGACTTGATTCCTAGGGTCAATTAAAACTTTTTGTGTATGAAACAAAAAAGGATTGAAATCGTATCAAAGAACCCATACAGATTCCTAAAGAAAATTAGGCACGGGGATCCATAACATTTTTGTATATATTACATACATACATATACAGGGTGTTCAAAAAATGTGGGGCAATAATTTACGTAGTGATTCCTTGGGTCAAAATAAGAAAAAAAGTTTATATAAACATAAGTCCTAAAGTGCTTAGTTTTTCGTCTGTGTGTCTGTTTATGATTTTTACATATTTAATCATATCTCACGAACGACTTAACGTATAACCTCCAAACTTGGTATATGGATAACCACTATCAAGAACTATCTTTGTAAGAAGTATCAAATTTCTACTTTGTACCATTTCAAAATGGCGACTGATTTTTGTTTTCAAAGCTAAAAACCGTAAATTTTAGAAAGACTATACAAGTAACAAAAAAGTAGCGAAATTTAATCTAACTAACGATGATATGAAGATTATAACAATCGGACCACTAATAATGGAGAAATTTTAAATTTTCCGAATAAAAACATGCAAATATCAGACATAATGTGCTAAGGAACAATGTTTTTATGCAGAAAAGTTAAAATTTCTCCGTTACTAGTGGTCCGATTATCATAATCTTAATATCTGCATTAATTGGATTAAATTCTGCAACTTTTTTGTCACTTGTATAGTTTTTCTAAAATTTACGGGTTTTAAGATATTTAGCTTTGAAAACAAAAAACAGTCGCCATTTTGAAATGGTACAAAGTAGAAATTTGATACTTCTTTAAAAAATAGTTCTTAATAGTGGCTACCCATATACCAAGTTTGAAGTTTATAAGTAAAGTGGTTCGTGAGATATGATTAAATATGTAAAAATCATAAACAGACACACAGACGGAAAACTAAGCACTTTAGGACCTATGTTTATATAAACGTTTTTGCTTATTTTGACCCAAGGAATCACTACGTAAATTATTGCCCCACATTTTTGGAACACCCTGTATATCTATATAAAATTTATGTTACATTGCCTACGGGCTTACTAAAAATATGACTACTGCTTTTCTCTAAGTAAATGTTAATGAAGGATGTGATTGACTGACTGATTGATTGATTGACGGATTGACGGATTGAGGATTGACGTTACCAGCCAGGTCGCCGATGTAGCCGACGTAGATGGTGGCGGGGTCCAGAGTCTCCTCGAGCCGCAGGTACTTGTCGGGACTGACGCTCCAGCCCCTGCACTCGTACACCTTCCCGTCCCCACCGATCATAAAGCTATATACACAAGGTACATATTATAAGGTTAAGTTACGATTTGCGCTAAAGAACATTTATAAAAGCATCTACAGAAATATTTGTAACCAAATGCGGTTTGGGATGGAATAACTTTTTAAAATTTTGCATCGCGTTTAAAAGTATAATATGCAGTTATAGCTTACCATTTCCTGTAGTAGTTTCATACTAACTCAGAACTAAATGACATGTATAGTACCTTTATTCACTGCAAAAACTAGCATTAAATTAATATTAATGTTGAAATAATTTTTCATTTGAATTTTAAGCATTAAATAATATACTTAGTTTGATTATACTAGTTAATAATTTAGGTTTTGTTTCCTAATGATTAAAATATTATCTGAACATTTACATTAAAAGACAAGTATTTTGTAAATACGTGAAGAATTAATGATGTTATCCTTTAATAATGAGATCAACATGAAATAGGCTGAGGATAAATAAGGTTAAATAACTAAAAAGATTAAGCATTATTTCAGGAAATGAGTTTTTAGGATCCATGCTGACTTTGATAAAAGGAGGAAAATATATAGAACTAACAATAAACTCAGCGTATAATACAATAGATATGTTACGTTTAAAAAATTTAAAAATATACTATGGAACGCGCTAGTTTACGGTATAATTTTGAAACCTTAAACATATCCTGATTAATTTATTGTCAATACAGTACTACATTCTCATTTAAGGTAAAAATACCTCCTCTTGTTTAAATATGACATCTAGAAATAGCTATTTGTGTATTAAGAGCGTAAAGTATATCATCGCCGCTCAAGAATCGTAGATAAAAAGAAATATTTCGAGACAAACATTTGTGCTCGTAATACACACATCTTTTTCCTACACCATTATTTGAACAGTTTAACTTATTAACTAACCTGTACACAAAATTTTATTGAGGTTATGTTTGCTTATTCTATTGGAACGAACCTGAACTTATGATAGAAACGCCGAATGTGAAATCAGCTGATTTAGAGCAAGGCAACTAAAATTTAGAATACGGCGAGTGTCATGGGATATATGACCAATAGACACTGGTCTTTGGTGTTTGACGTCATTGTTATATCTCTTGTGTGACATTAACCTAATAAGTAACCCTGATATAGCGAGCGGAAATGAACCGTTTTGCGTACTATTTACAGGTGTGGCGATGGGCTTATTTCCATGCAGTAGTAGGAAGAATAATTTGTACTGTTAAAAACAAAATTCCACGTAAACTCAAAATTCTCCCAAAAAAATTACATTCGTTAATTACTTGTAGTAAATGTCGGTCTGGGTGTTGGTCAGACAGCGGCTCTGCAGTTTCTGCAGCTGCAGGGAGCACTCGACGAGGCTGTGGCAGGGGTCGGTGCACGTGCGGTACACGTACAGCACGTTCTTGACCACCCCGCCGGGCAGCGCCGGCAGCTTACCCTCGAACTCCTCGGCCCCCCAGTCGTCGCGGGGCACGATGGTCACCGGCTCCGGGTCCTGGGCAGGAGCAGTACATTACGTTACTTGACCACCCCGCCGGGCAGCGCGGGCAGCTTCCCCTCGAACTCCTCGGCCCCCCAGTCGTCGCGGGGCACGATGGTCACCGGCTCCGGGTCCTGGGCAGGAGCAGTACATTACGTTACTTGACTACCCCGCCGGGCAGCGCGGGCAACTTCCCCTCGAACTCCTCGGCCCCCCAGTCGTCGCGGGGCACGATGGTCACCGGCTCCAGGTCCTGGGCAGGAGCAGTAGATTACGTTACTTGACCACACCGCCGGGCAGCGCGGGCAGCTTCCCCTCGAACTCCTCGGCCCCCCAGTCGTTGCGGGGCACGATGGTCACCGGCTCCGGGTCCTGGGCAGGAGCAGTACATTACGTTACTTGACCACCCCGCCGGGCAGCGCGGGCAGCTTCCTCTCGAACTCCTCGGCCCCCCAGTCGTCGCGGGGCACGATGGTCACCGGCTCCGGGTCCTGGGCGGGAAATTATATTCTACCATAGCTATATTTGAATTTGAATTTTTTGTATTTCAACGCCAGTAGCGTTTATAATTGTTTTCACCACACTACGACGGACGTAAACGTAAAACCACACTTGTTTCGCAAACGTCATTTGGATCGGGGTGTATAATTATGTTATCTATATAAGCTTGCTCTCATTTTAGTCCAATATTTATTAGGTCTTCAATAGTAAAAGCCATAGCTTGAGTTTTATTAAGATATGTTGAGAAATTAGCAAGATATGAATGTTTATTTAAAATATCCCCCAATTAAATCTATTTTTTATTCTTATCTACTTTTATTTGAGAAAAATTACCTCTATATTTTATTTAAAGAAATGTTTAAATTAAATATATATAAATTTCAAAACAAGAAATTTTTTTAATATTTAATAAAATTAATATTTTTATCTCACTTTTGTCAGCTGCACACGTTATTCCTGTAAAAAATTGTAGTGAAATATCTTTAAAATTAAATATTAAATCGAGCTTTAAAACCTTTATTGAAATATTTCATCATTTTCTACTATAAAATGTCCAATATACCTATTTTTCCTTAAAAGTAGAAATCGGTGAAATTTAGGAGGCCCTACTAATGTTTTAGAGCATTGCCTTCTGCTTTCAATCCAAGAAACCATTTCCCGAACTTTGTCCGGGAAACCTTGAACTTTGTCTTTCCCGAACCTTGTCCGTGTTCGCATGAAACAAGGACAAGGTGTAGAAAGGAACCCCACATTTTCATTAAACATCACAGGCAAAATTAAATTTTTGGAGATTAAAGTAAATAAACTCATTTGTAGCTACTGAAACTGATTTTTAGACCATAACGATCACACACAGTTAACTTGATTCATTAAACTTTTCAAGCTACTTTTCATCAATGACTTTTATTAAAAAAAACACATTATTTGTATAACCTTACCTAATTAAGACGCATTAACTGTTAAATATTTGCTGCTAGATAGACCAATATTTCAAATAATTACTCAAATGTAGATAAAATTTTCGTACTAACAATAATTTAATGTTTTTCAAATGTTATTAAATGCACTTGACGGGATATTTACTTCCAATGACATAACAAAAGAGCGGTAGTGTTAAGGTATTTAAAAAAACTGAAAACACAATAAAAACGTCCCTTCAAATATCACTGTTGCATTTACATTCAGTTGTATTCTAATAAAGTTCATTATCATTGAGTTTCTGAAATTAATATGAGCTTTCTAACTGTAGGATTTACAGACTAATTTTATGTTGAAAAAACTCATCAACCATTATTTCAAATTGTAAATTGCACATATAACTTGTAAAATAACAATAGCAAATAATTTAAATATCTCATAGCTGAACCAGGACCAGCTACCATTTTAATTTCTTGTATTTAATATGGTAGCAGCGTTGAAATAATTGTCATGTAGACGTTATGAAAATAATGGAAACTTACAAAAAATTTACGATCCTGTCCTCTTTCGAAAACCGGGCCAAGTTTCTTTTGAAAAACAATGTCACCTAAACCGAGGTCTAAATACATGTTTAAAGTTTTTATAACGTTTTAATTCCATCTGTATAAATGAAGTCACAACGTTGATACATTCCATGTTTAATTGTTGAATACTTGTACTTATCTATCCGGATAAGTCTAATGGCTATCGGATATTACCAGTTAATTTTAACGTTCACTAATCTATTTGTATTAAAATTTTAAATGATTTAAATCGGAAATAAGTGACATTAGTTGAAAATATAATTATAAAACTTTATAATATTCTGAGATAAATTTTTGTTCAATTCCAAAGTGGATGAGTTGCCAAGCAGCCTTTAACATCGCTTGAGATGGCGGGACCTTGTAACCTGAAAAATTGAGCAAATGTATTAGTATTGTTTACATGTAATTTTTTAGATAAAAGAATATTTTACGTGCATTTTCATCTACGCGGCATAATACGCGTGTAGTTTGTGTAACTATCAGAGTTCAATAAAACAGAGTATGTAGAGATGGTAGGTATTTGAGGTTTTTGGAAAAAAATACCCTCAACGAAGATATTTAATCCAAACTACTCAACGACATTCAACCAATGTAATATAAGATTATTTTGAATGAGTTTTGTCGTAATTTAAATTATTCATATGTTAATCCATTATAAGGACCAAACAATAAATCCGTTAGCTGTGTGATTATTTTATAATCAGCAGTGCTATGAAAAATTAAATACTAACCTGATTTTAGTGGCTTATATTGAAACCAATTTTTTTTATTGAATAAATGCGTGTTTCTCAAACCAATAATTGGATTATATCGTTGTTTGGTTATATTTGTAATTTTTTTCAAGAAAATACAACAAAATTAAAATTTTTTTAGCTTTTAGAATGTATTAATTCACCTTATTCTACATGAAGTAACAAAGAAAACCAAAAAACGATAAATTTTAATTTATCAGGACCATAAATCGGGGTAACACTTCAATTTTGTTCGTTAGTCTAATACCATTCCAATAAATAACCAAAAATTTGTTACTATAGTTAAAATTACAAAAGGTAAATATAATTTACTATTGAAAAACCTACATCATATCAAAAATTCAAATAGATAAATAAATAAAAGTGGTAGGTAATTATTTAACATTAATTATTTTAATGCCTCCAAATTCAATTTATTTATCAAAACAGCAGTTTAATCAATTTAAATAAACATGATTAAAAAATAATAATTTTTCATCATAAGAATAAAGCATTATTCGCGAGGAGGGGTAAAGTGATAGCTTGAGGAATCACCCTATTATTAATAAAATGAGAATTAACAAAAAATACCTACCTTTATCCCGCCCAATAAAAGCGATATCAAGGAACTTGTCTTGCCAGGGTTTCAACAAATCCTCTTCATTTTCCGGCGCGTTATACCATCCTCGGCCCTCATAGACCTTGCCATCCCCACCGATCATGAAGCTGCATAAAATGAACAATAATAAAAAGATGCCGAAATTGCTGACAACGACCTCAAAGTGAATTCTTTAAAAATAATTAGGATTTTGACAGCCGTACAAAAGTAAGTTATTTTGGTTTTTTTTCTAGCCGAGGGCCAGGCTTAGTAGATTTCATGGACATGCACTGCAGCTTATTTAGCTTATTTTGCACTCTCAAGGTTGCGGCATTATTACATAGCGAAATTGCCTTTGGTGATTAGCGGGATTCAAACCCGGGACCCCGGGAACCGAAGTCCCGCGTTCTGACACTACACCAGGCCCGTGTAAGTGCCCGCTCCTCTAAAGAAAGTTTAAACTGGTAAATCGTTATTTAGAAAAACATCCAATACTTCCATAGCGTTCAATATCTTGACAAAAAAATTAATTTATCGGAAAAAATATTGCACTAGCGTTAAAAGTGAAGACATTTTGTTGATAGAATAGCTTTCTAATTTAATGATGTTATTGAAAACATAAGTAAATGGTAGCTGTTTACCAAAACTTAGCCTTGGTATTTTTTTTAATAGACCCCTAAAAATCTTAACAATGTCCTGCTCAGCCTATTGCTACTACATAATAATAAAATTGCTACTGTTTTCATTTTCAAATTTGAATTGCCACTATTTTTATAAAACCATATATTTCCAATACTCCCATCATTAGGATTGCTACTTAAAAATCTATCTTCAGCTTATCTTGAGCGATGAGAACCAATTAAATTCCCTACTTTTATTAACATTACCAGTAAAAATCTTTTTCTAATTCTCAACTTAAACACCAGTTCCTACAGGAAACCCTTTCCTTTTAATACAACTACATTACTGACAAGATAATAGGATTTCTTAGCAATATTTCTAAAAGTCTTCTAAGACGAGATAGTTTTCTCAGCTACCTAAAATATTTTGGCAGAGAGTGGATCTTTCTGCACGAACTATGTACGAACCAATTCAACCACTAACAACAATACGACTGTACTTGTACTGGATGTCGTCGATGCCGGCCTGCTGTATGTGCCTCCACTGGATGACCCGGATGGTGCGGATACACTGCGTGGCGGTGGTGCAGCGGCGACTGTTGGTCGAGAACGTCAGATTTATCCACTTGATGGGGTGGATCAGCTGGGGCTTGGGCCTTTGGACAGAGGTGGAGTGGGAGAGTGAAAAAACATATTTAGCTAAAGTGATTAATTTAGGAAGCATTTACTTGCCGAAAATAGTTCGAACTAATCGGTTATGACTACTCTATTCTCTGTTATTCTCATAGCTTCATATGTAAGAAATTAAATCCTTAATATGAAGAAATCCTTTATTTCTTGGTTTCTGATTTCAGAAATGTATGGTTTAGTTATGTTTAGAAGTTGTAGGTATTTCTCGATTCAATAAAATAATTTTAAACTCTGAAATTGAAGAAGTTTCTTTCTTGAGATGACTTAGACACTTCCATTTCATATATTACAAAAATTCGAAAAAGGTATTTGATCAGTATTGTGAATTTAAAAAAGACCTAATGACAGTTTAATTTTTAAGTTAATAATAAAGCACAGGAATTTGATTGGAAAACAAATATATTATGAGAAACATTAAAAAAATAAATGCAATGATACACAAACTAACTAAAAGCATCGCACACTGCTACTGTGGGGTGGGGGTTTAGTAATCTTTAAATAAAACTTATAAAAAGACAATATGTTGAAATGATTAGGCCTACTTTGTCACAATGTCATTCGTGTTAGAAACTGTGGTGAAGTGGAGCGCAAACTATAGTTAATCAACGAATAAAAGAAAATGAATGAATTCATATTCAGAAGAGTAGAAGAGTATCAATCTATTCTCGTAGGACAGTCGATGCGTGAATTCCTCTTAACTCTATTATTTGTAACTTGATTATTTTTTAACCGGATTATTGTTAACTGGCTACCCTTAAGGGGGTGTTGAAGTGTAAGGCAAACGATAGTAGACTGAAAAATAAATTATAATCTTTTAATACATTTTCAGAAAAAAATTAATCAATTCTCGAAAAAAGGTATGCTCATATTATTTTGAAAAGGTGTTTATTTTCATCAGGATACCTGTAGGGGGTCTCGGCGCCCCAGTCTTCGCGGGTCATGATGTTCTGGTGGTGCGGGGGGATGCGGTCCACGGGGCCGACGATCTCTGGGAGTGCGGGGGGCCCGGGGGGCGGCTTCTTGTTTTGGGGGAATTTGATCCATTCTGGTATCTGGAATACAGTGTGTAATAAGTTCCTCTTTGACTTGTAAAGTGAAATCAGCTTTATTAGTTACGATGCCTACGTCTTTATGAATTAGTAAATAGAATTTTATATTGCTTTTTAGCTATCAGAAAACATGTGGTTACTATAAGTGTATTTATTTACTGTTTATATGACAGGTCCTATGGTCCTATGGCCTTTCCAATAAAACAATTTAAAATCCAGGCAATTGTTTCGATATTACTTAAAAATTAATGAAATACTACAGCATTTGGGAAAACCATCAAAAACATTTATTTACATGGTTTAGAGATGGTTTGCATTCTATTTGTTTTAGTGAAAGGTTGTTATCTTAAATGAAGTGATCACAATACGTTGAATCATTATAAAAGATTATCTAAATTTGAACGGTACTTTTGGGTGTTTAGCAGAGTTATTAACTGTCGTTGTAGAAGAAGAGAATTAATCAAAAAGAATATTGGAAATCAAAAAAATTATATTATAAGCTGGTCAAAGCTGACATACAAAATAAAATCGTAAATATTGTGTATAGTCAATAATACGTTCTTATATATATTCTATTTTTAGTAACTGCATTAATTTTAAAAATTGTTTTTACGAATGTGCAGTGAATATTGTTTTTAAAATCTCTTATTACTTTATTCTTTTTACATGTTTATAAGTTTCGGTCCAGTACACCTAAAAACACAATTAATAAACCATTAATGCTAAAGTGCTTAATCGGCGCTTACGTGCATGCTGGCCTGCAATCAGAGCAACTGATATTCATCCAAATCCCGAAGGGGTGGGTTTTCTTTGATAACAATTTTTGGTTAGCTGTCATGCAAGGCTGTACAAATTCACTTAATGCAGATACAGAACTGCTCTAAGCCTAATATAACCTCTAATCCCAAGAAATCATTGGGATATAAAGATAGATGATAGCGAGATTAGAAATATATCTATACGGCTATGGACGTAGCGTGAACTTAAAATATAAGTAACTGTCACAGTTACACAAATATAACAATCTACTACATGATATGTAATTGCTTACATTGATTCTATACTTAAGCCTACTCTTTATAACAAGGCCTATAACTAATTGAAACACTGAACACTCATGTTTTGTTCAAAAAAGGTTTTTGGAATGAACATCAAATAGTAAAAAACATAATATTTGTTAATGAAAGTATTCAATGCAAAAATTGATCCTGATATTAGTATATTTTCTTCATGCAAAAATAAGTATAGAAAAATTGTTATAAATATAATATCTATTTTACAAATAACTTACTCCTTACAAGAAAATTTAATAGTTTTCACCCCGTTTTATGCGATGATTATGTAATATCATCACTGTGAGATTGCAACCAACCATGACCTGCAATAATAATACGGTTGAAAGATAACATATACACCCAGCTACTATAAAGATTATGTAACTAAACATGGTTCTCTAGATCACATTTCTTAAAGAACAACACATTATACATTTATATAAACCATAAGATTGATTAGTGCTGATCTAGGCTAAACCGAGTGATAAATTAAATGACTAGAAAAAGTAACACGTGAATGTTGGAGTCACTGCCCTCATTTCATCATTAGTGTGTGCGAAGATCTTGTTAACGTTTCTTTCTAAAAAGTTGGTATGTTATTTTACATGTATGGTATGGTGTAGTTTTACTTGCACAAATAATTGTATCACTTTGTTTTTAATATCAAAAGAAACACTTAAAATAATATTTCACCAAAAACCAAAATCTGTATTGTATTTGTACATGAATTATATTTGACTTAAATAATTCCTTATTCAATTACCAATATATTTATCAAATTACTTTCCATTTCTTACTCAAATAACCTTTATTTCTTGATAAATTCTTTATTGATTTATAATTTCCTATATATTCCTCTGATATACATTTTCCACGATAACTGTTTTTATCTTTGTATATATTGATAAATGTTTCAAATCGATGAAATTCTTCTGAACACATTTTATAATTGTTTTTCCATTGGCCCGAGGGAGTGATATGTTCTGCAGTATATACATTCATTAATGTGAAGCAGTGTACTGAATTCCAATGTTAAAAAATCAGTACAACTTGTACTGTGCTCAATATTTTTTAAACAGTTGAGAAATTATTTGTAAATTCCCTTATTTCACTGTTTTTTATCATAACTTTTAGTTTTTATAAATTGTTTCCTACAAATATTTTTCCAAAACTTTAACCGCTTACACTTTGTTTTGCTACCTTTAACTAACACAATATTACCACCCTCTTATATAACCTACGATATTCTAAGTTAATTGACAGAAATAAATACTAACTGAGGTTGACAAATACAAGTTTAATGATCTTTTTAAATCTAGCTCAATTACAAATCTTTGATAATTCGAATTCTTCTATTTTGTGAGTTACTTTCCAGAAATAAATTAATTGCCCGATTCTTTCCCTGCTAGGCAGTCGATAATTGTTTGAGACTCTGGGTCGTAGTTCTTTGCCCTCGGTTCACTTGATATGTTCTTATTCCCAGACGGTATACTTCATTTATTCAGATGCAAATTTTTAAACAAAATCCAAGTTACGAATATATTACAAAAAACGGGAGTCGGAATTATTCCCCCTTTAAACGTGCTTAAGATATACTTTGTTTTTAATTTGTTAGTCCAATAGGTCCATCGGCACCTCGCTCGTTCACAAGTCCCATCTCCTCGTGTCGATAAAGAATTTCCTGAAACGATATTAGTGGATTTGGGTTACCGTAGTTTTGGCATCCTCCCAGATCGTCCTTCGGTCCAATTGGTGGTCTGATTGGGTTTTCCGCTAAACTTTATCTTCTTTTCTTTTATTAATTTTGTCGAGTAAATTTAGTTATGTCTTCACTTCTAAACTGTTGACTCGAAAGTAAATATTGTTCCGTAGCAACCATTTATTTGCAGCTGGCTTCACTGTCACTTGCACTTATTGATTAATTTCTGGGCACAGGTTTTTTGGGCATCACAGATTTATATTATATCATATAACGATCATATTGAGTATTCTTAAGCAATTTCGCGATAACTAGTATTCCGATTGCTCCCCAACATAATAATACTAAATTTGAAATTAAATTTACTTTCTAAACATATATGTATCGCGAATACCAAATATGACATCTCGCATATCGCTTACTTGCTAACAGAGGCCTAATAATTGTTTAGTAAATAATACTATCGAGAAAATATGACTAAAATTTAGACTAACGGTTGATATATTCCCACTTCATTATAACGCCCGCTGTTTAGTATGATTTTGGGTTCATATATTATATCTATATCCAATTGTTCCTTCCCTATTTCCTTGCCTTCTTTTAATTGCATTTCCCAATTTGTCAACAGCTGTTCCTGATGTCTTGAGACTACGATCTGTCACATCGATTTGTATCTTGACAACAAATAACATAACCATAGTTTTGGGGGCGTGGTCAGATGTACGGTTACAATAGCCCTCTCTAATTTCAAGTAATATGAAATATGGATTGAAATTACGAAAGTCGAAAAGCATAGTATTGTAACGTTTTCGGGGTTTTTGCATACACATATTGAAAATATTAAAGACAAGTATTATTCATATAACAAATTATAACATAAACAAACTTAACATCAACATGAAAGGACAAGTTAAAATACATGAGGCATTGCATGAATCAAATTATATCTCGGACCTTATGGTCTGTCAGTGGATTATTGAAGAAACATATAAATTGATAACTAATTGAAATTAAGGTTTGTAACATGTTTTGACATTAATTAACAGTATTAAACATTTAATTGGATTAAACACGAAGATATTATTCATAGTTCATGGTGCTGCGAACACAAATTAAGTCCCCACCTTTGGTCACATTGAGTTTACCAGTTCGGTCTTATCACTCATATTAGAATGTTCACATCACCGATATTAGCACTATATGGTGACTCGTATTCGCGTTATATTCATACGTGGTTTTATACATTTTAAGAGCACTTATGTGGTACGGTCCCCGCTTACTTGTCCCGTCTGTGTTGGATACGGAGTACACTGTCTTCCCTAATTTCTCGCAAATAATGTAAGGTCCTGTATATAATTCAAATAATTTAGCAGTTGTACCGTCGATTAGTTTGGATGGCATTTTCTGGGCGACTAATACCAAATCCCCTACGTTGAACTCGGTTGGTTTATGCATCTTGTTAAGCTTTTCGGCGTTTTTTCTCTGTCGCGTACTCATTCGCTGTCGTGCTTGTTCCAACCTAAGGGCTAATGGTCGTGAATATACTGAACTTTCGTCTCCTTGTGATATTACCTGACATTTTATTCCTTTTTTATTTACGTTTATATGGTTGTTTATTGTTTCCTGAGTACTTTCTCCGGTTTTTTCCTGGTTAGTATTTAATGGAATTACCTCGTTGTTGATCGTTAAAGTATTATCCTTAAAGTTTAATACAACTCCTAATGATTCTAACGTTTCTTGTCCTATGATGACCTCACGAACTAATGATGGGATAATTAAGTACTGTGCGTCGAAGCTATGGTTGTTAATTTCAGTATGTATTAATATTATTTTTCTTATTCTCTTGGACTTTTGTCCAGTAGCAGTGGTAATATTGAGGTTAGTTACTGGAAAGGTTTCATGTTTGCCTATGACCTGTTGGTTTTGCTCATACCATTGTTCTTGCAAGCAATTAATGTTACAGCCGGTATCAATAAGAGCTTTAATTTTGGTTTGGTTTAATTTGATGTCTATTTCGGGACAATCGATACTTTTAATTACGGGTGGTTCAACTCCGTCCTCCTCGAGTAGCCATTTGTTATCGCAATATATATTGGATACGACATTATTTAGGTTAAGGTTTGATTTGATTGGGGATTCATTTGGATTATGGGTATTGACATGTCCGATATGTTTAACTCGCGTCAAAGTTTCATAATTTTGATCTGTTTTAGTCTTGAATGTGTGCAATACCCGAGAAACTTCGACGCTATTTAGTTTCCCGAACCTGCGGCAGTCGCTTTGTTTTGGTTAGGGTTATTCTCAGTTACGAAGGTCGATCTCGGTTCATAACCGCTTCGGTTGTGGAAATTGGGCCTGTCGTTGGTTCTAAAGTTACTTCTTTGATTAAAGGGTCGCTCGTTAGAGTAGGTTCGCTGTGTGTCGTTGGCTACGTGTCGATCGCGATTGGGATTCGGGTACCTTGGTTCATGGTTAATATTCCGGAAATTCCTATCATTCTCGTGTCCGTAGTTAGACTGTCCCGATTGTCGGTTTTCATACGGGCGACTTTTGATCCGATGGTTCTGTTCCTCTAAATCTTCTCTACCTAATAGCTGTTCGAATTGCCTTATCGTGGTAATGTTTTGGACTCGACGTGCATCCCTAACTCGCTCCTCGAATTGTTCGCTCAGCAACATCACGATCTCTGCTTCTTCGAGTGTAGGTGTCATATTCCGCAATATGATCGCTCTTTCAATGAAATATTCCGATCTACTAAGTTTTCCTCCAGTTCGGTATCGCTCTATTTCGATTCTTCTCTTTATACCGCGTTGAATATCTAGATTCCAGTATTTTTCGAGAAACACGATTTCAAATTCACTCAAATCTTTAACGTCCTGTTTTACTATTCGCCACCATTTAATCGCACTTTCTTCTAGACACGATTCTAGCACGTCCTCCAAGTTAGGTATGTGTGAACTTAGCCCTCTCCGCGTATTTGATTTCTCCCAGTACCGTTTTAGTTGAGCCAAGAAGTGTAGTGGATCCTTTTCTCTCCCAGTGAATTTAGGTTTTTTCTCGTTGAGGTCAGGATTTACATAGTTGATGATGATTTCGCCTAGGTTACCCGACGTTGAATTTCCCACACGGTTTTCGAGATTTCCCATTTTGTTCTGTATTCCTATTATATCTTCCTGAACCTTATTTACCATGTCATTATTTTGGACTATCGACTGGTTCATCTCCCTAAATTGGTTTTGAGTTTGGGTTTCAATTTTGTTAATTCGTTCCTGATTAGTTTGGGTGATTCGTTTAATTTGAATCGTTTCGGAATTTAGATATTGTTTAATTTCTTTATACCGGTCTTCAGTCTTATTTATAGTGTCTTGGTTTAAGTTTGTCATGTTTTCCATGAATTTAGCACCGTGCTCGTTTAGTTTTAGGTCGAAAGATTCATTTAATTTGAGATTATTTTCCCTAATTTTTTTTTCAATGTCTTCTTCGATGCCTATCCGTAAGCTCGTAATCTCGGTCCGGATCTCGTTTAGTTCCCTACGGTGTTCTTCCTTACAAGATTCGATTTTACTTTGTATTTGTTGGGTTATTTGTTGGATTTCGTTTTGTATTTGGTTTTGCATTCGAACCGTTTGGTCTTGTATTTGGGTTTGTATTAGTTTAGTTTCGTTTTGCATTTGGACCGATTGTGTTTGCAACTGACTGAGCATTACCATTATTAACTTCAGATCGGTTTGCGTCTCGCTAGGTTGTTTAGGTTCCTCCGGTTGTTGTTTATTAGGATCAATTTCAGAATCTCCCTGCGCAAGCAAAATTTCCTCGTCATGCGGGTTTCCTAGATCGTCATCCTCGTATCCGTGCTGGTCAGTCTGCGAGTGTTCGTCGTCCGATTCATTCACGCGTGCTTCTTCGTTTCCGATTTCCGGGTTGTCCCTAACATCCCTATCACTTATCTCTACCCTATCATCCGTATCAATATCTCGATTCCGCGCCGTTGCCATTTCGGTTGTCATTGGGTTCGACCTCTTACAATTTCCTAACGCGTCTCCCTTCTTCGTTCGCCTTGGGTTTTGTCTTAAGTCATAATTATTACTCATATTGGTTACTCTTTAAATAATTAATTAGATTCTCTAACTTAAAACTATGACAATTCAATAAAGACTTATCCTAAGATATGTGAGATGTCTTATTGGTTATCAATTGAACCGTGGGTCAAGAACTTTACAATCAAGTGCCCCGCGTTGGCGCCATTTTTATTACCACCCTCTTATATAACCTACGATATTCTAAGTTAATTGACAGAAATAAATACTAACTGAGGTTGACAAATACAAGTTTAATGATCTTTTTAAATCTAGCTCAATTACAAATCTTTGATAATTCGAATTCTTCTATTTTGTGAGTTACTTTCCAGAAATAAATTAATTGCCCGATTCTTTCCCTGCTAGGCAGTCGATAATTGTTTGAGACTCTGGGTCGTAGTTCTTTGCCCTCGGTTCACTTGATATGTTCTTATTCCCAGACGGTATACTTCATTTATTCAGATGCAAATTTTTAAACAAAATCCAAGTTACGAATATATTACAAAAAACGGGAGTCGGAATTATTCCCCCTTTAAACGTGCTTAAGATATACTTTGTTTTTAATTTGTTAGTCCAATAGGTCCATCGGCACCTCGCTCGTTCACAAGTCCCATCTCCTCGTGTCGATAAAGAATTTCCTGAAACGATATTAGTGGATTTGGGTTACCGTAGTTTTGGCATCCTCCCAGATCGTCCTTCGGTCCAATTGGTGGTCTGATTGGGTTTTCCGCTAAACTTTATCTTCTTTTCTTTTATTAATTTTGTCGAGTAAATTTAGTTATGTCTTCACTTCTAAACTGTTGACTCGAAAGTAAATATTGTTCCGTAGCAACCATTTATTTGCAGCTGGCTTCACTGTCACTTGCACTTATTGATTAATTTCTGGGCACAGGTTTTTTGGGCATCACAGATTTATATTATATCATATAACGATCATATTGAGTATTCTTAAGCAATTTCGCGATAACTAGTATTCCGATTGCTCCCCAACATAATAATACTAAATTTGAAATTAAATTTACTTTCTAAACATATATGTATCGCGAATACCAAATATGACATCTCGCATATCGCTTACTTGCTAACAGAGGCCTAATAATTGTTTAGTAAATAATACTATCGAGAAAATATGACTAAAATTTAGACTAACGGTTGATATATTCCCACTTCATTATAACGCCCGCTGTTTAGTATGATTTTGGGTTCATATATTATATCTATATCCAATTGTTCCTTCCCTATTTCCTTGCCTTCTTTTAATTGCATTTCCCAATTTGTCAACAGCTGTTCCTGATGTCTTGAGACTACGATCTGTCACATCGATTTGTATCTTGACAACAAATAACATAACCATAGTTTTGGGGGCGTGGTCAGATGTACGGTTACAACAATAATAATAAAAGGTAAACCCCGCAATTATGGTTTCAATGACAATGAAATCGCTTTCTTCGAAGGGTCCAAATACATCAAAAGAATCCCTCTCTAAGCCACTTTACTATAAATTATCTCACCAATCTTTTATCTTTTACTACTTCCTCAACCGTAAACTCAAACCTCGTCTCCTTTGGCTATAGTTGGCTCTCTGACTAGTCTGTACCAATACATAAGACGACAACGGCTTCAGTAATTAGAAGCTGTCATTGTTTTGGTAAGTCTATTGGCTGTCCAAATTGATCAGTTTCCTGTTCACATTGGTTCCTCCTTGTCTCTCTTGGAACTTTGATTCCCATCTGAGCTTGGATTTCCAGTCAGGTCTGAGCCCTGTAGGGAGTTGCGGATCGTCCTGACCTGTCCATCTGGGAGGGGATGAGGGACCCTTATCCGACAAACCTCTAAGCATCTGCCAGTCTGGAGGGCGATCCGACCTGGGTGAGACTCTTCACAACAAGGAGAGCTCTCAGGTGGAGGTCCTTGTCTGGGTATGCTTGGGATGTCTCTATTTAGCGGGTGAGTCATCCCCGGGAGAGCCTGGAGGATGGGTTGGAAACCTTCTCTCTTCCTTCAGGGGCGAGGCTGACTGACCATATCATACCTTTCCCATCCTGACAATCCCTTCCTTCCGTAAGCTGCCCAAAATCCCTAGGGAGACGTGCCTAGCTGGCTATGCTGGGGCTTTCATTCCTCCGTCTAACAGTCTAACGTCGTCTACACCCCCAGATGCACCGGCCCCACGATGCCCACGCAGGAGATATGCATAAACTACGTGAACTTTTATTTACTTCTACTCTTTCAGCCGTTAACTCCAACCCTGTCTCCACCCCCAGATGCCCCCGCCCTACGATGCCCACGAAGGAGATGTCCATGAACTACGTAAACTATTATTTACTCCTACTCTCTCAGCCGTTAACTCAACCTTGTCTCCACCCCAGATGCCCCGGCCCCACGATGCCCACGCAGGAGATATCCATGAACTACGTGAACTACGTGATTTACTTCTACTCTCTCAGCCGTTAACTCAGACCTCGTCTCCACCCCCAGATGCCCCGGCCCCAAGATGTCCACAAAGGAGATGTCCATGAACTACGTGAACTATTATTTACTCCTACTTTCTCAGCCGTTAACTCAAACCCTGTCTCCACCCCCAGATGCACCGGCCCCACGATGCCCACACAGGAGATATCCATGATCTACGTGAACTTTTATTTACTTCTACTCTCTCAGCCGTTAACTCAAACCCTGTCTCCACCTCCAGATGCACCGGCCCCACGATGCCCACGCAGGAGATATCCATGAACTACGTGAAATTTTACTTCTACTCTCTCAGCCGTTAACTCAAACCCTGTCTCCACCCCCAGATGCACCGGCCCCACGATGCCCACCCAGGAGATGCCCATGAACTACGTGAACCGCAAGGAGTGGGTGGCCAAGCGCCCGCGGTGGCCGCTGCTGCCACTGCAACACCCCGTCATGTACGTGCGCCTCACCTACGCCGACCGTGTCAAGAGCTGCCACTCCAACCACAAGTGCACCAAGCGGGTGAGGGAGTTACAGCGCATCGACATGGAGGAGTTCAACCTGCCTGATATTGCTCCCAAGTGAGTACTGGTCGGGTCGAGTGTCGTGGTTCAAACCGTCCTTGAAGTCAATGGTAAGATTAAGATTAGTCTTCAAGTCTTCTGGGTGGACTGGGTCACGTCACTTGATTCAACCTATATTGCGTGTGCTTAGGGGTCTTCATCGGTAGTACTAATTTACGAGTTAGTTTCTTTTTTCACAAACACATTGTTAAATTTACGGTCAAACGATCGCTATACAGGCAAATTTTTGAGTTCAGATCAAAGTATCTGTACTATCAGTTATGCAGTTAGTCATTGTTTTGAATTTTAAGTTTTTTTGACACTGTTTGTTTATTACTTCATGATGAAATTGAAGTAAGTTAAGTTTCCAAACACACTGGATGGTAATTAAAGCATATATAATTATAAAATGGAACTAAATACACTCCCATGGGATCCAACAGCCTAAAAAGCTTTTGCACTATTCTAGGCTAATAAATATAATACAGTGGATATCAATGTGCTATGAAATTCGAAGTGAATTAAAGTTTTTATTTGATCATACTTAGTTTTAAAACCACACCTGACTAAGCACTTTAGTAGATCCTTACTTAATGGTACAATTAAAGAAGTCTTCATAGAGTATTAACAGTTGGTTTTCATAACTTCTAGCTGGTCCTAAAATTCAACAGATACTAAAAGAAATGCTAAAGTTATCCAAAAAAAGTAATATTAATTTAGAAAAAAATAATTTATGTTGGCTCATTAATTATTTAATATTTATGTTGGCTCATTAATCTTTTTCCGAGGCCTTCTTTATAGTGATCACAGGATGGTTCTACTCGACAAGTTGTCAATAAATGTTTCCTTTCCAATTTGGTGGTATGGTTTGGTGGTGTAGTTGTCACTAAGGTATTCTTATACAGCTTCTTGATAAGAGGAGATGAAAGTGTTTGATGGGGTGGTTTTCACTAGTGTGTTTATTTCCTGTTTCTTGCAAGGAGGTGATGAGATTATGTGATGGAGTAGTTGACAGAAGTGTTTACTTGCGTTAGCGATGAGGGTGCAGTTGACACTAAAATGTTCACTTTCTGTATATTGAAAAGAAGGAATAATATTGTGTGGTAGTTAACTTCCACTCAAGTCTTTAATTCCATTTTCTTTCAAGGAGGTGACGACACTGTGTGGAGGGATGGGTGTCCCTGAAGTGTTCTCTTCCAGTTAAAGCGATAGAAGTGATTGTGCTTTGTGTGATAGTGTAATTGTCACTGCAATATTACTTCCAGTTTCTTGTTAGGGGTCAATAAAATATGTAATTCCAGTTTCTTGGCAGGAGCTGATCGTATTCAGTCGATGTGTGGTTGTCTATAACGATAGCATTGTGTGGTTTAATTGTCAGTAAAGAGTTGACTTCCAGTTTCTTGGTAGTAGGGATGACATTGCTTGGCGGTGTAGTTGTCGCTTAAGTGTTCCCTTTCAGTTTCTTGTTATGTGGGGCGGTTATTTTTTATGGTGTAATTTTCACTTAAGTATTCCATTTTAGTTTCTTGGTAGTTGGGGCAGTTATTTTTTATGGTGTAGTTTTCACGTAAGTGTTCCGTTTCAGTTTCTTAGTGGGCAGTAGGAGATGATGGCACTGTGCGTTGGTGTATGTAGTCGTAGCTAAATTGTGCACTTCCAGTTTCTTTATAGGAATTGATGGCATTGTGTGGTGGTGTAATTGTGAATAAAGTGTTCACTTCCAGTTTCTTGGTAGGAGGCGACGGCTTCGTGTACGAAGGGAGGGGCTGGAGGGCTCAGCCGGAGAAGATCCCTGACCGACCAGATCTGGACGGACGGTTCCTCGAGATCTGTTTCATCGGCGACTTTTCCAGTGAGTGCCCCAGAGTTATGGTTTACTTTACTTATTATTAAAGATTAATATCAACATTGCTTTAAAACTTATTTTATCGTTAGAAAAACTTTAATAATTTTCCTACTAGATTGTTTTGTACGTTTTATATGTTTTTCTGCGTTTTTACCTAATTTGTTTTAGTTTGATCAATTAAATAGCGCACAAAATTAAATTTAGCGACTTCTTCAATTAAATATCATACCTTGCAGTGCCTGTCTGTGCAGTTGTGGAAAAATCTAACTTCAGGTATTTTTTATCGAAAGTGATCTGTAAGCCTTGAAAATTTGCATTATCTGTATATGATTATGTGTGTGCTTCGTTTCTAAAGTTGACAATATCTAAAGACAATATTAATAGACAGAGACAACGTTATTCGTTTCTATCGTAATAAGGTTTTTTGGCCAAAGTGTTTCTAAATATTTATAACACATATCATTAAAGACAATTTTTATCCTACACTTTTATATAATTCTAAATATTATTAGACTTTTTCACGCAGAAACTTGTTTATTTTTATAATTTTAACCTTATAAAAGTATTTTAATTTTTTACATATTTTTTTCAATCCTGTCCTGTGGAACTCCGACGACAGGACAAAAAATCACATTACCAAGTTCTTTTTTATTCACACCAACACGAAGCGTAATTATAAAAGCTTCTTCTACAAGTACCACTAATCACAGTTGTAATGAGACTTTTCAGCACGAAAGTTCAGTTCAACCAATTATGCAACATTTACAGAAAAGCCTCCCAGCAACGAGATGCTGAGGAGGTCGTGGACTGCGATGGAGATAGGGACTGACCACCTCTTCCTGGACAAGTACTTCGAGATCCTGAACCTGGGAGGCGTCTACTACCCCGACATCGGCAAGGATGAGCCGAGGGACATGTAGCAGCCGTCGTCTGCTACGTCATTCAGTCACTTTAGGTTACTCTCTGTAAATACATTCATGTCCGAGATCCCGTTCATTAACGTGACCTACTTATTACCCGCGATATACTGTATACTAAAAAATAAATATTGAGCTAAATAATCTAATACTTTGTTGAATGATTTCCTTTAACGGTTTTCTCCGAGAATGCCATATTATTAGTTTTTATTTGGGATAGTAAAGTTGTTAAAATATAAACACAAAAATTACGTCAAATTATTTCTTCTCTTGCCACAACAAAATTAATAATATACGACTGTACACAAATACATCACAATATCGTCCCTTGAAAACATTAAGAAACCAGCCAATATATACATTGTTGTTCAACAGTAGTACGGTTAAAATATAGTACTTTATAGTTCAGTCATAATTTCTGGTACCAAAACGTCACAAAGGTTTAAGAAATTTTCCTGTTACAAAATACAACTATTTTTATTAAGCTATTATATTATACTGAAAGGTTTCTTACAGGTCTAAAATAATATTAAACTTTATTATTTATGCGGCTTGCTTGAGATTAGGATAGAAATCTAAATGTTTCACTATTAACGTAAACCATTCTCTGTCCATAACCTTCATTTCTTCCAAGCCTTTCTTGAAGAGACTCCAGAGCATTTTCGACTGGAGGAACGTAGGATGATTCGGTCCTGGAATACAAAAAAAGCTATATTGAATCCAAACCTTAATAATAATTGACAGCTTGAATATATTAGGTACAATAATTGATTTTACACCTCAATACCGTCCCAAAAATAATAATTACCGTAATTTTAAATTGTTGGATACACAAGTAAGATTGGCATTGTAGAAGTTCAGCCTTTTAATTGTGTCAAGAGATATTTTTGAACGGACCAATAAAATGTCAAAACGTCAGACGTAATATTTTTTAATTAATATTACGTATATTTTTTAATTAATATTACGTATTATTTTTTATTAATATTAATATTACGTGTATCGCATCGGCTGATCGTTTTGTAAATTTCTTTCTGTCCAGTATGTGAACAAACTGCACGGTAAACTTTTGTGGTAAAGACAAGTTTGTTATTAGTTGACTATCTAATATTTGATAAGCATAAAAGAAAAAATCTCGAACTTTAACCGTGTTCTTTCACCTTAGAGTACAACAAATCATTGTGTAAGGTGTACAACTTACCACCGACACCTCAAATCACCTGCACCATTTACTTTATCTCCATCTTGGTATGTAAATACAATCCTCGAAAGATTTGAAATATGTATGATAACCTCTTGGTCACTCCCAAAGAATTTGGAGTATACAGTCTCTTTTCCATTGTTTTTCTTTTTTGTGCCGATACCAACAGCATTTTAACAGAAGAGATACACAAAAACTTTTAAGGGAAGCCGGTCCAAACCCCTTTAAATTTGTAGATTTTTAATGATTTACTTTTTGGATATTTCCCGAACTGAAAAACCATTGCCTTAAAAACTTTTGTTAGGCACCTAAGAGATTAGGTAACCGCGCTAGCGAGACCGAGGATCCACTAATCCGTCAGGTGCCATGGCCGTTGGAACAGCTTGCAGGTTTGGTTTAGATTTTACGCCTCCTATTGACATACAACCATTTTCAAACACGCATTGTCCTACAAAGACTTGAATGCCAGCGAGGTGTGCACAGGGGAGGTTGGACAACGTGCCGGTAGCCATGGCAACAACTAGCCAATCAGCAACGGCATATGCAACGGCCATGGGACGGTTCAGCCAATAGCGAGTGCTTTGCATCCTCGAATTCCAAACGCTGACAACATTGTCGTTGTATAACGATCGTTTACGTGTGACTCAATGCAGTTTACTTTCAATTACTTACTTCTCATGTCCCCGATGAAGGCGACTTCGTAGTACTTGGCGTGGTACCTCGGCAGTTCGTTGGTCTTCTCCGGCGTGACGTACCAGCCCCTGCCTTCGTAAACGTTCCAGTCGTCCCCCACTAGAAAACTGCATCGAGTGAAGGTTACTGCTGGTGCTCCCAATGTCAAATCAAACACACACAATGGACAAGGGTTATGAAATATAAATGACACTACTAGCATGAACTATTGATCTTTGGAGACTTGTTAGCTTCTTGAGGGGGGTCCAATGTAGGATTTAAGCATTAAATATTTGTTAATGCTCTTAGTTACAACACTGGTTGATTATTTCAACCAGTAGATTTAACCCTATTTCAATATTAGCAGATTTAACTGATTTTTCAAACGTTTAATCTTGCAACGTTTCTTATTAAAATTCGAATTTCAAGACAATCTAAATGTGCAATGTTTTAACACCTTTGTAAGATCTAGTACAATGAACAACTTTAACAACTTAGATGTTTTATGTTGTATCTGAATGATTAAAGCCCCGATATTCTTGGCTAGACACGTCTCCCCTCTTTTTTCCATCTCTTAGCAGATTACGTAAAGAGGTTGGTTGATTAAAGGGCATGACATGGTCAGTTGGCTTTGCCCTTGAAGGAAGAAATATTCCCAACCCATCCTATAAGCTATAGACCTCATGGCGAGATCTCTATAACCCAAGGCCTCACAAGCATTCTATACAATCGCCACTGCCAGGGAGCTCTAAATGTTGTGGAGAGTACTTCCCAGTTCACAATCTATATCTGTAGACCCTAGCAGTTGTCCTCAACCAACGGTCCTTATCCAAGTTGCCCCTCTCAGTTGGACAATCCAGGAAGATTGGTTACTCCTTCACTTTCATAAAGGGTAAACGACCAGACTCAACCAGGAATCAAAGTTGAATACTGAGATTAAAAGCTAGGTTTTTGGGGTGGTAAAATAGTTAAAAACCAGATGAAATAATCCAAGTGACCTCTAGAACCTACTTGTATCGGATGTCTGGGAACCCCAAATCCATGTCTCTCCGTTGTATCCCGCGCACGATCCGGGAACACTCCTCGAAGCTGAAGCATTGAGGGGTGTCCGAGCTGTACTCCTGGTGGACGAAGGGGACTTTGCCCGGGAACGTCTCCTCATCCTTGGGTCGCGGCAGGGCCCCCCACTCGTCCCTCGACACGATGGTGATCGGCATGGCGTCCAAATCTGTAGCGATGTTTCAAATAAGACATGTGTTTGTATCCTATACTCTTATATGAGCACAATCTACATTTGAGTACTATATGAGTTGTCTTGCGTATTTGTTGCTTGCTTGTTTGCAATTATCTCAAAAACAACTTCGAGGATTTCCCTCAAAGTCTAGAAATAAGTACTTTATGACTCAAAAACGTGTTCTATGCAGATTTCTTGGCCAGAGATAATCTAATAACGTGATCAAACGAATTTTAAAGTTGTAAAAGCTTAACATTGGCCTTATGAGTTGCCATGTTAGCAACGAAATAAACAAGGAACGTGCAAACTAATGAAGTAATCATAACAGCTGTTTGGAATCTACAGCCATGAAGGAAAAATGCAGCGAGTGGAATGAAGAGTTCATGGAGCAATAACAACTAGGGTTTCTACATATTTATCAATTTTATGACATTGATGAAATATTTTATAGAAACTGGATAAACTCGTAAACGTGAAATAACACCGAGCAAGGCTCGATCCACTAGGTACTTGAATCTTAGCTCGTTAAGTATGAGAAGTTTTCATTGGTTATAAGCTATTATTTTTTTGATTGTAACCTACAATAAACAACTTTAGTCAACTATTATATTCATTTTAGGAAGTTGAGTTCCACAAAGTAATCGGACCAACCTATGAATAATTTTTATAACATAAAAACATGTATTCAGTTTATAAGCCTTATTGCTTGTAATTATAGGCCTACTTTATTGCTTTGATGGGGCAACCACATGCTGTCCCATTGCAAGAAGTTTTATAATTTGTTGGTTTTCGACATTGCTTAAAAAAATGTTTTCAATATTGATTCTAGTTTTTGACATATTTATTATACGCATAAGCCCTAACTTTCCTTGTTTCAATTTGTCTTAAAAGCAGTTTCTTAATTCGTACCTAGAATAATGTTAAGCCAATGTTAACGTAAACTTATAACGGTAGCAAATCTATAAAATTATTATCTATAACTCACCAGGAGGATCGTCTGTCCAGCTTATTTCCATGCCTGACTCTGGAAAAATTTACGTTTATTAATTACTAAAAGTTGGCTGCATGGTCATGTACTACGTTCATGAAACTCTTGTTTATATTTATTTAATGGTGTTTCAGTGTTCTTGTGTTTACATTTAGGTTCTTAATTTTACTGTTAACAATCTAACAGTGGAAATAAATCAACTATATAATTTCAACTAAGCAAAGTCAATAATTTTTTATTGAATAATTTATTGTGATTTTTATTATACTGTATGCTATATTTTATGACTTATAAAATTAAACGAGTCTCAATTTTAACGCTTATTTTGTGGTTTAAACTAATTTCATAAAAAGACAAGTAACCCAAAGCAGAGCCAACATTGATGAGGTAAAATTAATTTTCATAATAATAAGGAATCATTTTTAGTCAAAAATAACAATATTAACTAATTTTTGTAGAACTGAATGTTCTGTCTTAAGGGAAATATTGAAACGATCAGTTGAAAACTTTTTCGCAGCAAATATAATGGAAAAACTTACAGATAGATCGAATAAATAAATGCCTCGGTAATCATGTTTCTACCTTTTAGATACATCCTTATGAGTTTGTTAACTAGAAGATAAGAGAGAATCGTTTTAAGGTAAACTAGTAATTATCGGAACCAATATTTTATAAACTATCATAAAATAATAAATTACCATAGTCGGATTCTGCTTCTCCTGGGAGATACTGTCTCTCTGGCTCTGTAGCTTTTCTTCTCTGTCTTTCTGCATATTTTTCCGCCCTTTTAAGAACCTCAGGAGTCACTTTATAGTAAGTAGATAGAGAATCCATTCCGTTCGTTTCAGAGCTAATATTTAATGTACTTCAGGTTTTTATGTTCGAAGTTCTTTTTATTTTCTTCACACTTAGTAAGACTGAAAAATAATTGTATTTTAGATGGTTTATTTAATGTGCAGTGATTAAAAAATGTTCAGCTGTATGATGGATATTTTATTATTTCACTTTTCAAATGTCTTTCTGAGCTCAAATCTTTGTAAAAACGTTTCCATCCCTTCAGTTATGAGCATGCAAAATAAAAATCGACAATAAACCAACGAAGGAATCAGGCTTGCGGGAGGCTCAGGAATGCCAATGAATCATCTAGGTCTTTGACTGTCCAGTCTGATATATTCCCCATAGGAACAATAAAATGAGACCCCTAACTCTTAGTGAACATTGTCTCTGACTTTTATACTCTTGTTCTGCTTTCCCCATCGACCTTTGGGCCGAGGCGCCACGGGGTGTCAGACGATGATGCGAAGGAGCGAACGGAGTACGAAAATGTCACGTGGATATGACAATCCAGCGCTATTTCTCAAATACTTTTCCTGGATGTTAAAGAACCGATCTAACATACAACATAAACATATGCTCAGGCGAGGAAAGATAATTGTCACACTTTCGTCAATTATGGTACTTGTAATGCTTGTATGATTATTGGTGTTGTTTCTTTGCTTGTTATCTATATTGTGTGTGGTATGGTATTCGTGGTTGATCTGTTGCAAAGGCAAGGCTAAGCGCTAAACAATTCTGATTCATGAAATAACAAGTACTAGGAGTACGCTCCTATGTTGTGTATAGGTCGAACGAAGTGTGGTAAAATTAAATGAAGGCCATTAACTAAAAAAATATTAAAATGTTTAATTATCTAGTCATTTATAGATTAAAACAATCTTTTGGGTATAAATATGATGTAGTTCAAATTTCAAGAATTTTCATCAAATAATAAAAGAGGAGTTAGTTCACAAAGAGTGATTTTCAAGTCGAGTATAACTCACTTAGTTCGAATTAAAGCGGCTTGAGTGTATTTATTGGGTACTCAAGAAGAGAAGTCAAATAATTAGGGAAAACAAGACCACCCTAATGAATTATTACTTTTTTAGATTTGCGGAGAGAGTGTTGTTATTTTCCTGGATCGAGATTATTTGTTTCTTGTGTATAGTGGGATTATGTGACTAATAAACTATTTCCATGTAATGCTCCTTCAACGTTATGTATAATTCACCCATAGCTATTGCATGGTACAGATTGTTGTTTCTTTGATATTACTGAGATATTGTTTTAGTTGAGGTGGGTGGCTAGTTGTTACGATTGGTTAGTTTGCAACGAGTTCTTGTTGATTATAATCATTCTTAAGACAGAAATGTCGGTGTATTGCAGGGTCAAAGTTTGGTTTTAAATGTAAAAACTCAAAATTCCAGTTAAATAATAGACTAAATACATTTTATCGTTACATTTCTAGGTCACTGTAGAAAACAACTTGGAATTAAATCCAGTTATTACTGTTTTGGATTTTTTATTCATTTTAATTTATTTTTGTCCAAAACAAATAATACAGTGAATGAACAAAATAAGACATCGCAAATGGTTTGAACAGTAATTTCGAAAGTGTATTGTAATCATTTAAGTAATCAGGGTTAAATATTGTTTAATGTGACGATCAGTGTCGTCAATCCTGAAATACAATTAATTTATTTCATGATGGTGGCAATTTGGAAATGTATTACATAACTCTTAATATCCATAAAAATGATATTTTTCAAAAAAAAGTTTTATAAGATCGATACTTTCAACATAATAAGAATGGGGCGGAAATCCACAGTGAGCTACACATACATCCTTGAAAGACATTCATTATCTACCTTACTTAATATTCCCTCTACCTCTATTACCTGCACTAACCTTCTTACAAATGAAATTGAGCTCTTGATGTTTATTTATAGATCTTCTTTGCGGATATTCAGAAGAGGTTTTCCTCTCAGATAAAAAAACCAACCAAGAAATAACAATGAAAGCTGAATAGAGAACACATAAATAAAATTCCACATATTTAAAAATATTACAAATGAAACAAAGAAACCAAAGGAAAATAATATTTGCTTCTTGTTCCTTTGCTTGTTAATCTTTAAACTAAGAATTACCGAAATAACGTAACCCACAAACTAAAACGCTGTTGTGACACAACCATTGGCCTTTATCTTTTATTTGACTTAGATTATAATAATAAATTATCGCACAGTAATAGTACAAGATTTCATAATAAAGTACCAATTTTATATCCATATCTTCTTAAAGTAAACTCTTATGTGAAAACGGTGTACTTATTTATACTTTGGGTTAGTAATTTCTCTAAAATATGACTGTCAATAGTTTAATCCTACTCGTATGTGTGGCACGTGACAATTTAAGCGTTAAGTTTTAACTGTGTAATTTATTTTAGTGCCACTTCTTAGTGTCTTCTTTTTAGATAGACAAATTCAACGAGTATTCTTCAAAAAAATTAAATAATCAAGGCTTTGTTTCGATTCAAAAGTTTTATTTTTTAACAAAGGTACTTCCGTCACTTTACTTATTGTTTTTTTCTCATCATGAAATTGAAAATCCGGGAGTTTTTAAATATAAGTTATCTGTTTCGGTTGGTAGTGGTGGTTATATTTGCAATTTTCGTTATAAAAATAATTAATATAGATAAAATAGGTAGTTTTCAAAGACTATTTAGTTATATTTCTGTATCATCAGACAAGAATAAGAAACACGTTAACACTTATACTTAAATTATCACTAAACCAAATAACCAAAATATAAGGACGCTACTAGTTATTTAATTTTTACTAAATTCTAAGAGTCCTTGGTCAAAACTATTAATTAATAGTTCTAACAGTCTTAATACCTTTTTATTTAATCTCAATTTGTTACTTACGTAATCTCCTTTAGGTATCAAAATATCTTCTAACTATGCCGTACATGTTTCGAAGGCATTACCCTTCATCTTCAGCGGCAGTACACACAATTTACATCCACAATGTGGGCTTTTTGTTGTAAATTGTGTGTACTGCCGCTGAAGATGAAGGGTAATGCCTTCGAAACATGTACGGCATAGTTAGAAGATATTTTGATACCTAAAGGAGATTACGTAAGTAACAAATTGAGATTAAATATATTAATTAATGTTAATCAAGGACAAAAGTTTGCATTCCATAATGTTAGATTCCCCTTATGTCACCTTCCACCAGCAAGGGGTAATCCGAGCCTGTAAAATACTTCAAATTAATTAAGGTAATCATAATTACCCGGCGATAGACTCTATCTCTCGCCGACCGGCACATGTACAGTTTTTCAAAGTTTGTTAGTAAATGTGTCTGCTTGAAACTGAACGAATTTTAAATTTAAAAATATTAATATTTGACAAGTCATGTGTTGATGTTTTTGTAAAACCTGAAGATGGGATATCATATCCCGAAATGTACATAGTTTTTTAAAACTTAATGAACTGTTTGACTGAAAGGTATGTAACCTAGAATATAAATAATTGAGTCTCCTACCAATCATGTCAAAATAATCAATTTATTTCAATTGTAAACGTCCCAAACTTAACAGCCACTTTAAACATCATTCTGAACTTAAAACAATTATTAACCATCTCTTTACACTTCCATCCCTTCCTAGAGAAGACACAATGACCACCCCGATATTCAACATCATGACGCGGGCGCGGTGGGGCGCCGAGCCCGCCCTGGGCAAGGAGCCGCTGAAGCACCCCCTGCCCTACGTCCGCTTCATCCCCCGCAGCGACGCCGACCCCTGCCACACGGAGGAGGAGTGCGTGGCGCAGCTCAAGAAGATCCAGCACCACGACATGTACGACGGCAAGCAGCAGGACATCATCCCCAAGTAAGCGATGTAGAGGTACTGTGAGTAAGCGATGTAGAGCTAGGCCAGGCTGTGAGAAAGCGATGTAGAGGTACTGTAAGTAAGCGATGTAGAGGTACTTCTAGTAAGCTATGTAGAGGAACTGTGAGTATGCGATGTAGAGGTACTTCTGGTAAGCGATGTAGAGGAACTGTGTGTAAGCGATGTAGAGGTACTGTCACAAAGCGATGTATTGGTAGACCTCACTGTGAGTAAGCGATGTACAGGTAGACCTGACTAAGTAAACGATGCAGAGCTACTGTGAGTAAGCGATGTACAGGTACTGTGAGTAAGCGATGTAGAGGTACCTTCAGTAAGCGATGTAGTGGCAGACCTCACTGTGAGCAGTCGATGTAGAGGAAGGACTCACTATAAGCAGGTGTTGTAGATGTAGGCCTAACTGAAGTTTTGAGTAACCAGTATATTCATTTGGTGTTCGCGTATGTAATGCGTAGGTTTTAACATTTAGTGGTTGAAATTTTTGTAGTTTATAGTGACAATAACTTCTACTATTAACTCGTTTTCCCTTACGTTTTTCTAATGCCGTGTAGCATAATAAAAGGAATTTATTCCAAAATTGATCATTCTATTTTCTAGTGTAGTTTTACTCATCAATGCCTTAAAGAGTTAAGCCTTTGTTATATTAAGGTCTTCAAAAAAAACAGCATTTACTAAAACTTACAACAAGTTATTAAAATCTTTAATTGTCGCTGCTAAAAGTACAACGAGCCAAAGTTGTTCGAGTCAAAAAGTTCTAAAGTAGTGAAAAATCAAAATATAGGTGCAGAGTGGAAGGTATTTGTGTACCCAAAGGAAAATACTGCATCAGTAAATATATAAGTACATTGCAAGGGCATTTGCCAAGGAATTAACAAATATGCGATAACTAATGGAGTGGAAGAGAACTATAAAGAAGTCAGGACTGTATAACTAGCAAAATGATGCACTGTTTGATAAGTTATTAATAATTTTCTAATTACGTGCCATTTTATTTATTATTAAATAATTAATTAACATAATATTAATAATTATTTACTATTAAATGTATAAAAATAATTATCAATATATAAATAATAAAGTGGACCAGGAGTTAATAACTCCTATTATCAACCCCTGTTTTCCCCAGTTTCCTGATAGGGGATGACGGGAAGGTGTACGAGGGGAGGGGGTGGTTCAGCGCGCCGCCGCCCGGCCAGGTACCCGCCCACTTCGCCGGCAAGTACCTGCTCGTAGCCCACATCGGCGGCAAGCCCAGTAAGTACACTGCATTAGCTCATAACCTTTGTGGGAGAAAATTTTCTGGGCCAGATTCTGGCCAGTACTGTGGTAGTATTGGACAATACTGGCCAGTACTGTAGTCAGAACCTGGTTAGACTGGCCAGATCTGGCCCAGAGCCTAGCCAGTACTTTTTTTACCCAGTTTCTGACCGTATACTGCCCAGGTTCTAGCTAGGACAACTAAGATTCTGATCATTACTGCCGAAGTTACAATTTAATCTTTCTTTTGATTTATTTTGAAATATTAAAGGTTACTGTCAATTTTGGAACCTGGCCAGTACTGCCACAGTACTGGTCAGAACCTGGCTCAGAAAATTATTTCACATGGGTACTTTCACTTCTACACTTATTTTTTTTATATTTTACAGCAGGTATTTTTTTTAAATAAGTTTAGGAGGTTAGGTCTGAAAAGTTAATTATGGATTTCTTGGGGCAGTAGTGTTGGGTTTTGTAAAAAATCTAACTTAAAAAACGTTCTGAGTGAATGTAGGACAAAATTTAATTTGTAGCAACACTGATGTTACGAGTCCTTATTTTTAAATTGAATTATAACACACATATGAAGCAGATGTTTGGAATTTTCGGCTTTTTTGAAAATATTTTGCAAGAATACAGAATTTGAGAATGCTCAAATACTCAACCTGCTACTCCACCTGCTACAATCAGTTCCTTTTTACGCCTTGTAAAGAGGAAGTAAAGTGACTGGTTAGTTTTTCTCCATAAAGAAGTTCCAATAAGTTTTTCCTCCTGAGGAAAAAAGTAAACATACAAGGAGAACTTTGAAAACTATAATTCAGTATTGGAGCGACTTCAATTTTGTACGCATAGATCAAATATTGGGAAATGAAACTCTTGAATTGAGATTCAGTTTTATCGCTTACAGTCATTAACAATTCATTTTCTAAGTTTTTTTGTTCAATTAACTAATTTATTTTTCGGTTTTTTATAAATTTACCAACTGTGAAATTACCATGTTATTTGATTTAAACACCGGCCACTTGATTTATAACTACGATTAAGTTGGAGCAAAAATAAAGAAATAATGACAACAATCTACTGAGTATAAAAATTAGTTTCATGATTGGTGGGGTGGTATTTATCTAATTATTATTTTTTATTTTCAGCCGACAAGCCTTCGCCACAATTTATGCAAGCAAAGAATAATTTACTTCAGTTTGGAACGAAACGCAAGTTCTTAATGGATCCCTATTCTGTAATTTAAACTGTAAAATACAATTTTGTTTTATAAATTGTTTGTGTTTATACATAGGTTCATAAAGAAACTAAACAATTTAAGTTCAAAAAGTATAAGATTATTTTAATTCGATTCTAGGCAATTTGTAATTAAAGTTTTATATATGAACACTTAACAAATAACGCTCTATGTACACTTTATTTCTAGGTATCCCTTTCAAAAGTCATTAAACGTAAGTAAACTAAATTCTGAAAATGGTGGCACCAATCGGTTGACTAAAAAATGCATTTATCCCTTTATCATTAACTGCAGTATGCAGATAATCAGAAAAGTGATTGGTTAACATGTTTTAATGTTGTTAATAGTGTGGGCTATTTACTTTCAGACATTTGAATTACGTTATAAACAAATAAACCATGGAAGTGGACTGATAGACGGAAAGTTAGTGAAACTGATAGTCAACGAGGGGATTATTAAAATAGATCATTCTAATTTCATCAGTTAGAGATAACGACTTGCTTGATGATGACCTCTCTTGCTAGAAGGTAAACTTGAACACCCGTATTATTTTTCATAATGGCTCTGAAATAATGGATGAATAATCATTTATTTGAGAAAAATATTCTAAGTTAATGTAACCACCAAGTCAAAATGAAATCAATACATGTTGGATGAATAATTTTTAAACTTAACTTAAGGTAAGTACTTTCTTTTTATCCTTAATGGTAATTATTTTTTTCCAGGCGTTTTTAGGCTATTTTTATTTTAATTTTTAATATTTTTAATGTTATTGGTGCAAACTCCGGTTTTGTAACTACAGTACCTAAATGCGATGATTATTTGAGATAGAAACTAATTCTATTTAGGATTGAAATATTATTTTTCCTGTTCATTAAACAAAATAAATAACACATAACAAGCAGACTCCTGCTTTTTGTGGTAATTAGTTATTATTGATTATAACTGATCGTTATTTGTATTGTTATACAAGCTGGAATATGCCATTATTTCATGTTTTATTTCTAAGCTGCTTGTTTCGCTTTAGAATAGAAATAATCATCACACCAACCCTTAAATGATAATAATTTTAAAATGCTTAATCAAGTATGCAGAGTGACTTGCAATTGACAACTCATCCTGTGTGAATAGCTTTTACTTTTACTTTAATTTGGTAAACAATTTTTTGTCCTACAAGAAGTTTACGATATGTGTAGCTAAGCCATGGCTCTGCGCGACTTCTACATTGTAGAGAGGGAGAGGTGGGGAGCGGCCAAGCCTACAGTCAAGAAGTCACTGGAGCGGCCCGTGTTGTATGTAAGGACTGTTGTGTTGAGTGAAGAGAGGAAATGTTGGAACGAAGACGAGTGTTTCGAGCAGCTGAGGGACATGCAACAACGCGACATGGCGAATGGACTGACGGACATTCGGCCCAAGTAAGTTATGAGTAAATGTCGATGTAAATTGTAAACCTGCTGAGGAAAATACGTTTTTTTCGTTATTTGTAGTTTGGATTGTCACTTAAAATAAGATGTGATTCTGATAGCCTCCAGTGATTAATGAAAGTAATCAATACTATCAACATTGAACGACAAGTTTTCTCAAGTATTGCCAGCTGATTGTAGAATCCATATAGTGGCACCATTATTTAGTATCCATATAGTATTTATTTAGTGTAAAAACGAATACATATTGTTTTATTTAATGAAAAATGTGTTACCAAGCATCATGATAAATTTATAAATTGTTATTCTCAGAATAAATATTCATATACACATACCTCTAATATCAGAACGCAAGCACATAAAATAGGAGGTATGACAATCATGAAATTCGATTAGTACGAATAAACCTTTTGCATGTAATAGGAAAATTATATTTATATTTTATACTTTCGTACTTTCTAAATTGGAAATGATATACAAGTCATCTTTTGGACAAAATTTCACTTTTCGAACCTTCTCAAGCTTTTGGCATAACTTTTGATCGAACCAAAAACTGATCGTTAGGTCCTGAATAAAATATTTCGATCTTGTTTGTGACGGACTTCCAGATTATATCGACTGTCAATTTGTTCAGCTGTAACGTGGTCAATGTTTCCTCAACTTCCAACTTGTTCTAACATCCCGACTGTTCCAGCTTCCTGATAGCGGACGACGGGAGAGTGTACGAGGGGAGAGGATGGTACAACACCCCGCCCGACCACGCGATCTGTCATTATAACGGACATTTCATGGAGATCGCCCACATTGGGGGCAGCCCAGGTATTTAGTGTACCTATATCTATCTTCGATATACAGAGTGTTCAAAAAATGTGGGACAATAATTTATGTAGCGATTCCTTGGGTCAAAAGAAGCAAATAAGTTTATATAGACATATATCCTATCTCGTTTGGTTTAGCGTCTGTCTGTGTGTCTTTTTACAAAATAATTCATAACTCCTTTACGGTTTGACTTGCAGCGTTGAGAATGTGCACAAATGTTTGGTCTTATTAGTCATTATCTTTTTATAAAACATTAATGAAAAATCTTTAACCGTTTCAAAATGGTGACTATTTTAAATATTTGGTTTTCGTGATATTTGACACAAAATATTTAAAAATAACCACCATTTTGGAACGGCTTAAGATTTTTCATTAATAATCTGTACAAAGATAGTGACTATTAAGATAAATATATGTGCTCATTCTAAACGCTTTAACTCAAACCCGAAAGGAGTTATGAATTATTTTGTAAAAAACACAAACAGACAGACGCCAAACTAAACGAGATAGGACATTACCTTGAATTATCTTGAATTACCATCTTCTTGGTCTTTGACCGATCATTTATGGGAATGGACTGCGTCAGCTTAAAACACGAGTATAAAACTTTCGCACATAATAAACATATATTTAGATTTAAATAGGTAACCACATTTGCTTATTTTTACCCAAGGAATCACTACGAAAATCATTGCCCCACATTTTTTGAACACACTGTATATTTAAATATCAAAACAGTTATATATCCCTCCATACCTGTCTTGAACTCAGGGAAGATAATTTTAAAGCAGCCTCGAAAAATTTGCGATCTTCTCGCATTAAATTATGAATCGTCAAACTTTTTTTTAAGTAGAGAAATTTTTTAACAAGAGAGAAGAATACTGCCGTTATTAGTGAAATGTGGAATGTGGAATGTGAAATGAATGAATGAATTTGTCAAACCTGATGAGCTTATATGGTTCATCAGGTTTGACCGTATTTTCAGAAGCTAATTTTCCTAAGAATTTCCTTGAAGCCGGTAGAAATTATTTTTATTTAGCTTGCTCATTTAGTTAAGAGCATTATAATTCATTAAAAAATAATAAGATATGATGAAATGGAATATCAATCAATTTGTCAAATGATTATTTTTTAAGGTAATTAAAAAGCTTAGGTTATAAATACGTTATATGGACCGATACATTCTCTTCAAAGACAATTTCTAAGCTATTGGTTTTGTATAATAGTTAAATTTCACATCAACACTCCATTACCTACAATACTTTTCATATTTGTGTATGTTTCAGACGAACAATTCAGGGATGAAATACTTAAACTGAAGATTCAACTACTTGAGTATGGAATGAAAAATAAACTCATTTCAAAGTTTCATTCAATCATCACTTAGTTGTAAGAATTATGGATATTACTTCCATAAATTAATAAACATTTCGTTATTTAAAACTCTTACAGTAATGTCTTATTCAATTTTCTTTGAAATCTTTAACAGTATTTTGCCAACACCTAGTTCAAAATAATAAATTAAATCGCTGTAAGTAGACAGTTTTTTTTTAATTTGACCTTATGGAGATTATTGTGTACTCAAAGCGAGCATTTTACTTTGCTTTCAGGCAAAGGAAAGTTTTATGAAACTAAAGTGAATACGTGTACAATAGATAATAAATTAGATGTGCTTATTTGTTATTTTAAATCAATTATTAAGGAGGACTATGTCTGTGACAAGCAAACCTGCTAATGACTTTTTTTGCTACTAAGACAGGGGGAAATATTTCATTATTTTGTAGGAAATGGAAACCACGAGTTTTAATAAATAACATCTGTCAACTTTTACGTCGATTCTTTGCCCAATCTTCGTCTACTTCCCACTATAGAACATATCTAAATAGGTACGGCCAATCGGCATACGGGAAGGATACAATCATATTTGTCATCAATAATCTTAACCCTTTTTGTATTGAAGAAAAGTGCTGTCACAATTTTTACGCCCAAGCTAACAAATATGAATTACAAAAGATTTTCCGTTGATCCATACAAAACACTATAACTTTCAAACTAAGCCAAAATAGAAACAATTAATTAACACTCCCTATAATCCAGCCTTGTCCGATTCTTATTATAATAATCCATCTTAAAACCTTAGCGAATAAATCATCCGAAATCGAAAGCGGCCTCTAAATCACACCGCAGTTAGGTAACTGGCGGTAGCAGCCTAGCCGTGGCGAGTAGCGACCAATCTGCAGCATTCCGGCGTCTATTTATCATCCGGGCGCTTCGAACCGCCCAGTTCGGGGCTTGTTAGAGAAACGCTCCGTCCGTCCTAATTTGACAGATCGCCTCAATACTCCCGGACACATCGCGCCGTAGATCATCCGATGGCTCTAATAACTGGTAATACCTCGCGTGATTTGTCGCTCTCAAGATCGTATTTATTAAGCAGGTATCAAGCCGTTCGGTGTCAATTAGAAGGTATAAATGACCGGTGATGAATCGTTTCGGAATAAATGGGTTTGGGATTGTTTCTTTTTGAACGTGTTATGTAGAGGTCTGTGTGTGATGTAGGTGTAGATTGGATGGGTGATTGAAGTAGATTAAAGTTACTTTTTATTCTCAGTATTGTAAGTGATTTGACGTCACTATAGTAATTAAAAGGTATTTCATTTTTATTGGTGTGGCCTCTAGATTACTATAAAATATTAAATGGTTTAAATACCTGCTTTTAGGTAACCCTTCAATTGCTATAAGCAACTAGTTTCGCCTAATCATGTAGGCATCTTCGGGCTTCTCTAGATGTAAAATTCCTCTTCATAGGAGATTGTCACACGCACACGCGTCCGATAAACATTTAAAATCAAAATTAAAAACACACGTCGATATGTGTGTGGAATTTTGTATGTTAATGTCCGTCAACGTGTGTGTTTTTTTATATGTTTTTAAATGTTTATCGGACGCGTGTGCGTGTGACGATCTTCTATGAAGAGGAATTTTACATCTAGAGAAGCCCGAAGATGCCTACATGATTAGGCAAAACTAGTTGCTTAGAGCAACTGAAGGATTACCTAAAACCATTTATTAAAGGTATTGGCTAAAATAATACAAATGTGTAAAACATATAATTTAATAACTTAAATAATTAATATATTTACACAGTGCTAAATTGGGCATTTGAGTAATGATTGTTTAAGCCAGGGTTAAAATGCAATTTTACGTGATCGTTAAACATTAATCCCAAGGAATATCAAAGGAACCAAAAATCACGTTTCAGGTACAAGTTGTCAACGCCCTCTTGCAGCAGGTCCCACTGCGCTTTGTACATAGCTTCTGGTCGTTTTGAATCTGAAACAATGTATTCCATCAGTCTTCTTACCTTTTTTCACCACTATGATTCATGAAGATATGAAAGATGTTTAATGCATTTTTATATTAAACTGTAATGTTTTGGTAAAATACTGGTTATAATTATGTAAACCATGGTCTTGAAACATAAAACAATCCAATAACTGTGATTTTGGGTTGCAATTTCTGTAAAGCATTACATTACAAAAAAATTCCAATGATTTGTTGATAGTTTTATTCCAATACGTTAATTTAAGAAAGTGATGTGATTCCCCTAAAGACAAAGTAAAAACATTATAAGGGGAACAAAATAATGAAGAGAAAAACGTTCTTTTGACTCAAGGAAAGTCAATTTTGAACTCACTCCGGTAGTCCCCAATGCAGGCGATGTGCAGATATTTCCCATGCAGGATGGCGAAAGTTCCTGTAATCGCTGGTTTCGCGTTCCAGCCTCTACCCTCATAGATTTGTCCATCCCCTCCTAACAGGAAACTGTACAAAACGTTCAGGAATATTAGCATAACTAAACGTAATGTTAACAAAACGTCACTTGTGAGTATCATAATTACTTTATCTGAGACATATAATTGCTATTACACTCAGGAAAAGAAAACCTTTTGGCGTTGTGAAATATCCTGGCCCAGGGAGATTGAACGTAGGGAATAGAGTCCTCCTCAAAAAATGAAATCTAGTAAATATAACTTGTTATCTTGTAATGATATTGAGTTAGTTTATAAAACGAATGTCTTAGCCAAGATTACTAGACATCAATACTGCAAAATCAGTTTCAAAGAGTTAATTATTGGACTACATTTATTTGACAATTAATTAATATCTTCAGGGTAAAAGAATTATATGATATTTTCAATAACATTTATAGTATCTAAATTCCTATTCCCAAGTTGTTTTAACAGTACTTAGTAAATAAATATTTTGTAATACGACATATTTTACTGTCTACTATAAAATATAGACTCGAACAAAGTTGTTCTGAATTATTTAGTGATCCGAAGGAAACACGCAGTTCGTGGAAAACACTGTGACCATTTTAGAATTCTATTTTTCCACCCTTAGGTACCTTAGGATTTGATATAGCATTAGACCTTAAAGTCACCTCTCCCCACGCTCTCTGGAGCCTGGAGGAGATTTGTGCAAAAAGCTCTCAGTTTATTCTAAAGCAATATCTACCTTACTTGTATCTAATGTTGAGGAGACCGAAATCCTCCATATCTTTCTCCTGGAGCTCCTGGCAGATCCTAGAGCATGTCTCCTGGTTAAAGCAAGGTTCGGTCTCCGTCGTCAAAGAGAGAACCACGAACCCGAGGGGAAACTTGAAGTTTCTTTTTTCATATATGTATATACCGCCCCACTCCTCTGCCGTTAGTGTCTTGGCAGGTGTCCCCAGAAGGTCTGTGGAGCATGAAAGTAGTATATTTAATAATTCAAACTTTACTTCCTTTTTATCTTTCAGCCTTACTAGTACTATGAGCAAGTATTCTAAAACATGATCGAGACATAGTTTGAAATGTAGAAAATTATTAAACATATTTCCTTGATAATTCATAAAAGAAATTAGTTTAAAGAAAGCATATTTTAAAATCGTCTGAAATTCATTTTCAAACAGCAAGTCTTTGAACAATCTAAGAATAATTTATTACTACATATTTATGTTAATATTCGTCTCCTAAAACCTGGGAGCTCATCAATTCTAAAGTATTGATCCTTTTATATTCAGGATTTTGATACTTTCAAAGAAATGCCCTTCTTTACTAACTAGAATATCTAACACTGGAATCATTACTCTTTATTAACCTTATCTTAATATATCAATAATGGAATGAATAATAATGAATGGAATAACAATGAATTAAAATGTTTTGCCCATTCTTATGATCCTTTTTGCTCTTAGCTTACATTTAGCACTTATATACTTTGTTTTAGCGAATTTCCCCTATAGGGAAGAAGCTATTACCGTAGGTCTCATGGTAAGACCTAAGCCCGAGACTATGATAACCTTTCGTTTTTGGGGCCACCAGAAGCAAAAAACACCATTCGTTCGAATTTATATATATATTTATATCAGAAAGTAGAACAAATGCCCTTTTTTCTAGGTTTATTTTTGCAACATGTTTCGACTATAATGTCATTTTCAAGCAAATCTAACCTATAACATAAAGTGTTTATATAAGTATAAAAATAAATAAATATATACTGTAGTAGAGGTCATATGATACAGATAATTTAGAAATAGTTTTTTTGGTAAATGGTGATTTAGGAAATAAAACCCGTTTTCTTATAACTTCGAATATTGGGTTATTTGAAGGTAATTGACCATTTAATATGTCGGAAGGGGAGTCTTTATAGCCTGGAAATATATAATATTCTTCTTTGGCATCCATTTCTTTTCCCTTCTTTAAACATTCTATTATTTTCATGTTTTCTGCAATGCTCTTGTAATTATGGTTGTGGTGAAGTAAGTATTGTGCAAAGCTTGATTTCATAGATGTACTATTGTTACTTTTTAAGGCCTGTATGTTCTTTGAATCGGGATCTGAAAGATCTCCCCGTTTGACCTATGTAAAAATGCTTGCAGTCTGAACATTCTAATATATATATACCAGCTTGATTGTATTTACTATCCTTTATTATTCTTTGGTTGGTTTTTTATAAATTAGATTGAATGCATTGTTTTCAGTCTTGTAGCTCACTTCATAGTTTGTCCTGGAAAATGTGTTTCGGACAGCTCAGTTAAGGATCGTAGTAAATGGGATGTTTATGTATTTCTTCTCTCTCGTCGATTGATTTTTGTTCTGATTTGTTTGTTTTTTCTTTTTATTTACATTAAAAATTATTTTGTCAACAATTTTACTATCATATCCATTTTTGGAGGTCAGATATTTTATTGTATTCTTTTCTTCTTCAAAGACTTTTTGGTCCATGGGTATATTAATCAATCGGTTGATCATTGATCTAATTGCAGCCATCTTATATCTCCATGGATGATGAGATTTTATTGGTATTATGAGATCAGTTTGCGTCGGTTTTCTAAATATTTTAAAATTGTGTTTATTTCTCTTCTTTCTTATAGTTAGGTAGTTAGTTAGTTCTAAGTAAACTACTTAGAAGTAGTTTACTTCATCACTTTTGCTTTCTTTAGTAAATTGGATTTTATCAGACAGTGAGTATAAATATTTTAAAAATTCATTTCCTTCTTCAGAACTTCCTTCAAAAATACATAGTATATCATCTACATAACGTGTCCAGTATTTTATTTTTGACTGAAAAGGATTTTTATCATTGTTAATTTTATTTATTTCTAAGTCATGAAAAAATATATCGGCAAGAAGGCCTGAAAGGGGTGAGCCCATTGGGAGTCCATCTACTTGTTGGTAGAATTCTGAATTATATTCAAAGTAACTTTGTTTGATACATGTGTTTGTGAGTCTAATTATATCATTGATTTCTGATTTTTGCAAAGTTCCACATTTTTCTAGGTCTTTTCTTAGAATATTGATTGTTTCTGGGGTTGGAATATTGGAGTACATATTTTGTATATCAAACGATATAAAAATACAGTTCTCAGGAATTTCTCAGTATAGTTCTTTTTCTCTTTCGTATTCTAATACAGTAAGGTTTTCTCCAACATTTTTGTAGCTGTGTCTTGTTTCTATTAAGTGTTCTGCGTACTTGGACTTCATCGTTGTTTTGTTTCCTGATTTTAGAGCTTGTATGTGTTCTTTGAATTTTGTCGGAAACTTCTACTTGTTAGACCAATGTAATATTTTTCGCAGTTGTTGCAATTAATTTGGTATACTCCTGCTTTTTTAATATCATTAGTCGTCAAAAAAAGTTTTTTAAACCAAAAAAAGGGTATTCTGTTAATAAATTATGTATCATTATAACATATTAGTAGCCCTAATCACAATAATAAATTTTTCAATAAATATATATATATATATATATATATATATATATATATATATATTTGTCTGTTAGCACGATAGCGGCCGTAAAAATGGTCCAATCTTATTGAAAATTGGTACAGACGTGTTAAGTGGTAATCACTCGGAGAGTTCGTAATCCAGCCTGATCAGACGACCGGAAGGGGGGTTAAAGGGGGATAAACCCCCTCAAAAATCGGTTTTAGCGAATTTCCCCTATAGCGAAGAAGCTATTACCGTAGGTCTCATGGTAAGACCTAAGCCCCAGACCATGATAACTTTTCGTTTTGTAACCCCCAGAAGCAAAAAACACCATTCGTTCGAATTTTTAGAGATATATATATATGTGTGTGTGTGTGTGTGTGTGTGTGTGTGTGTGTGTGTGTGTGTGTGTGTGTGTGTGTGTGTGTGTGTGTGTGTGTGTGTGTGTGTGTGTGTGTGTATGTGTGTCTGTTAGCACGATAGCGGCCGTAAAAATGGACCGATCTTGATGAAATTTGGTACAGACATGTAAAGTGGTAATCGATTGGACGAATTCGTGAACCAGCCCGATCGGACCACCGGAAGGGGGGTTAAAGGGGGATAAACCCCCTCAAAAATGGGGTTTTTAGCTTTTTACATAGAAAAATAAAATTTATCAAATTTTTGTTGGCACCATTGAATTCAGCTCAAAAAAATAAACAATTTAGTATTTGAATCACTGCTATATGTCCATTGGTTACCGAGATATTGAAAGTGGTAAACACAGTACGTTGTCCCAATGTTAACCTTATGGTAAATAAGTAAAATTCTATATCTAGGTCATTTCTCAACATATCTTGATAAAACTTGGTAAATGGCTTCTTCTAGTTCAGATCTACTAAATATTGAAATTAAAACAACCAGTTTAAACATACCTGTAGCAGCAAACCTGCATACTCATTCCCCATGTTAATCTTATGGAGCTTACAAAAACATGTCAAATCTTGCTATGTTAGATTAAAATATATTGTTTTGCATTTGAAATTCGCTGAGTATGCAGGTCTGCTGCAACGGGGGTATTTTGAGTTTTTACATAGAAAAATAAAATTTTCCCCTATAGGGAAGAAGCTATTACCGTAGGTCTCATTGTAAGACCTAAGTGCGGGACCATCATAACTTTTCGTTTACGTTCAAATTTATATATATACATACATATATATACATATATATTAGAGTAATTGTGGATGATTAGGGCTACTAATATAGTGATAAGATTATGTTATGTATTATGATTATGATGTACTTGTTATGAAAAATAATCTTATCAATATATATATATGTCTGTTAGCACGATAGCGCTCGCAAAAATGGTCTGATCGAAATGAAATTTGGCACAGGTGTGTAAAGTAGTAATTATTCGGATGAGTTCGTAAACCAGCCCGATCGGACCACTGGAAGGGGGGGGGGGGTAAAGGGGTATAACCCCCAAAAATGGGTTTTTTGCGTTTTCCACATATAAAAATATAAATAATCTGATTTTAGTTAGCACCATTGAATTCAGCTCAAAAAAACAAACAATTTAGTATCTTGAATCACTGCTCTATGTCCATTGGTTACCAAGATATTGAATGTGGTAAACACAGTACGTTGTCCCAATGTTAACCTTATGGGAAATAAACAAAATTCTATATCTCGGTTATTTCTCAACATATCTTGAAAAAATTTGTTAAATAGCTTATTCTAGTTCAGTTCTACTAAATATTGAATTAAAACCACCCAGTTTTAATATACCTGTAGCTGCAAACCTGCATACTCATTCCCCATGTTATTCTTATGGAGCTTACCAAAACATGTCAAATCTCGCTATGTTGGACTGAAATATGACGTTTTGCATTTTAAATTCGCTGAGTATGCAGGTCTGCTGCAACGGGGGTATTTTCTTTAAATTGTCTCAAAACGTTATTCAGCTATGAATCAACAAGTAGGTAGGTAGTTAGTAACAATTAAAAAGTTCCGAAATCAATGCTTATTTAATTGTTTGAGACTATAATTCATGAGTTTACAAGAAGTTATTTTGTTTCCCGCCTTTGTGTATTTCCATTGTAAGGAGCAGTAGACAATTATTAACATTTGACTAGTTCTAATTGTTAACGCATATTACGTCAAAGTTTACACATTAATTTGCACAATTTTTTATAAACCATTATTGCGTATGTTTTAAAATTGTTAACTACGTCAATCAAGTTTTACATTATTATACTTACTCCGTTTCGGTGGCCTTAACTTGATGGGTGGCACCATGATTTTATATTTATGTCAACAGTTTTTTAACAAGCATGTCATATTTGGTTTATGGTATCATGGGTTTCCATTCCACTGCCCGTGTGTTCTGTTTTTCTGGCCGTATTTACTGAATACCAATGAAAATAGGCATTATTTACAATATTGGATAACGTGACATAACATCAACGCTATCGTATACAGATTAGCCTAGATAATGGCGCTTCATAATTTCAGTTCGAAACCACGTTGATGTTGTTTATCCTTGGTTAGGCTTTAGGAAGATTATTGCACAAAATAAATATATTATTGGAACAGGTTATTTTATGTTTTTAGTTCATTACTTGAAAAATTGTAAGAAGGTATGGCGTTTAAACATGTATCCAAGCTGTATTCTGTCTCGAAATTACCTAATATTAACTACTTATACCTATAACGTTTTTGCATTGGACTAGACAATAAAATTAAGGCACATACCTGTTGTTTGGTTTTAGATGAAGGTGCATTGTGAATAAAATAATATATTAAACTTAATGTTTGAATGAAATTTCATAATACTTATTTGGAATCTAGCAACTGTAAGCTATTAAAGAGGGGTATATTCTTACTGTTCAAAAGTAAGAAATAATAGTTTCAAATACAAATAAAATTTTTTTTTATGATTTAATTCCAAATATTAAATAAGACATTTTAAATTAATTTTCATTTATAGCCTAAAATTTTTTTCTTTATAGTTTCTGATAGTTAAAGAGTTTATTATATCATATTTTAGTTCAATGAAATTAATCTCCGAAAATCGTAATCCTTTGCACCATTAAAAATCTAAATCTAAGCCTACTCGTACGTTTTTTAATGACGACTTCATGTAAGTTTAATTACAGTTGACATTAGGAATAAAACCTGTGACCTCTTGGACTTTTACTTTTTATTTTTGCAAATAAATACGAAGTGAGCAACTTTACTTGCAATATTGCTCAAGCGCACAGTGGCACAGATACGTTGTTAGCACAGACTAGTTTGGTTTTCAAAATAATTGTGGCAAAGTTATAGTTCAGTTACAACAACGATTACTTAGAAATAATCATTTATAATGACTAAAATTTTAAACTTAATGTATGTGTTTTTAAAATACAGTTTATCATAATTTTTTTATTTAATGTTTATGATTGCACTTCCTTTCAACGAACACATGGTCTTTTGAAAGTAACCTAATTAGGGCGAAATGAATGGTGAAAACCATAACAACTTGAAAAGAAAAGGTTACACTTAATACTAAGCTTTATTTCAATTATACAAAGACTGAAAAGTTACTTTGTCTCCCTTTTGAATTTTTACTTCAATAAACCCCATAGCATGGCTGATAAGATGTTTATCCAAGCCAACTTTTATCATTTCTGAACCCGCAATCAACAACAGATTATTCTCAGGGTTGGCTGGAAAAAAACATCATTAAAATTAGAAACTTAGAGTTTGTCCCTTGTGACAACTCATTTTATGAAAACACACATGTTTAAACATTACCATGTTGATGTGTGTATGTGTGAAAATTGCAATTTGTGTGGAAATTTTTTTGTTGCAAATACAAATTTCCAAATGAGGTGTCTGTCAAAAGTTTCTCATAAATCTCTTGGTCCATTATAATAAAAACAAAATCTTTAATACAATATATCAGAAATATTTCATAAAGTGGATCAGAAAATTATTAGTGGCCTATTATTGCGAGTTTACAACTATGCATAGAAGGTAATACAATTCAAAATGCTTACTATGCTTGAATAAACGATGGAAAAAGTTCAAGCACAAACGGCAATGGAAGTAATGGACACGTTCAAGTGAATTTAATTTAAATAAAATTTTAAATCTTTACACAAATTCCCCCAAAAATACTTTTAAGACCCAAAAAGAGTTCTCTATATGTCTAATGGTTTCTGTGATTGTTTGAAAACCAATGAAACGTACGATTTATTTCCCAACATTTTTTCCAAAATTGATTGATATATTTTCAAGAAATACCTTTTTTATCTTTGAAAGACATGTTTCCTTGAAATTAATCCATATTCTAAAAGCATTAATTCCGGTGTATATTTAATTTCTGTGTTAAATTAGTAGCATACATATATTTCTTTTGTAAAAGTTTAGTTTTATATGAGTTGTATTTTATAAAAAGTATTTTCATAAAGAACTACCAAACTTTACGAAAATATGTGGAGTATGTGTAGATAGTTGAATAATCTACAATTTAAATCCCGTCTTAATGTTATTTTTCAAACTAGAGAAGCAACGGTAAATTAATCAATAGGTAATCAACGTGTGCATTAAAACATTAACGTTTTAAATCTGAAATTGCTATAACTACATTTACTTACTTTCGTAGTCAGCGAAATAAGTGACTTGGAAGTATTTTCCTATGTGTTCTTTCATTTTAGGGGTATATTTCTCCCCCAAGGAAGGGCTTGCAAACCATCCTCTACCCTCATATACTACTCCGTTCTTTCCGATGAAGAAACTGAGGAAAGGTATACAATCATCATGAACAACTGTTAAGAATCATGAAGTACCGTCCAAGATGACAAAACCCTTGTGATAAATTCCTTATTAATATGAGAAAACTCTAAATCCCATCTAATTAAATTACTGGACATGTTTTAACCTGGCTAAATAGTTGACCTTAGTATTACCTTTAAAGTCCGATTAGAGATACCTGTTTACCATCAATTAAAAAAATATGTAATTCCTAACCCCTAGGTCCTAATTCCCAACAATTTAAAAATGTTGGAAATTATTTATTTCTATTTTCTATTTCGTTCCGTATTTATTTATATTTTAATTTTTTGAATATAGGCCTTTCTTTGTATAGTATTTTTTAGCAGAGTGCAAATTAAAGAAACCAGATAATTTCATAATCAAAAAGTTATTTTATTTTAACATACTAAATTATTTCTTTCTACACAATAATTGAAAGTAAACAAAAAAACAAAACCTTTTGTAAACTGGTCTCAGATGGTACAAGTACACTTTAGTGAGTCAGTTGTTGATCATTTTATTGTACATATACCAACACCCCCCTTCAATAAAATGATTAATCAAAAACTAATCTGAGACCAAGACCATGAATACATTTATGAAATAAGTCTTTGTTCAGGGGCTTTGTTAACACATCCGCAATCTGGTCTGAAGAACACAAATCTTGATTATTTTGTTTAAAACTTTCTCCCTTATAAAGTGATGTTTAATGTCAATGTGTTTCATTCTTTTGTGATTTTGAACATTCTTAGCAGTATTGATTGCACCTTGATTGTCTTCTAAAATCAACACAGATTCTTTTTCGTCCTTCACTTGAAAATCGTTTGTTAGGACGCTCTTCAACCAACAAGCTTCTGTTGTAGCGCTGCTCATCGCAGTATACTCAGACTCAGTTGATGAAAGAGCAACAGTTTGCTGCTTTCTTGTCACCCAACTAATAGCACAGTTCCACAGCAAGAAAACATACCCAGTTGTTGATTTTCGATCTTGAGTATCTCCTGCCCAATCAGCATCCACATATCCTATCACAGTTTGTCCATTTTCATTCTTTTTATGTGTCAAGTTTAAGTTGACGGTTCCTTTCATATATCTTAATACTCGCTTTAGTGCAGCCCACAATTCTTGACTAGGCTTGTTCTGGTGACGACTTAATATGCTTATTGCTGTACTCAGATCAGGTCTTGTACCTAACATTACATACATTAGCTTTCCTATGAGTTTCCGACACTTGGATTCTAATTTGTCTCTTTCTTCTGCAGTTTCAGGTATTTGACAGTTATCTAGTGTGAAATTTGGATCCATTGGTGTGGAAACAGGTCTGCAGTTTTCCATTCCGAATTATTCTAATATCGAAAGTAAAAATTTTGATTGGTTCATTCTTATCTCCCCCTCTTTTCTGTTTTGGAAGATATTAATGCCAAGAAAGTTTCTCACTGCTCCCAAATCCTTCATCTTAAAACTGTCGGACAATGTTTTCTTCAGGTCATCAACCATTGCTTCATTACTTCCAACTATAAGAATGTCATCCACATAAAGTAAAACATAAAATTTTTCAGTATTTGTCAGTTTGCTATAGAGACAACAATCATTTTTTGATTGGATAAAACCATTATGAAGTATGTACTTGTTAAATTTTTCATTCCAGTACTTTGGCGATTTTTTAAGTCCGTACAGAGATTTGTTAAGTTTTAAAACATTTCCTTTTTCTACTATAACTCCATCAGGTGTTTTAAGATAGACATCTTCATCAATTTCTCCATGAAGGAATGCACTTCGAACATCCATTTGATAAACAGGCATATTTTCCTTATTTGCTACCGCCAATAATATTCTCATTGTGGTCAGTTTTGCAACTGGAGAGTATATTTCGGAGAGATCAAAGTGTTCCTTTTGCTGAAAACCTTTTGCGACTAATCTCGCTTTATATTGGGATGGTTGACCATTTTCATCTGTTTTTATTTTGAAAACCCATTTTTTACTAATCGTTTTACAATTCATTGGAGGGATTACTTCTGACCATGTGTTGTTTTCTTTAAGTACTTGTAGCTCCTCTTCTATTGCGTTTCTCCATTTACTTGCATCACACGATTGCACTGCTTCAGCATATGTTTCAGGTTCACCTTCTTCACATCCTGGGAAACTCGTTTCAAAAACTTTGAGTATTATCGATTTTTTAATTTCATCACGATTTCTCAAGTTATAAGTTTTATTCTCTTTATCTCTTTCACATTCAGTTTCAGTTTCTCCTTCAATTGGTTCATTTTCTATTGCTTCATCTTCTTGAGTTTCATTTGTATGAGGTAATCTGTCTGTTTCATTTCCTGACGTTTGACATTCATATTCGGTATCATCTACAATACTTTCATTCACATCACTCCCCTCATCAAAATGTAAATGATAACTTTTTTCCTCACTTACTTCATTTTGGTTCTTTGGTTTTTGGTCATAAGGTTTGAAAACAACGTTTCTCATTATTTCAATTCTATTTGAGTCAGGAAAATAAATTCTATAAGCTTTTGAGTTTTCCTGGTAACCAACAAATATTCCTTTCCTCGTTTTAGCATCCCATTTTCTTCGTTTCTGATTTGGTACGTGAGCAAAAGCATCAATTCCAAAGACTTGAAGATAATTTAGTGGTTCTGGCGTTTTTCCAAACCAACATTCATAGCGACTTTTTCCTAAAATTCTGCTTGTTCCAGTTCGGTTGATTGTATACACAGCTGCATTCACAGCTTCTGCCCAAAACTTCTTATTCATTCCTCGTGCTTGGAGCATTGTTCTGGCTGCTTCAACTACAGTCCTATTTCACGTTCGGCCTTTCCGTTTTGTTCAAGACAATATGCTGCACTTCGTTGATGGCGTATTCCTTGAGCTTCAGTCAGATTCTTTATTTCTTGATTCACAAATTCTAATCCATTATCTGATCTCAATATTTTAACTTCTTTTCCTGTGTCATTTTTAGCCAGCTTTAAGAAATTCTTAATACATCCTGCAACTTCTGATTTCTGCTTCAGAAAATAAACTTTGCAGTACTTTGAAAAATCATCTTTTAAGAGAAGAAAATATTTAGAGCCCCCAAGTGATGTCACTTCCATCGGACCACATAGGTCAGCATGGATTATTTGGCATGGTTCATTTGTTTTCACTTCACTTGGCTTAAAAGTTGACCTCTGTTGTTTACCTGCCAAACACGACTCGCAGAAAAAACTTTCACTTTCATTTACAATAATATTATGTTTTTTAAGAGTGGCTCTTACTTGGTCTATATGTTGGTGTGCTAACCTTTCATGCCATTCCATTAATGAGTGTTTTACAGTTACTCCAGCAAAATCAGTTACGTATTTAAAATCCATTGAATACAATTTACCTGCTCTTGAACCTTTAGCGCAAGGGTTTGATGAATTGAAAATCATACAGTCACTTTCATTCCACTCAACTCTGTAACCTTTACTAAGAACAACATTCAATGAAAATAAGTTTATTCTTAGTTCTGGTACATACAACACATCACTCAACTCAGTTGGAATCCATTCTTTCCCATTGAAAGCCAAGACATTTATCTCCCCAATTCCTTTACAATCAAGCAAAGTACCATTACCAATCATTACCTTCTTCTCTTCTGTTATTAAATTCATTTTTGAAAACAATTTATCATTACAACACATATGCTGTGTGGCTCCACTGTCAATATACCAACAATCTGGATTCAAATCACAAAACAACGCATGATCTATGCCCAAAAATGCATTTTTCCCATTTTTTAATTTACTACCGTAACTTAAATTTATTCCTTTTAGATTGTCATTCTCATTTTTTGCTAGAAACCCTCTATCTCTAACTTCTTTGGCCTTAAGCCAACAATCTTTTATTACATAACCTTTTTTGTTACAATAAAAGCAGTTTAATTCCCTTTTAGAACTAACATTTTTGGTTTCAAACTGTCTTTTATTATTTTGGTGACAGTTCTTTTGTAAATGGCCCTTTGACCCACATGAATAGCACTTAACATTTGGATTATTAAATCTTTTTGCAATTAATGCACTTTCATGAGATGACTTTTCATTAATCCTTTCCTCTTCTATGAGCAATCTAGATGTGAGCTCAGACAACTTTTGTCCAGCAGATGGAACAGATTCCCATGCAGAGACAAAATGACTAAAATTACTTGGTAAAGATATAAGAATTTTTGTTATTAACATTTGTTCTGACACATTTTCCCCAAACTGCTTTAATTTACTAGACAAATCCTCTATCTTAGAAATAAATTCGGATATTGTTTCTCTTTCATATTTCATATTAAAGAATTTTTGTTGCAATAAGTGCAAGCTTACCTCTGATTTTTTTTTCGTATACCGACATCAGCTTTGTCCACATCATGTAAGCATTTTCGCACGTTAAAATGTGTAACATTGGTCCTTCTTCAATCCTGGTTACTAGTAGTTCCTGTGCTTTACTGTCCTCAGTATTCCAGGCATTCAGTACTTTTTCAAATTCCTCATTTGTCCTTTGTTCTTTTTCTGGTTTCTTCTCATTCCCAACGGTGATGTCAAATAAGCCCTTTGATGACAAAACAACCTTCATTTGGAACTTCCATACACTCCAGTTGGAGTCCCCTCTCAGTTTCACACTTTTATTCAGTGCTTCCATTTTATAAGGATAAATTGTAATCTTAAATTCAAATTACATAATTCTTCTTATAAATCTCTGCTTTTAAATTATTGTGTGATTGCCCATAACCTTTTAGCAGAGTGCAAATTAAAGAAACCAGATAATTTCATAATCAAAAAGTTATTTTATTTTAACATACTAAATTATTTCTTTCTACACAATAATTGAAAGTAAACAAAAAAACTAAACCTTTTGTAAACTGGTCTCAGATGGTACAAGTACACTTTAGTGAGTCAGTTGTTGATCATTTTATTGTACATATATCAACAGTATTCTTTTAGTTGTTTCCTTGCTTCCAATTAAAGCAATGTAGTTGCATACTTCATAAACTTTAAATATGTCATTTTCTGTTGAAATAGAATGTATCTGATTTATTTAACATTCAACTTTAAGGACTAGATTCTCAACTCCACAGTCTTTAAATTTAATAACATAACATTTTTCGAACCCATTCAAAACCCTAATACAGGCAATTTCAAGAGCCCAAAGATAACATATCGTTTTGTGAAAGGTGTCAGATAAGTAGGCTACATTTAAAAACTAAATATCTTGGAAAATATATTTAAGAAAAGTAGTTAAAAGTGCTTATGAAAATGTATGGTAAAACCTTAGAATTAATCTTTGAATTTTAATCGTTGAAAACGAGAATGTAAACCTGACTAATGTAATAGGATTTAATTCTATATTCTTCAATTCACGTTTCTTAATTATGGGGTTTTAGGCCAATATACATCATAAAGTGTTGCAGCCAATGCCGAGGGAGAAACTATTCCGCTCATAGCGCAGTATCGTCGCATTCTATTGAGAAGTCCAATTCGCTGGCTTGTGAGTGAACTTTGACTCTAGTGGTACGTTCAAGGACTTGTTCAGAACAAAATAAGGAGGGGCGCCATGATGGATCTGCCAGTCTCTCATTGGGCCTGATGATGATTGCTGTGGTCAATCAAAATTGTTGCCATTTTCAACCTTTTGTGAATATTTACCGTCTTGTATTCAAACACAGTATAAGTGTATGAGTATTGTGAGACTTTTTTATTTGCATCCAGAGAATACAACACGTACCACGCTAGTCAAAAGATTGTTGAGTCATTTTATTAGAAACTGGACACCTCAGACTGCAAGAGTCGCTTGATTTGAAGTAACTCACTGGATACCAGTTTCAACCGAGGTCCTCTTTTATTTTAAAGATGGCACACATTTTTCACTAGTGCCATTCAATTACTACGGAGGAGTCAATAATCAATATCAATTGACTGGGTAGCCGAGTGGATAAAGCGCTCACCTCAAAATCTGAGTGTCGCCGATTCGAATCCTGACCAGGATCGGACTGACCCCAGTTGCTACTTGTCATTGCTTTATGAATTAATGATGCTATCTAACAAAAGGTCTCCGTTAGGTAGCAGCAAGACCCGGGTTTGGACCGTTTCCGATTAAAACGTTAAATTACTAGTCTATACATTAAAATCTGACTTTACAGCATTAGGGAAATAGAGATTTCTGTGCCATGCGGAGTAGTCATTGACCTCATCCTGATGACGTCAAACCTGATAACGGCAACCTCCCAAACCTAACCCCCCTCACTCTAGCTGCTCATCATGTCACAGAACCGTCCATTTCCCCTACTTACAACAATCCACCGAACTACCTTATTACTTGCTTTCGATATCAGGCATCCCCAGCCGGTCCATGTCGTACTCCTGCATCTCCCTCAGCATCTCCTCCTCGCTGTCCAGCGGCCTCAGCGGCTCGCGGTAGGTGATGCACATGAACTTGATGGGGATTTGCATGGGCTCCTTGTACCGGGGCTCCCGGGCGCCCCAGTCGCTGCGGGGGTGGAGTTCCAGGGTGAAGGGTAGCCGGTAGCCCGGCAACATCGCGTTGCGGGGCCGCGCCATGCTGAAAGTAACAATGAAATAGATAAGAAATATTTATTTCCTATAGTTACCTAACAATGTAGATGTTCTCTCACTGATTTGAGAAAGCAAAGTGGCCAATTCGCTCATCAGTGAGACAATGTTAACATTGTCTCACTCTAATTACTTTGTCTCACTCCAGATTTGCAACGTGAAGGCACGAAATAGTGAGCGCGTAACATGCAGACAAGGTCGTATGCGCGCGAAATACGTTGGCAGCACTGGCTGTAAATCAGCTGGTCAGCTGTTGTACTGTTGTATTTTTCACAACACTTCCGGTCACGGCATAAGCCACCATTTCATTGATTTGCCATTTGTAAACATTGAGGGTGGTTTTGCTGTGTGCTTGTGTTATTTGTATTTCTATAAGTAATTCTTTGGTTAAAAATTCTTTTAGGGTGTTTGTGTTCATTTTTAAGGAGGTTATTTTTTATTTTATAATTTCGTTTCTGATTTATTAATGCTACTTTCACATTAAATGTCATATTAAAAGTTCACTTCTGTGTAAAAATATGTTACGTTTCTTTACCAATTTATTTGTTTTTTGGTAACTGTAGGAAAAATATAATGTGCAACTGGAGTTCAAAGTGCAATCGCCTCACTCGAGAAACCATTACTCACTCGCCTACGGCTCGTAAGTAAGGATTTTTCTCGAGTGAGGCAATTGCTCACTTTGCTCTCTAGTTGCACAAATAACTATTTTCCCTACCACTGCTTGGAAATAATTGCATTGCCACGCCTGTAAAGAGTACAAAAACTGTTTATTTCCGCTTTCAGTTCATTCTCACTCGCAAAAGCGAGTGGGAATGTACATTCCCGCTCGCTAAATCAGGATTACTTGAAATGTAGAATAGGTTAAGGTGGCACACAAGAGAGATAACTAAGACATCAAACACCACAGATCAGTTTCTATTGGTCAGAAATCCCTTGACACTCAATTCTAAATTCTAGTTGCCTTGTTTTAAATCAGCCGATTTCATTGTCACCGTTTCTACCTCAACTTCAGGTTCGTTTCAATAGAATAAAGCAAGCATATCCTGAATGAACTTTTGTGCACTGGTTAGTTAATAAGTTAAACTGTTTAAATAATGGTGGTAGGAAAAATATTGTGTTTGGCAGCACTCAGCTGATGCTTCGTGCGACCATCTACGATTCTCGAGCGGCATTGACGTACTTTTCACTCTTAATACACAAATAGCCATTTTCAGGCATTGTGTTTTATAAGTGTTGAGAAATTGTTCACCACTGCATGAATAAAATTGTAGAAATGCCATGAAATCATTCTGACATCTTAATTACATCGGAACGCTACAAGCTTTCATAGTTTGAGATTTATATAGTATTTTAGGGATATGTTAAATTCTTCCTTTGGTTAACCGTGAAGTGAACTCACAGAACAAATAGAGATCCTGAGACAATATGTCTGTCTGGGGCTCCTTTCAAAAATTAATTTTATTGTTATAAATAATAAGTATTTTATTTTTATAATTAAGGAGTAAATTTTACAGGTTTTCCACTTCATTATTAATGAAATATCATATATAAAGGTCTCAGTTAGAATATTTTTCATTTTTATATTGAACTTGAAATTTGGATAGTAAACAAGTAAAATATTCCGTTTGACTTTACAATTTTCTTTAAGTGGATGTAATGGTTGAGAAGCTTACTGAAATCGAAAACATTTAACATTTAACAACAAATTTTAGTCAGTAACCCCTTTATATCCCACAGCAAAACTATGTTCATAACATTTTAATAAATTAGCTAAGGTAATTTTGACAACTGATGCGTAAAAGCTGTTATTATTTAGTGTAGTGAAATTTGATATTATCGTAATATTTATAGTAAGATATTATGAAAAGATGTAAACATAAATTATAATTACTAAATTACGTAAGAAAATATATTTTACTATAGCTTTCCCTCAAAATATCTAAAATACCTCATTTGCCCTAGATCAGTACTTACCTGTTGTTGGAACGTGTTTACTATTCGAAGAAACGATTGTCGATTACTAAGGGGGAGATAACGATTTGAACTGAACAGTAAAATAGTATTGACGCTGTATACCAAAAACGTTATCAACGAAAATATAAATTACACAATTTAAACTTTAGATGGCTACGAATAGAATTTCAAATACCCAAACAGTTATTATCGCTGTTATTTTTTAAAAAGTTTACGAGTAGTTTTGCATTGAATATTTCTTTATGATTACATGTTAACCAGCACTTAACAAAGGTTTAGTAGATTATTATTCTTAAATTTGTCAATTTTTGCAATACTTTCTCTCTTGAAACCTTTAGGAAGTCTTTTAGAAGTCAAAACAAATCACTTAGCTTTTAACGAAAACACTTATTTACCACCTCAGGAAAATTAACAAAATGCATTTGGACATATTTTGATCCCTGTTGTACCATAAATAAAAATGTTGTTATTTACGATTACATTTACAACTAAAGTATAATAGAGGCACAGTATCAGATTATATAGTAATGACTTATGCATTGCTTTGAAAAACAATTATGGAATTAACAATTTTACTCGTAGAAATACGCAATAAAGTTCAGCAAATACATACTCTAAATCCTTTACTTAGGAAATAAAGTAAGGAAGTAAGTGAAGTGAAGTACTCGAACCCCTCTCTGGACGGTATTTATTTTTGTCCCTAGCTTAAAAACCATTTCAGGTACAAATTTCAAATTTGGAAGATAAATAATGAAGGGTCGGAGGGATTTTTGTGTATTTTTTAAAGTTTTATTTCCAAATGTATCAAAATCACCTCTTATTTTGATTTCAAAATTACGTCAGTTTTTCAAGGCCCTATAAATTTAAAAAAAATCACAGAGTGACAACAAATGTTATCTTTCCTTTCCTTTGCAAACAAATATGTATAGATTCATTAGGTTTGCAAGACCAATAACAGTGATAGATATTTTCCCCTACGAATGAATGAATTACTCCCTAATTAACCTTTGTCTAAGCAACTACAGACCATTCCGAATTACTTGATTATCTATTTGACAACCCTGTTGGAAACTTGACACTCCGCATACAAATCTGTACAGTTAGTCCTTATTTATTTTCAAAGTAAAAAAAAAAACACACACACACAAACATAGGCTGAAAACTATGGGTTCTAGCACATTTGTTCATATTGAACTTTTCGCTTGCTTTTATGTGTTCAACAATTCTTATTTTTGCACGAGGCTGAATTCTCAAAAGTTTGTTTCCAAATGTTATATATACATATACTAAATATTTTGGACCAGTATTGATATAAATTCAATTTTTAATGTCACCTATTTAAATTTTTAAACTGACGAAATTTTTATTCAAGGGATTCTTTCAAAAACACAATATTAGGTAATTCTTCCGTTGTAACCAAAAACTGGTTTGTTTAAATAAAATGTCAATAAAATTGACGGAATTACAACTAATTGGTTTTTATACTTGAAAATATATTTTTACATTTTGTTTAGATCAATTTCAAATACTTTTTAAGTTCAGCTTACCAAATGCATAGATAAAAATACTCACTCATAGGCAAAATTAATATACGGAGTTGAATATTAAAATCTGGTGAAAAGAACGATAATTGCTTATTCCTTATAAAGGCGATCAAACACCCTTCCTTTTAAAGAAAGCGTTTAATATCTCAAAAAAATAAAGCTAAACGTTCAACAGTCGAATAAGAAAATACTAAAACGTATATTGTTGGAGCTTGCAAAGCTGTTTTCCTACAAAGTTTCTTTTGGAATTCCCTCTTCTCCTGGAGGCAAAGAATGCCTCTGGGCAGGGTTTAAGAAAATGAGTCCTTCCTTATCGTGAATAAACTCAAAATTCATTGCTATCTTGTTACAATTCATGCCATATTTTATTAAACATATGATTTCTTGGAAGTACTTGTCGTTTGTGCTGGCAGGTCCTGGAAACAAACACATACTTAACAATATTTTTCTCGACACAACTCAACGATAATCATGTGCCGTAGCAAGTTTGGTGTGACATGTCGAAAATGTATTCGAATATGTAAACAAGAGTTTTTTTTTCTAACTAATAAGTCCTAGTAAGTGATGATGTTTTGGGCATTGATGAGTTTAAAGTAAGCACCAAATGTAAACTAAGTTTATCCACATAAATTTCATGGGTTCTTTTAACTGCTGTTTCAGTTTATCTCTTAAACTACTGAGAATAGCAAGATTAAAGACTGACTTATTCTGAATAATATTAAAATCACTAGTTATGTAATAATAATATCTATATTAACTATATAAATTATACTGTTAATTTCTATAAATGTAATTAATGGCGTTGACAATAATTTAAAAATCCTTAGTTTTTTTTTTAATCCGTCAAATAAATGTACACTACTTACCTGGCATTTTTCCAAGTATACTTATGTCTAAGAACTTCCCATTGTACTTTGCCAATTTGTCATAAAATATGGAAGGCTCAACATCCCAACCTCTCCCTTCGTACAATGTCCCATCAATTGTGACAATAAAACTGAAAATAAAAAATAAAAATGTTTTTATTGTTGGCTTCAAGCTGAAACACACATTTATATCATAAGAGTAGTCAGAAAATTTAAAGTTGTAGACAAAGTCACTGTTCGCATTTACGGTTATCATCAAAGGTGGAAGGTTTGAACGATAACAAAAAAATTAGGAAAATTACACTTCCTTGCTACCTTGTGGAAGTTGACAGTGAAGCCCACCGTAGATATATAAATCAGGTACGAGGAACAAAAGAAACTAATAGGAATATACAAGGTAAATAAGAAGAGAGGAATGTTGTGTTTCTACCATCCTGTCTATCCTTCAGCTTCTTCTGTTTACTTTTTTAATTAAGTTTCTTTCTAAAATACATCATCAAACTTCAGTACACATATTGAATTTGTAGTTTATATATTTTTGATATTTTAAGGAAAGGGATGATATGTTTAAAGTTATACTTGATCACTACATTCAAACGGGAAAATGTATAAAAAGTTTTATTTAAATGCTGCAAAATTATTAATCCGATTTTCAATCAATTAATCATTTATTGTCATCCGACTGTGAACAGCATTGACAAACGTCACAAAATATATGTACACAGAGCATTCAACACAAGCAAAGTAGCTATGTCAACAGATTATTGCCAGAAAATAAACCTTTGCAAGTTTCAATCCTCCCTAAACCAAATATTAGTCTCAAACCTTTTCTGTTGAAATATGAATATTTCTTTCGTTCTAACAGTTTCGGCTCCCCAAATTGGTGCACCGTAACACATATGAGGATACATACAAGCGTAATAGGGAGTGAGAAGAACTTCCTATAAGAAAATGCCCATTTTATATCTTTGATACTATTCAAAGGACCGGCTCGACATTGGCAGAAGCGGTAAAAGTTTTAAAGTAACATTCTCTTATTTGCTTAAAACAATACAATAATGTTAAAACAACTAAATTCCTCTGTAATTTGCTTGAGGGGAATTATTTATTTATCATTTCAACTCACTTGGCCTGAATGTCCCACATCCCACGGTCGATGTGGTTCTGCTGCGTCTGTCGGATAAAGTCCTTGTCGTGGGGATGTGTGGTGGGGTTGTACGAGATGCATACGTAAGGTATCGGGTGTTTCAGTTTCCGAATTCTTACCGGGGGGCGAGCACCCCATTCCACCCTGGTGATCCACCCTCTGTGTTCGTATGTGCTGAAAATTAAATATAGTATGCCGTGAAACAACAAAGTATATTACATTAAACTACATTACCTTGCTTGAATTGCGACTTACCCAGGTAGGTATTTTAAGCCTATGAGCCTTTTTTCGCTCACTAGTGAACCCGTTGCTCGAAATCGAGCAAAACAACCAAAATTCTTTTTCCAGAAGTTGTTCATCTCTTGCATGGAAAATGACAGCAACGTCTGTAGTAATTGCAATATTTTTTTCGTGTTTTATCCAAATTTTCGTTCACAAAGACATTCATTCATACATACATCATTCTCTCATGACTGGGCATATATATATATATATATATATATATATGACTGCCATTGTTCTAAAGTTCTAAAAGAAGGTTCCAACATTAAATGTATTTCATAGTTTTTCTTTCATATCTCCATCCGTCTATGCTCGGTTGCAGTTTTTACGTCAAACACTGTATATGAGTGAAGGATGAGTGTAGGGTGACTATGGCGCGATCTTGTATTTTTGATACTGACTTAGGCCGACATGTTCCTTAGACAGGACTGTTAATTAATAGCCAATCAGCCAATGGCAACTAAGGGACCTACATTTTAACGTGAAATTCGAACCACACAATTTCCCCGATTAATAATTTTACGAACTCGTCTAATTATGAGGACGGTCCTATGAACGTAGTATTCAATAGCGCAAACGTTAATCCCCACCAAGGAACACCGCGTCTACAAGCTATCGCTCATAACTATCCACAATTCCTGACCTCCAAATAGCTGGATTACCTACAGGACACGCCAGAGTACCAGTCTAGGTCTTGAAGTAGCTATAACAACTCTGAACTATCTGCCTCTATTTCAAGTCAATATTAAGCACTGGTTGTTGTTAACACCCAAAGGATTCCTAAGGGACTGCAAAAAAATTAACTTAAATTTTATCAATTTGTTTGTATTTCTTATAAAATATATTAAACAATCGAAGATGTTCCGGCAAAGTATAAACATCTCTCAAACGTATGCTTTAGTACGGTTGATTGCTAAGGGATGGTGAGAATCCAAGCGGCAACGTGCTTGAAAAAATCAAAGAACTACTCAGGTTACCAGATTTAATTTTGATTTAATTATATTTTGCTTAATGTTGCAGATTAAATTAATATTGCTATCCAACGAAAGGTCGGCTTACCAAAGACAAGCTCTGAGTAGCTATTTCGAAGCTCACCAACTTAGATTTAATTCGGTTCAAGGAGAGTGAAAAATTAACTTACACTTACTCATTGATTGGATGATAGGTAACATCTGTTTCGTTTGTATCAGCCATGTTACTCTGTTAACGGAATTACCACAACGGTATCTTTGTAAAACTAAATAACATTACAAATAATCTTTTAACGCTCATGAATGACCAGAATAATTTGTTGAATGGTTCCCTCTCCTTCAAGTGATAGTGCCTGTCAGTATAACATCAATCGCAATAACCAAACAATACTTATTTGTCAAAATAATGACCAAAATTATTTATATAGGATAATTTATTGAAATAAATTATAACCTTCTTACTTCATTGAGCGAGTTGCTACACACAAAGGATATTGCAAAACATTAAAACTATAATATTTTTTGGATTTTCATTAGTTATACAAATGGTTTCTTTATATTTCTATTGAGTTTTTAATGTCACAACGGAGATTTTCGTTAGAATGTTTTTGTTTAGATTTAATCTCCGCCAAAATGTATTCATCAAATTTGTGATGGTCCCTCTTGATCCAATAAACAAACCAATTACTTCAATGTTCTTTAATTTGTAATGTTCTTTAAAAGGAATTGTGGGCTCGTAAATCTTTTTCTTCTCAACATCGACTTCTGAAGGTTGTTCCTTACTTATTTCACATCTAATTGTTGGATCTATAAGATATCCACTGTATGTTTCTTGATCAGTAAGCAAGATGTCGATTCTTCTCTGTGACCCGTTTTCAGCTGTACAAGACACTTCTTCATATACTGGGGACTTTAAATCACGGAAGAAGTCAACTACAATTTTTCTGATAGTGCGATGCCTTTTATTCCTGAGAAGTCCCCCAAATGAGCAGAATCCAAGGATATGTGGCAGACTCAAACGTGTAATGCTCAGTGCTGGAGCAACGCCTGCACTGGTTGCCATCCTTGGATCTGCCCGGGTTCGATCTCACCGGTGCTACATCACCTATAATTTTCAATGCTTCTTTATATTCTGAACTCGTTATTCCTTCCATTCGATGTATTGCTAGGTTAGGGGGAGAGAATTCCTCGAAAATGATAACACCTCGTCCTTTGTACGGAAGGGAGCACCATTTAATATATTCTCTTTTTTGTAATTCTTTCCTAATTTGTCTTGAGGATTTAAATTTGTAAGAGTCGAGATCATTCAACAGCAGATTTTTAAAACAAATATCCTTTTCTTTTTCATAATTCCAAAAATTGTTAAATATGTTTATTTTTAAAATTCATGTTTATAATTTACGACTAATTTACAAATAAATTGGTATTCGATCTGTGAATTGGCCATTTCTTTGTAAACACTTTTAGAATGTTAAATACATTTGACGCTTTCTACATAATATATGTTTTTATATACGTTTTTAAGTATAACTATCAAAAGATTTCTTTGTGTGGATTATAAATAATAAAGTACCATTCAAACGACCATGAATTAGTTAAATTGTAATATTGAAATTGTTAAAACATTTTGTACGTTCAGTTTTGTGATTATGCTTATACTTATATTAAAATCAATTATTTTATTAGTTTAACTATTATTATCTGTATTCTACAATCACCTTTCTACGAATACTCAAAATAAGTGACAAATCATGTTTTTGTTCTACGTCGTATGATATGAGAAGTAAGGGGATCGGGTGAGAAAAGCCATTATACTTATTAATTAAATACATTTTATTTTTTAGACAGATTTTTGAATGTAGATTGAGTTTTTCGTCTTAAATAATAGACACTCGACTCCCAAACTCCCAAAATCTTGTTCAGGTCCTTTTATATCTTCTTGTAGATAAAAGTATGTGCATAAGGAAACACGAAAAAATAACTGTTAAGACATTGCTAAGACCAAAAATAAATTATTTTCGTACTCTCATAACCATTCGACCAAACCAAAATAAATATCTTGTTCCAGACTCGAGTAAAAACTGAACGATGCCGATGGTTCTCTTAGATTACTACTTGAATAGCAATATTTTATCAACGTTCCTTTGTACATATATCAGTTTCCCACCGTAACTGTCAGCTGTTAGACAAAGAATGCTCTCATCTGAATAAACGAATCGTATCCTACTCTGAGCCACTGAATTCCTTCATTTAATGTTTTCAACTCCATCACCATCACCGAACATTGCGTAGTCCGGATCCAGAAAACCTTTGTCCACGCCGTACTCTAACAAATCTAACATCGCCACCATAGCGGGGTCATTGTTTTTCTTTCCTGGAAATAAATATCAAAATAAAATAAACACTAATAATAAAATATAGAAATTCCAAAGGTTATGCTGAAAAGAAAGGACAGTAACTGAGTTTGCAATAAACAATATTATTCTGGTCATTAAAGTTCCTATTATATTCGTCTTAATACAAATCCTCGATCTTCATGTAAATGTAAGTTAAAGTTTCATTGGGTTGGTAACGTGTGAAAAATATGTTTTCTCTACAATAATACTAAAGGGATTTAACCATATAAATAAACACGGTAAATCATTACAAAAATAACTGGTTTTCTCTCTCAGTAATAACAATAATATTCGCTAATATTTGAGGTTAAACATTTAATAATGATTTTTAACTTCTAACTTTATTAACATTAACTTTCGTCATTGTTTAAGAGGGAAATATTTGGCATCCAATTCATGCTGAGGGCGCTAATTTTCCAAGGGAGACAACATACTTTACTCTAGAAACAACCACATTTCCCCCCATCTGTACGAATAAATAGGCCTAACTCATAACACAACATTAGTTATTGTATAGACACGAAAAACTTCTATTCAATCTTGTGCGAGTAAACCATACCAAACGAGATATTTTTTATTAAAATCCTCCATCACCTTAGCTTGAGACACTAATAATAAGCAGTTAACTGAAATATGCACTAATACGAATATAACAGTTTTTCCAAATTGAATACTTGTAGTTTTACCTTTCACTTGGCTGATAAATCCGATTTCTATGTAGTTTGCCCCCTCAGCTTCCGGGTCCTTCATTTCCGGTTGGTTGTACCACCCCCTCCCTTCGTAGACGATGCCGTCCCGACCTATTATGAAACTGGAAATCGTTTTGTGATTATAGCGCACAAGACAACAACAAACAGCCTCCCTTAAACAATCATTCATTTTTTGAACAAGTTGAATACAAAATAAATAAAACATAACATCGTAGAGTTATTTTTTTCGAGAGACGTTTGGATAGATATGTGAAAGCTGTAAACTTAAATATGAATGTAATCCATGTTGGTTAATTTTCTTGAGAGCTAATGTCACTCAACACAATACTGTTTTAATTTATTTACATGATGAAGGTAGTTTTTAAGAAAACATGGCAACGTAAAAAATTTTGCGTTTGGTCAGTTAAACGGCTCGCTTTATCTCAATAAACAACTTAAATATTTACATTTTTTTGATGGAGTAGGTTTCAATGGGATAAGAAGGAGTAAAATACTAAAAAATATTGTTTTTGGCCAAAGCCAGCATTGCAATAACAAGAATTTGCAAAAAGTGTCAACACATGACAATTTCAATAATTACAGTTGCGGTTCTGTTTGTTCTAAATTAATAGCTAATCACACACTCTTAAAATATGTCTTATCCATAGAATTTCACACAAGAAAGTCAATATAAGTGATTTCACAAGGGCTTTGTTATTCTATTAAATTTTATAGCTCGAAGAAAACATTTGTCACCAACTTCGCAAACACCTAAGCTCTACCTCAGACGATCATCTATGCAGAAGGGTTTTAAAACTAAAGTTGAACATGTGGAACAACAACAGTAGTTTATAGCTCTCACCTACTCTCAACAGTAGTTTATAGCTCTCACCTACTCTCAACAGTAGTTTATAGCTCTCACCCACTCTCAACAGTAGTTTATAGCTCTCACCCACTCTCAACAGTAGTTTATAGCTCTCACCCACTCTCAACAGTAGTTTATAGCTCTCACCTACTCTCAACAGTAGTTTATAGCTCTCACCTACTCTCAACAGTAGTTTATAGCTCTCACCCACTCTCAACAGTAGTTTATAGCTCTCACCCACTCTCAACAGTAGTTTATAGCTCTCACCTACTCTCAACAGTAGTTTATAGCTCTCACCTACTTTTAACAGTAGTTTATAGCTCTCACCTACTCTCAACAGTAGTTTACAGCTCTCACCTACTCTCAACAGTAGTTTAAAGCTCTCACCTACTCTCAACAGTAGTTTATAGCTCTCACCTACTTTCAACAGTAGTTTATAGCTCTCACCCACTCTCAACAGTAGTTCATAGCTCTCACCCACTATCAACAGTAGTTTATAGCTCTCACCCACTCTCAACAGTAGTTTATAGCTCTCACCTACTCTCAACAGTAGTTTATAGCTCTCACCCACTCTCAACAGTAGTTTATAGCTCTCCACCACTCTCAACAGTAGTTTATAGCTCTCACCCTCTCTCAACAGTAATTTATAGCTCTCACCCACTCTCAACAGTAGTTTATAGCTCTCACCTACTTTGAACAGTAGTTTATAGCTCTCACCCACTCTCAACAGTAGTTTATAGCTCTCACCTACTCTCAACAGTAGTTTATAGCTCTCACCTACTCTCAACAGTAGTTTATAGCTCTCACCCGCTCTCAACAGTAGTTTATAGCTCTCACCCACTCTCAACAGTAGTTTATAGCTCTCACCCACTCTCAACAGTAGTTTATAGCTCTCACCTACTCTCAACAGTAGTTTATAGCTCTCACCTACTCTCAACAGTAGTTTATAGCTCTCACCCACTCTCAACAGTAGTTTATAGCTCTCACCCACTCTCAACAGTAGTTTATAGCTCTCACCTACTCTCAACAGTAGTTTATAGCTCTCACCTACTTTCAACAGTAGTTTATAGCTCTCACCCACTCTCAACAGTAGTTTATAGCTCTCACCCACTCTCAACAGTAGTTTATAGCTCTCACCTACTCTCAACAGTAGTTTATAGCTCTCACCTACTCTCAGCTGTAGTTTATAGCTCTCACCTACTTTCAACAGTAGTTTATACCTCTCACCCACTCTCAACAGTATTGTTCTTACCTTCTCTCAACAGTAGTTTATAGCTCTCACCTACTCTTAACAGTTTATAATTCTAGCCTAATTTCACCCACTCTCAACAGTAGTTTATAGCTCTCACCCACTCTCAACAGTAGTTTATAGCTCTCACCTACTCTCAACAGTAGTTTATAGCTCTCACCTACTTTCAACAGTAGTTTATAGCTCTCACCTACTCTCAGCTGTAGTTTATAGCTCTCACCTACTTTCAACAGTAGTTTATAGCTCTCACCCACTCTTAACAGTAATGTTCTCACCTTCTCTCAACAGTAGTTTATAGCTCTCACCTACTCTCAGCTGTAGTTTATAGCTCTCACCTACTTTCAACAGTAGTTTATAGCTCTCACCCACTCTCAACAGTATTGTTCTCACCTTCTCTCAACAGTAGTTTATAGCTCTCACCCACTCTCAACAGTATTGTTCTTACCTTCTCTCAACAGTAGTTTATAGCTCTCACCTACTCTTAACAGTTTATAATTCTAGCCTAATTTCAATAGTGGTTTATAACTCTCACTGCCTCTCAAAAGTAGTTTATAATTCCCATCACCTACTCTCAACACTAGTTTTTAACTATTATCTATTCTCAAAAACAGTTTGTATCCCTCACGTACTCTCCATAGTAGTTTGTAACTCTCACCTTCTCTCATCACAGGATCATAACTCCTGCCTACTCTCAAAAGTAGTTCATGACTCACATCATCTACTCTCAACGGTAGTTTCTAACCATTATCTATTCTCAACAGAAGTTTATATCCCTTACCTACTCTCAATATCAATGCTGTCCCTCTGGGCCATGTGGTATTTCTGTGCTTTTCTCACTATTGCTAAATCCTCTATATCTTTGCATTCAACGTATGTAAAGCAAACAAACAAAATAGGATGCTGCATGGGGGTCCAGGGTTGCTTGGGGGGCACAGCCCCCCATTGTTCTCTTCCAATTAGTTTTAGTGGCATTATGACAAATTTGTAACTGCAGTAGTATAATATTTTTCACTAACACTTTACAAAAAAAGCATTTCGATGATTCACATTGAAGATTTGGTCTCGAAGCTCGCGGTTAAAGTGAGAGGGTTATCAGACGTTTCGGTGATAAGGCATGGGTTGAATAATGACTCTTTTTTGAGTTAATGAACTGGCTTTTCCATACTTTTCACCCGATGAGATTGTTTTTTTTTTGTTGTTTTGATTTATCATGTAAAATACTTATCAGTACAAAAAATGGTTAAATTTTTATAGTTAATTCAAATAAATAGATAAATAAATGATTTATTGCAGGTATACAGTGATACATACATAATAAAATACATAACATGCAGCTTTATGAATAATGTAACAAAACTGAATTCAATTTACAAAAAATAACTTAAAACAACTGGTAAAAAATAAAATAAAATTTCACATGCTATTAAAATAAACCTATGACCTGCAAAGGCTACCCCAACAGGCACATCTGCCCAATTACAGGGGGAGCTTGATACATTTTATTGATAAAAAACATGACCAAATATTTATGTTTATATATTTGACCTTGAAATAAAAAAATAAATAAGTTTTATCTAAAATGCACTCATTTAAAAAAATCAAAAGTTAGGAACAAAAAAAGACAAACATTAAGAGGAGAAAATATTGCAAACATTACTAAATTTATTGGCTCAAAAGCTGCTGACACAACTTTTCAACATATAAGAATGTATAATATATGTTTAACGAATCATTACACAGTAAAATATTTTATTATTAAGTCATAATACTAAATGCAATTGTTTATTCCAAACTCTTATTACTAGATCGTAAGTGTTCTGCAACACTTCTAATTAAAAAGCTATAATAAAATAATTTGAAAATCCCAGTTTTATCTGTTTGTGTGATTGAATATATCAACAACATAAATATTGGACAATTTAGCTATCTATAAAATAAAAATAAAATAATTTTTAATGTTTACATAACAACATACAAAAGTATAACACCTTTATCAACGTATTCTCTTTAAAATCACAAACCAGCGATGATGAAAATAAAGTAACACAACAATATGATGTACAATAGCTGTATGATTAAAAGCGACAGTTAAAATTGATGGGGGTTTGAAATGTTAACCACTAGTCCTGGTTAGGTTTTGGTTTTATTAAATTTTATGTTCATGTCTTTTTTCCACAAAATTACTCTGAATCTTGGTGGAAGTTGTAGGCTTGAATACATTATTGTTTCATGGAACAATACATTTGTTTATTAAAATACATGTACACATTTTTACGAAACGTTCATATTCTTGACGTGCTTTTTTCACTATTGCTAAATCCTCTGTATCTTTGCATTCAACGTATGGAAAGCAAACAAAATAGGATGCTTCATGGGAGTCCATGGTTGCTTGGGTTTACAATCGCATATACAATTAGAGCATAAGCTATGCGATCGATGCCAAAATTAAAACCTGTATTAATGAGTACTTCAGATAGGTTTATTTGCTTTTAAAAATAAGGCTTGTAATTATAATCTCAAAATACAAAGCTTTCTTCAACAAAAACAGTCAATCTTCAATTATTGCATTTGCTTCAAATGTTAGATATCCATTAAAGACGCCATTCTGAGAAAGCTGATAAGCTATTTCATACATTTGATGGGACCTTGGTGCCACTGAAACACAAACAATAACTAATTTCTCTTGATGTAATGTATTTTCTAACGTTTTTTCAAGGCTAAGAATTAATGAAACGCTTTAAAACTATAGAGTATAAAAGGTAACCTCTGAGACTGTAACAACATTGTTTAGCAGAAAAATACACAGATTTTTTGTAAGTTCTAGCTACCCTGATTAAGTAGAATGAAAACATAAATCCCTACAACATTCATAAAACTTTTAACATGATTTCCAGTTTACTAAATATTGTCTATATAGGAAGTTATAGAGATTTGTTGTGTTGTTTGACTTTTTATTGGCGTCTGGGACTGTTCTGAGAGGTTGTTCGTAATTTTTTTAGTATAGTATATTCTCAATTTTTTATGATATTAATCATAATATCTAATATTTTTCATATTTAATTTAAAATCAATTTAAATTACGATAATTTATTTTATTTATTCAATTTTTATACAAGAAACAAAGTAATAGAGCCCAAAAAATTGGCGTTGCTGACTCGCCCCAAGTCAAAAATGTTACTAATGTAATATTGCTGATGGAATATGAGCACGAAAATTAACCTTGTAAACATACATGAGAAAATAAATTAAAAACTTACATCTATGGTTTCCGATGAAACAAAGCTCCAGGTACCTGCCGCAAATCTCTGGCATAATTTCGTCTTTTGGTGGCATTTTTTTGTATCCTCTCCCTTCATAAGCATTACCGTCACATCCAATCAAAAAACTACGACAAAATATCATAGGCTAAACAGACGAAAATATAGATAATTAATGAAAACCACTAAGCGAGCTTGATTATAAACCGTTAAAATAATAGTGTTTAGTAAATTAATTAATTGTTGTGTAATGTATAGTGAGATCGTTTCTTCAGCAAATTTATTTTATCTGTACTTAAAACTAATTTAAGCTATAAAAGTATAAATAACACACTTTCACCATATCACCAAACGGTCGTCAGGTTTAGGTTAAATGAGTTGTGGTTTGCCAAAGAGTGGCAACTTTATTTTCCTATGAAAGCAACTAAAGTTTACAAACCAACATTTTCTAAATCAACTAAATACCTATTTTAAAAAATCCTACTATGCTACTCACACGCAGCCGCAGGCCGATAAAATGTTTTTGATTGGTCTCCAAAGTATTTTATAACTATCAGTTATCAGTGGAACCCCAAAGTGAATTTAATTCTTTTGGAAAACATCCTATACAGTACCTACCATTAACTACGAATCCCCTTTGTTAAAACTGTATTACACATCATTCAAAACCTTTATAACAATTCATTAAAAGTTTCCCACTATTGTTTAAACTTATTACTGTATGGTTTTTATTTACATTGCATGTTTCGTATAATTGAATTAAATACCGTGTCTGACTTACTTTTAGTTGTGACATTTAGCGTGTCTGGTAAGTATAGATAGCAATTTCAGAGAAAACATTTAGTTCAAGTTTTATTATGGTCGTAAAAATCAATACATTAACTGTACCGCTGAGACTTACGCAGATGAACAGATTAGATTTATTTGGCTTATGAGAACTGTAATTTTTGTCTGTCAGACAGAATCCTACTCGTACGTAGGTCTCTTTCGTAATCAGTCTCAAAACTAAGTTAAAGTATTTTTATTTTTATTTAGGTAAAGTATAATTTTGAGTTACTAGAATAGTAAGTAAACTCATCATCTTGTGAGAGTCTTAGATGTATAGATCATTGTAAAATATTATTTTTAATTACGAACTTACTTATACCGAATATCCTCAAGGCCTTCCTTCATGTCTCTTTGCTGGATTTCCCTCACGAGTTTAATGCATTCTCCTTTCGTAGTGCAGGACGGGGTGTCCGAGAATGTCCATATTCTGACATGTTTGCAAGGAAGGATCAAGTCATCCAGTTCAGCAGTTGGAGGCAGGGCCCCCCATTCTTCTCTCGTAACAACTCTGAGAGGGGGTGCGTTTAAATCCACTGTCCCCGACATTTCGTATCTCTAAAAATGTTTCCCACTAGATTTACAAAGCGGTAGATATATTAAGCGGTATTTTGATTTATCGCACTTACTAGGTTACTTTTAGTTTCAATTATTATAAAGATATCTTATTACATTCTAATTTTGAACTAACACATTTCATTTTATTAAACACATTGAGAATCTGTTTATCTATTAATTCTTTTGTATTTTTAAATGTTTTTTATGGTTCTTTACAGTACACTCGATTTATAAATGCATATCCTCATACTCCTAAAAAATACGAAACATTATTTTAGTACGCTTGTTTCCCTGTGTGTCTGCACAATTAAATCAAAAACTGCCTTGAGGGATTTCTTAAAATGTTAAAAATAAGTTATATTTGGCATCGCGTTATTTTATTCATGCTATATTTGATAAAAATGAAATATTACCGAGCGAGGTTTCAGCTATCAGCTGTTTATATGAATATCAGTTGAAAATATAATTAATTAGTACTTAAATTTTGCAAGGTCCAACGTGTCTAGTGTCTAGTGTCATCGTAACATCAAAAACTAAATGAAAGCTTAAACCACCTCATCATGTTTTATTTATTGTCCTCTGTCAAAATTACGTTTGCCAACAGTTGATTAATTTGATTTAAATTAATAGGCTTTGTTAGGTAATAATTGACCTTTTTTATTAGTAAACAATGGTAATACGGCTAATACCGTATATAATTATAATTATATAACCGTATAATTATAATTCATCAATACTTTTTTTACTCTGTTGAAGTAAGGATAACAAAAGAGGCTGTTTACGATTTTAGAAATCAGAAATATTACAGCAAAAATAAAGAGGAACAAATTTTACTTTTCTAAAAAAAATGCAGTGGATATTAAAAGATGAATGAATCAGTAAGGAGGCCTATACCTTTCTCTACCAAACTTTTCTGATTGAAACTCTGTTCCTTTCAGGAATCTTCTGTTGAAGTTGTATCATGTCTTCCCTAACCTAAATGTACTACGTACGAAATCAACGCAATATATATTATACCCAATATGTTCATAAAAATCCAGAAAAGACTAATCATCTAATGGAAGAAAACTTCCTTTATATCATGATGTACTCTTTAAAATACATTGTGTACACTTATATTTACATTTTTACACCAACTTAACATAATTATTTACACTGGAAAAGTAAAAAATTATTATCTCAAAGTCATTGTTGGAATCCACATTCGTTATCTTTACCAAAATATCATCAAGATATGGCCTTCTAAAAGCCTAGTTATACTATGCAAGCAATGCTTCACTTTAAAATCAGTATCATAATTGTAGTAACAAACAAGGAAATATAGTTAAAAACTGAACTTAGGGTGACTATTTTTCTTTCCAAGTGGGTTTATAGTCAGAGCTAATAAGTTTGTTTCTTTGGCCGTACTCAATCAAAGTATACGCTGACTCAAGCTGCAGTTGCATTCTGTAGGCGTTATCTGGAAATAAAAAACAACATTTAGTATTTAAAGTCAATAATATATTCTTTGCTCAGATACATTGGCTAGAAAAATACTTCCAATAAATTATGTGTGAATCTTTCAAGTTTTATGTTATTACATTACTTAAATTGAAAATTCTTAGACAAAGCCTTTTTTGTAATGAAAATAAAATATTATAACTATAATTATTGTCATTTCATTGTATTAATGTTGATATAACATATATTTTGCCATTACTAAACTGATAAAACAAGTCGTGTGTTTTGTTTATTGTATGTATATGTGCCAGAATATCTGGTCGGTGAACCAGCTGATTAGTGTTTCAATTTTAGTGTGTTTTGCCAAGAGGTTTTAGTACGACTAGGAGGTGAGGCACGAGCTATCGTTTTTCTGTGTAGTGCGGGTTGCCTAGTCAAACTAGCACACGCAAAGTTCTACTTCTTAGTACAACTCGACAGTAAAAATAAAATAAAATCTATGTTGCAATTTCTTGGCAATGTATGATGTCCACAGTTCTTCAAACTAACACAATTTTAAAGACTGATATATTTGATACTAAACCATTAAAAATCCTTATAACAATATAAAAAATGTGATATTTTATAACAGGTTTTACACATATTCCAAATCAAAAAAAACTTTTTGAAGTAGTCGACAAGCATAAGAAATTGTATTTCAAATGGTAATGATAAGTGCAAGTTATCTTAAATAGAAGGTATATATTGTTGACATAACATTTATGCAAAGGAAGTATTATCAATGCAATATAAAACTAATCAAACTACTACCGAAACTAATAAAACAAATGCGAAAATAATTTTCTGGACAAGTGCTCCTGAAAAAATCTCTATAAGGCCGTCCAAAATAGCTAAAAAATTGTGAACTGAATATAAACCTAAAAAAGTAAACATTTATCAAGGTAATATTGAAAACATTTAGTCCTTCCTTTCAAGCTAACGATTTTAGGTAATGTATTGCATAATTGTATAATTATGAGCCTTTTTTTAGCAGATTTTCCTGTGATGTGGTGTTTACATCATCAGATTGTTTTTGGAACTTACATTTTCTTATCACTAGCATTAACTTAACATGATTGACTCATGGGAAAAATTTCAAAAATCTCTAGGAATATTTAACATTCGCCTCCAACAAATAAAAAAAGGAATCAAAAGACGATGTTGATTAAAAACCTCCTTGAAATAAATGAAAATCCTTAACTTCCAACCATTTGTCAGCTCATTTAGCGGGTAGGAACTGCGGCAAAAACAGGTATTTAAACAACTAAATTAATAAACAGAAAAATGAATGTTTTTTCATATGAGCTCAATCAATTTTTCATTTCTCTTAGTCAATAGTTTGTGGTAGACTAATGTTTACTTACAAATATTTGACTTAATCCTAATGTCTCCTATGAAGCCGATCTCCAGGTGGCTCTCCTTGTCGTGCTCGTAGGTGGGGTCCTCGGGTGGCCTCCTGTCCCAACCCCTGCCCTCGTATACCGAGCCGTCTCCCCCGACTAGGAAACTGAAAATAAAATTCATTACAATAATACACGAGTAAGGTGTTCCATTTTTTTAGATTTTTGACGGGTTAACGATGATGGACGTATGTAAAGGAATATGAAAGGATAAATACATATAACTTATGTATAAAATATGCATATATTTATAAAAAAAAAAAAAAAAAAAAACTATAAGGAAACCCCAATATTTGAATGAGCATTTATTATTTAGGTTGATATTTAGTTATATTTAGTCTTACATTAGATGTTATGCTAAGAAAGTTATGTTTTTATTTTAAAAAGCCTCCATACTATAAACTGCTAGGAAGGTGATTGATATGTGGCCGGCCACTTCAAAAACTTTATGTGTAATTTTTAATTACGGTATCTAAAAATATATATATATATATATATATATATATATATATATATATATAAACCGATCTTGCTACATACAGTGCTGAGTTAAAAAGAGAAAAATTGTTTGTTTAATATAATCCACAAACTATACAATAAAGTTGTTAAGTTTGAAGGTCCTTTACATATACCACTCCCGCTTTAGAAATTTCAGATTTTATGGCATAAAGGCCTATTATTTACTTTAAAGACATCCGTATTTCCCTTACTTAAATCTGATGTCCCCAAAGCCTACGCTGATATGGCGTTCCTGTATTTCCTGCAGTATCCAGAAGCACTGTTCCTTCTTCTTACAGGCATCCGTGTTCGTGTACTTCCAGAATCGTATGTAAGAGATCGGCGTCTCCATGGGCTGTGGCTCTTTTGTTGGCGGTGCCGGTTTCCAATCCTCCCTTGGAACGAAAATCTTCAAAAAAGGATCCCCCGTCTCTCTTTGTCGGCATTTTCTGTTGGAAATTTAAATATATTATAGCCTTCTACTGCTTTCTACTGTATGATATTCTGTGGTTATTCAGTCTCCGTGTGAGAGAATGTATGCTGAGGTCTCATAGTTTCATAGTTTCTAAAGGCATTTTAACTTTAAAATTCAAATTATATTAATACCTCTTTGTAAGCATTGGAAAAACTGGCAGCAGGCAAGATAAATTGGTACATAAAAATGATCAAGCACGAGGAAGAACAGAGTAACGAAATATGAAGACCAAGTTAGTATATTATGTACAAACAAACCAAATTTATGAGTAAATAAGTAATGAGAATAGTACAATTGTAACTTTCAGAAAGCCCTATGATCATATTGAAAAAGAGTTTCGTAAGTTTAATGACTTGTGATATAGCAGTGTAAATACTTGTCAAATGTTGAATTTTCACCTTACAAAACATAACAATTTTGATTTCACAGAGAGCTTAAAATACATATAAACAATACTATATTCCTTTACATATACAGTTTTTACTTCATTGTAGGATTTTTACTGACATATGCCAGCCTTCACCATTTAATGTAGGCATTGTTTATGCAAATAACCTGTCTGTATAAGATAAGAATTAACATGTTTCTCACCTCATTTGTCTGTTAAGGAGAATAAGTGGCTCCTTGTGGTGAGGAAACGACACATGTTTCTCCAGCGAGAGGTTGATCGTCTCGTCCAGGTGATCCACCATCTTTATGGATAACTTAACTTCAACCTACTAACTAGTTACGACAAGCTAACTAGGGATGGCTATTAACACTTGCTTTTAATCCATTTCTGTATATAAATATCATGAGTTCTACCTATTGCATACTTTTAAAAATCATAAACTGAATTTTGGTGGAAGGGGATATTATCTCGCATGATCGACTGTGTTATCTTGTTTACCATAATCATATATCTACTGCTTTTGTGGACACAACGTGAGTCGTTCATAAATATATTTCAGAGTAGGCCGTTCAAAACAACAAAAAATATATTACAATTAAAATCATATGTTATTTGTAAAATAAGTAATAAATTCCGTTAATTTTGACTTTTATTTTATCATTTGGTTTGCAGAGCAAAATATTGTTAAGATGCTATAGTGCAAATGTCTTGTCTTTCCTATAACATCAAGGCATATTTTAAATCACATATTTCATTAGATTGTCAGTTTTCTTGTATTTTAATTTCAAAATTAATTTTAGACCAAAATCCCCCAAATTCCCCTTCCTCCCATATCATTCAATATAAAACTTGCATAGGGCTTGAATTTCATGAGAAAATTATGAATTACATATTAATATTTCCTACCTCAAACATGAAACCTTGAATTGCAATTTTTGTGTCTATCACATTTATACTACAAAAGATGGTTTCAACTGCAAAATAGTTTTTTTAGTATTTATCATCAGGTTTCAAAATATTTAAATTTATTTCTAAACGTTAATTCACAGTTTCACGCTTATTTTGGAATTTACTAATATAACATTACACTGTTGATGTTTAAGGAAAATAAAATTCCAGGAATGTTTTAAAATACTCTTAACTGGATGAATAAAAGACGTATTACAACACTTATGATATATTTACACCTTTACTGTGTTATCTGTGTTATATAAGAGGAAATGTATATTTTAAGTGGTATAAGACGTATTTTATTTCTATACAGTTTATAGATCAACATGCATCATGCTAATTAAGAAGTTAATTAAATACCCTTAATGAATGTTATTTATAATTAAAATTCATGTTTATAGCCCCTTGAACCGTTACTTGAAAATCTGGGTACATACCTCCGTCTTCAGGCCAAAACTAATTTGTAACAAAGGAACAAAGGTGTTACATATGTTTCGGCACTACAGTGCCATTGTCAAACACAATACATTAAAACATCAAATCAATGACAATGGCACTGTAGTGCCGAAACATATGTAACACCTTTGTTACAAATTAGTTTTGGACTGAAGACAGAGGTATATACCCAGATTGTTATAATAATTCTTGAATTACTTTATTAGGGCCTACGGTTGAAATTATATAGTTGTCGTATATAAATCAATAAAAAAAATATAAATACTGATGTTTTACCAAGATTAAAAAATATTAAATATTTAGCGTGATATTATGATATATTTCACGCTAATTAAGGGGAGAATAATCCTTCACTGATAAAATAAAGTTTTGGGTTTCGTTTAAAAAAAACACCCTGTACAACGTATAACTATGGTGATAAAAGGATAAGGAAAATATCCATGTTACAAAAGTGCTCTCGCCCACGCATATATATTAATTACAATTTATAAAAAAACTATTTGCTTCTTTTTACTTTTAGTACCGATTATGTAAAATTATTTTTTTAAACAGAATTTATTGATTCGGTGGCGCATTGCATAGCAGACCGGACATCGGGAGCACGTGTGTGTGTGTGTGTGTGTGTCAATAAGTATTTTTAATATTTTCGGGGGGGAGGGGGGAGGGTGGGGAGAGGGAGGGGGGAGGGGGGGTTCGTCCGTCTGTACTTGAAATGTATCAAGTGGCAACCAATCAATACATAAATATGAATAAATAAATAAAGGCGGGAGCAAACTAAGCAAAACCGGACTCATCATCACGCACAGGTTTAAACCTTTGTGATGATTAGTTTCAAATAATTATAAAACAGCCTCCTTGTACAAATGTATAATTTATGAGAAATAAAGATGTTTTGATTTGATTTTGATTTGACATCGGGGTGTCGAGATATGAGTCCAAAACAAATCAGTAACTTTTAGTTAACTGCTTTGCTTGATGTCGCACCACGCACTGATTAGTCGTTTACGTAAACAAGGAAAATTAATAAAAGTATACATATACATAGATATTCAGTCAATCTATTATTACCTTTTATCTCTCTATTTAGTCAGCAAACAAAAAATAGTTTACTGCAAACTCAATAGATTTTTATGCACGTTAAGATGTTTACGAAACAGCTTATATTTTTTATCCATTATAAGTGTAAAGTTGTCTATACGAACTTTAACAAAATTGAACCCCTGACTAACGTTGTACAACCCAATCTATTTCTGACTTTTCATGTGAATTTCCGAATACGAATCGTGGCAAGCACATCTCAAATTATCCACTTCGTCATGACTCTTGGCCTTTACCCCCACTCATAGCTTGAATATTTTGGGTAAGCCACTTCATTGTCATGTCTCTTGGCTCTTGGCCCCACTCCACTTGGAAATAGTCCTCGTCTATAAGTTTCTGATGGAACCCAATATCTAGTAATTTAAAAGCAGCTGTGTAAAAAGGCTCTGAATCTAAAACAAACAGAGTTAAATTAAAATTCGGCCATTGTGGCCATGATTACTTTTACTTACTTTGATGTAAGGTTTACAGTTAAATTTTTAAAAGATATTTTAAATTTTTACAGAATTGAGAGGTGTTGATGTGTTGGTCTTTAATGTTAAAATAAAAAAAGTTTCTAAACAAAGTACGAGGTTTAGCATACAATTATTATTAATGCATAACTTCTTCATTTACCACACTCCAAAAAACTGTTTATAATGGTCCCCTAAATAATCGACAACAAAAAAGCTGGAGCAACAAAACTGTATGAATGGCGTTAATATAGCAGCCCTGGCAATAATAAATGAATTGGTTAATCTTGTAAAAAATAATGTAATATTTACTCTCATTACTTTTTCACTCCTATTCCTCCCAATTCCACATAATATCTCCAGAAACAATTTTCCATTTTCTCCCGAAATCCAGTAACCTAAATGCAGCTTTGTAATATGTCTGGTTATCATATGGTTGGTCTGTAACAAAATGAATTAATGATTAAATCATCATCACGATTAAATTTCCATTATTTCTGTAAGACATTAATCTTCGTGAAAGCCTCGTTATTTTGTATCGAGGCTTTTTGTAACAATATTAATTAGAAAACTAATGAAGGCAATTGCATATTTTAAATCCATATGATTACCACGGTAAATTCTTCATATCTTAATACATCGAGCCCAATTTAAAAGGAAAATCGTTAATTCGGTACAATACTTCAACGCCATTTTACGCCATTTTAGTTTACTGTTGGACAGTTATAAAAAATTATGTTCGGTTTAAATAGTACAATACTTCAACCAAGTGGAAAGAAACCAACGAATTAGGTTGATTGCTATTTAAGCAATACTGTAGCCATATTAGTTTCTTGCTTGATTTGCCAATATTTTTGTGTATTCAACTTGGTATTTACTTTTGGGTTCTGAAATACTTTAGGGCCACATTGGTACATTTTTGCACATCCTTAGAAGTACTTGGACTTGATTTTCGACAGGTCTAATCTGTGTTTCGTCACTTGTTTCCTATATGTATTTTGGCAAAATTCCCCCTATGCGTGTACATGGAGTGGTCACTACTGGTGTACTACTTTTTTTCTTACTATGTTCTTTTATTACTGATTCACTTTGTTATATTTATAGGGAATGTTTGTCGATCCAATTTTCTTATGGTTCAGCCTTAATCATTAGCAGTACCAATAAACTTACACTCCTTTTACAATTTGAAACCTAACCACCTTTCTAAGTTTATGGATTTATAAATGACAATTCCTATATATAGAATGACTCTTTGCCCGATTCTCAGCTCACATTTGGTCCGTAAAAACAACGGTAACTTTATATTTTTTATTCAACTCAAAAACTTAACAGGGTGAATTGGTCTCTGGGTTAAACTTATAACTTCGTTGATTATAAACAAAGCCTGCATTAAAGTTACTGTTAGCTATTATGGCAATATTCTTCAGATTACAGTGCAACAAATCAATTACTTACTTCTCTCATCCCCTATGAATGCAACGTCCATGTATCTCATATGGTCGTGTTTGTACCGTGTGTCTTTTGGGGCTTTGTAGTCCCACCCTCTTCCTTCATAAACATTACCATCTCCGCCCAAAAGGAAACTGAAGAATTAACGGCATTGTTAGAAAACTAAGACACTAGTGATGGTTATGTAGCCTGTATGATCTATGAGTTATAAAAACTATTACATAAGTTGCTTTCTATATATCTCCTCCTGTAGCACTTTTTACGAAAGAGTTTCCAGTGTTAATTAACCACTTTTCGTAAAATTAGCAGTCATTCTGGAAATGATAACACTTACCTTTAGTCTTGTTTTCAAGACGAACCATTAAGCCAACAAGTCAACAAAATTATGCTTTTTTCATGTCAAAAGTTCCAAAATAAATACAAAACCTATATTTTAATGGCTATAAATTTTATTAGAGCAAAAAATCGTAATAATAATAAACCATCATTTTTGTGGTTTCTTTGATAGCAATTACACCATATAAACCTTAACCAGGACCTTTAGGACCTTTAACCAGTTTTTATAATACTAGCTGATCAACACGGTTTTACGCGTGGAAAAACATAAAAACACAGTTTTTCCCGTGGAAAAACATAACAACTTCCTTGGATTCATGATTTCATAGGATGTTAAGGTTGCCATGACAACTTCTTGAGCTTCCCTATACTTTAACATTGATACGTCGATGTATCATAGGGCGTAGCCCTGGGGGAATTTAAAAAAATCCGTTATTAGTAGATGCCTATACCCTGAGAGGAACGTTCATGCAAAGTTTAAAGGTTCTAGGTCAAGTAGTTTGGGCTGTGCGATGATGGGTGAGTGGTATTTGACAAATAAATAGTAGAAGAAGATTGTTATTATAACTAACTTTCGGAAACTTGGTTGAACCTATTCCACCTTCATATTTATTTTTCCTTTTGAAGACTTAGGGCCTTTGGAATATTACAGGGGAAACTTCCTTTCCTTTCCGGTTGTCAAACAGACAACAAATTCGCGGGTTTTCCTGTGGGGTGGGGCGACCCAGACTACCAAATCCCCCCCACAAAAAATGTACATAAATCTGCTGATAAAATTAAACTGTGCCAACCGAATCAATGATTGATTTAACAAATTCTCAAGCAGCAAGTTGGTTTCCCCTCATGGATCTCAGGCTGAGCTCCGTTTAGAAATCCCTCTGTCTATAAATGTAATTTAATCGTTTGTACATGTAATGGCTCTCCCAAAATATTAGAAAGGGACAAGAGTAACAATAACGGTTGATAGTTTAAGATACCAATGCCTTTTTATGAGTTGGTTTTATTTTTTTATTTTTAGTTTTTCGTAAACATTCCAGTTATAAAGGAGGAATTCATCAAATGGTCCGCCCCTTACCGGCACTCCCTATAGCTAGATCGACATTCATGAACAGAACAACTTAAAATTCTCTTACTTGTGTGTTATATCTCCGAATCCGTTCTCTTTATGCCTCTCCTGGATTTCCTTTACTATTTTCTTGCACGTCTCCTTATCCGTGCAGGACTTCGTGTCAGTATATTTCCAGAACCTCACCCAGATGATCGGTTTCTCCAGGTATGTATGCCCCTCTGCGTGAGGGCCTGCTCCCCATTCACTTCTTGGAACGAAGATATTCTCAAAAGGCTCCGGTTGAGGTAACTGTACAGCCGGTTCATCCTTCTTCTTCTCCTTGGATTTCTTTTTTTCTTCTTCCAATTCTTTCTTCAGTTCTTCGTTCCATGGTATAAGTTGTTCCTCGGGACTCAGAAACGACGCCATTTTAGTTTACTGTTGGACAGTTATAAAAAATTATGTTCTTATGAGGTTTAGAATCCCTTACATTCAAGTAATATTTCTCTTAGCTAAAGCTGTCCTGATAAAACTTTTTTTGCGAAAGACAATCCGCTAAATACTTCTGGTACAAAACAATAAATTGCTCAATAATAATCAGGAATAGCCTTAAAAATGTTTATATATTAATAACAGCTTGAGGACACGTCTGCTCAGATTCTGATATGCAAACAAATAACTGTATGTAAAAACAAATGCATTAGCTTTTCAGCCCTTTTCTATATACATGTACTCTTAAAAAATCATTTTTACTAATATTTTTCTAGAAATTTCTCACTGAGACCTTTTATTTAAATACAGGGCTGTTGAATGTCAGACATGATTTTCTCAAACATTCTGGATGATTTGGGCTTTATATACAGTATAGGTAAATGGTCCATACATATTTCAACTTCTTACGTCAATGAAATATTAGTTAATTAACACTGAGCTTAAATTAAAATTAAGGTTATGATATTTGTAGTGCATTTAGATGGTAGGGTATACAGGTATGATCATTATTATACTAGATGCCATGCAATTGCGAGGTGGTTAGGAAATTACTAAAACAACTACTCACGTATATCTGTTATAAAGGGAAAAAACTGATGTTTCAGTAATTTCCACAGTCGCAGTTGTTTGATATCAAGTGTACCGTTATGTATTTTCTAATAATACGCAAAGTAGTATTTAGGGTTTTCACTCATATGAGTTGGTTTTTATATTTATTCATTCAAATAGTTTTTAGTCCAATAGCGGATTAACACGGGTGTAGTTGGAGAAAGTTTGACGGACGAGTAGCAGCCTTGTAATGATTGTAATCGGTTACAATTGGTTTGGTAAGAGTGAAATTAATTTTATCTACGACCTTTGCAATAATCACCATTAACGATGTTGCAGTCAATATGCAACAGGTTTCACTTTATGATACAGGTTCTAGACCAATGGGAGCGCAGCATTTGACGAAAGTAGTGTCATAATGACAATTACGCAATTCGCACATCAGCTGATTGTTCCATTATGATATTGGTTTTAGTATGTTTTTATACCTAACCTCAAGTAAACTAATTGTTGTGCTAAGAGTCTGTTTTAGTTTGTCTATGACCTCGAATTTGAGTTAATGGGATTCCAACATTATTATTAAATGTTAAATGTTAAAGTATATTTTGGATACTCTGTATATTATTGGTCGTAGATAAAGTAGTTGTATTCTACCTTACAGTCACTCGTGAGGAGTACTCACAAACACTCGTGGCTTTAAGGCATTCATACTACGATCGTTGCATAAACTACTATTATCACACGCACACTCTTTAAATCTAACTAGACGGGTGGACGTTGACTCGTCTTGTCAGACTCTCCCGTCTTATTCGTCTCCAACTCTTGAATCCAGCCATAGGTTTGATAAATTTCCATGGTTTTTGTTTCAAGATGTAATCTGATAACAATTGTTATATAAAAGGAATAAATTATTATTTTACTCACAGTAAAGAATAATCCGACTTATATTGAAATGATCTATAAAGAGTCGTGTGAGAGAACTCGGAAACTCCTAAACACACACAACATTTATAAATCCTAATTTAATTTGATAGTTGCACATGTTTATTTCTTCACGCACAAGTTACAGAAAATATTAATGAATTAGTAATTGCATTTGGATAATTCATCAAGACTGACTTCCAAAACTACTAATATACTTTTTTGTGATTGTGTTCTTTTTTGTTAATCTCTTATACACCTAAATTTAAGCTGTCGTGATAGATACTTATCAATATAATACAAGATTATTCATTACAGTTCATTTATCTCTGTTATCATTGAATTAACATTGGATTGAAGTAACCCACTTATAAAGAATTTTAAAATACTATAACAACGATGAATATTAAACTAATGCAGATTTATGTTAAGGAGATTTCAAGAGATAGAGCTAAAATCGAGTGATCTACAATTTGAATAATTGTCACGTTTTTTGGAACACAACGAAGTGCTTAGCCTTTTGTCACAAATCTGAATTTGTATTTAATTTTAAATTCTAGCGCACTTTAAATTAACTATTTAAACACGGCGCCATCCTTTTGAAAAACTATCCATTTTAAATATAGCCCTTCAAAATATACATTTACTGTATGCAACTAAAGGTACAATTACTTTTAATATTTTAATAGCAGATATTAAAATAAAAAAGGGTGAATTTGTACGTATTACTCGTTTTATGCACCTAATTCTTAAGGTGTATAATAGACAAACGGGTAAGAGATCGAACAAATCTTTACGTTTTATACAATGCAACTTTTATTTCAACCAAGGTGGGGGATCTCCTAGAAAATCAAAATCTTTGATCATGTACCTTTTAGGAACGGCGTACTCAATAATATCAAACACCAACCTATAAACTCTTTGGCCATTTGGTTCCTCAGGACAATCTGCAAAACGAATGTTATGTTAGGGATCATTCTATATGTAGTATTATATTCATCCTCTTTGTATAGCCTGGTATATTTGTGTGTTCCAGGGTTTAAGGATCTACCCCCAAATTCCCACTATACAATTTTTCATAGCTCCGTTGAATTTCCTGAAGGGTGGGCTCGACGTATTGCTCTGGAGTGTGGATGTAATCCTTGACGAAACCTAAGGACTCAAGGACGTAGCCGAGGTACCCGTCCCACTGTCCTTTATGAACAAATTTCTCAAGGGTATCTATTAGTTTATGTTCTTGAATTTGCGGCATGTCTGAAACAATTATTTGTCTTACGAATTAAACGATTCTAAGTTTTAGTTTTGGACAGGATAAATATGTTTTTGTAATCGTATGAATAATAGATTCTACATTTATATGATACTAGAAGTATTTAAAGCTTTTATTTCTATTCCAGAGTTTTATAAATGTTTTGATTAAATTGTTTGCTATTAGCAGCAAAAACTCAACCAAGTTTTTCTCAATCAATTTCTCATAAATTGATTGTTTTAATATAAATTTCATCATTAAATGGTTAGATGTCATCTATTCAGTAAAATGATTTGTTGTAATTTAATCTAGTCAGAAGGAATTACATTGAAACTGTTGGCGCTCTGGGACCGATTGGAATTCAAAATGTAATTAATTCGACAGCGGTTGTGAAGATAATAGAAGTAACATTTTACTACAACTTCTGCCACTATTATACTTCTACCTCCTACTTTCTTTTCTGCTACTCCTACTCCTTTTTTAGGCTTTAAATATAAGTTTAAATATAAGTTTAGAAACCTAATTTTTAGGAAGTAATTGCATTCCTTACCATCCAATGGTCCTATATACACAATCTCGATATATTCACCGTCGTATTTCGGAAATTCCTTACTCTTCTTTGGTTTCACGAAAAATCCTCGTCCTTCATAAATACGGCCGTCATCGCCAATGAGAAAGCTACAAGAATGCACATAATGCTGTAAATACTGCATGAATGTTCAGCTAGGTTTGGCCCATTAAAATTGTAAACATACACAAAGAATGGTAAACAATAACCTTTAAAAATCAAATTTACTTATTTTTTCGTCTTAAAAAAAAGACGAAACATGGTTAAAAATTTCATTAATAAGCTGTTGTTAATTTTTAAATGGGAATTTTCTAGTTTTTACTCATTGAGAAGAAAATATTACATTATCGTAAATTTAAAGCTTCAAATAAAGTTCACTTACTTAGCATTGATGTCAATACATTTCGGTGCCTCCATGTCCCTTTTCTGTAACTGTTGACAAGCTTTGATACACTTGTCTTTTGTGAGACACGGTTTCATAGTCGGCTCGGATCGCAGCCATATGTACTCTATAGGGTGCTCCAGCTCCGTGCCTGGGGACTTGGGTGGCATGGCACCCCATTTCGCTCTGGACACCACTTCTAATTCGGGGGGAGGAGCTAATGTATGTCTGGAAGAAAATGATTGCGATAGTCACATCGCATAACCACACAGGCACAGGTAGGTGCTTCAAAAAAGGTTGTAAATACATTTTATTCGTCTTAATTGGTTTTATTAAATAAAGAAATGTACAGTATCAACTTTTGAATTTTTTTAGCGATGATCTCTTTATTACCTCAAATTACTGGGGGGTAAATTGATATGGAAGAGATCAAAGTTGGTATGGAGCTAATAACTGCAGGAAAACAGCGTAAATAATCGTTTAAGAAAATGTATCTCAGACTCTATTTTCACAATTCTTAAACTTTCAATACCAAATAATTCTGGTTATCAAAGTTGGTATGAAGCTAATAACTGCAGTAAGAACAGCGTAAATAATCGTTTAAGAAAATGTATCTCAGACTCTATTTTCACAATGCTTAAACTTTCAGTTCCAAATGATTCTGATTATAATATCGGTGGTCCACAAAAGATTAGTATAATTTCAAACTAAAAATATGTACCTTCTCAACATATGATATTCTAGCTGTGTTGGTTGTATCTACCACACTGTATAATTTAGTTTTACAAATCATTTTTCACCAAAGTGTAACCTGAATTGATATTTTATCAAAAGATTAAACGTTTACAGCTAAAACACAAAGCCAAATCTCGCTGCAACGGATAAGCCTGCTCACACAAGGGATGGGCCTACTGTTTTTTTTCACGTATCTGCTTCAAGAATGAAGAGACTTTTCGCACCTGTGGTAAACTCTCTTCATCACTCAAGCATACACATGACCAAAAATGAGGCTCATCCCCTGTGCCGTGGATATGGAAGCATTGCTGTTGCAAATACCATGCGGCGAGGTTTGGTTTTAGTTTTAATTGTGCATTTTCTATTTTTGTAAAAATATCAATTCAGGCAAAACCTTGGGAAAATGATTTGTAAAACTAAACTTTGCAATGTGATCGATATAACTAAAACAGCCAGAAAAGAAATAACAGCTGCTGAGAAAAATAACTGTCTAGTTTAGGTTTGATTGTAGTATTCTTTTGTAGATACCTATTTTAATTTTAAACGTTTTTCTTGGTAAAATATAAAAATTGCATGGCTGATGAAATTTTAACTTCATTTTATGCACTTCTGTACATAGTAATCCCTTTAAAAATGATTTAAATAATTTCATAGTACATTTATCTTTCTTTACACGAGTGTTGCCTGTGTTATGGACTACAAACATATTCCTTTGTAAAAAGGTATCATTTTAAGCAGATTTGATTAACTTTCCATATTCCCTTAAAGAAGAGTATCTAATAAAATAATAAAGAAGTTTACAAAATAAAAAAGGAAAATATATCAATTTGTATCTAAACTATTTGTCTGAATTCTGTAATAATGTTTGCGCTCTGGATCAAGTAATTCATAACAGACCACTAACTCTTAAATCCCTCAATGATTCTGGAAGTTTTGTTTAAATGTGACTTCAAGTTTCCTCAACAAGTTATTACTGGAATCATGGTTTCAAAATGGCCCTTGGTGACTGAAGCTTTAGTAACATATAAAATACCCCCGTTGCAGCAGACCTGCATACTCAGCGAATTTCAAATGCAAAACAATATATCTCAATCCAACATAGCGAGATTTGACACGTTTTGGTAAGCTCCATAAGAATAACATGGGGAATGAGTATGCAGGTTTGCTGCTACAGGTATATAAAAACTGGGAGGTTTTAATTCAATATTCAGTAGATCTGAGCTAGAAGAAGCTATTTACCAAGTTTTATCAAGATATGTTGAGAAATAAGCGAGATATAGAATTTTACTTATTTCCCATAAGATTGGACAACATACTGTGTTTACCACTTTCAATATCTCGGTAACAAATGGACATAGAGCAGTGATTCAAAATAATAATTTTTTTTAGCTTAATTCAATGGTGCTAACAAAAACCGATAAATTTTATTTTCCTATGTAAAAAACTCAAAAAAACCCATTTTTTGAGAAGTTAATCCCCCTTTACCCCCCCTTCCGATGGTCCGATCGGGCTGGTTTACGAACTCGTTCGAGGGATTACCACTTTACATGTCTGTACTGAATTTCATTAAGATCGGACCGTTTTTACGGCCGCTATCGTGCTTGCAGACACATATATTTATAGATATATATATATATTCTTGAATTAGTTCACAACTAAGGGTAACTATATTTAAAATGAATTTAAAGGGAACTCAGTTAATTATTTCCGTCCTTATGTATATATATATATATATATATATATATATATATATATATGTATATGTAAATTCGAACGAATGGTGTTTTCTGCTTCTGGTGGCCCCAAAACGAAAAGTTATCATAGTCCTGGGCTTAGGTCTTACCATGAGACCTACGGTAATAGCCTCTTCCCTATAGGGGAAATTCGCCAAAACTTGCTGATCGTTGACGAACTTTAAGGTTAGCAACAGACTACATTGCATATTTGCATCCAAATATGCAAACTCTCACATGCCGTAACGGTAATAATTGAAAAAAGTAAGAAACTTTCATTTTTTAATTCACATAACCTTATTCAATTTACAAAATTAAATACCAACTATTCATTAAACATCCAACTTTTAAAATAAAACCTTATATTATTATTTATATTTACAATACTCACCCATCCATGATGACTATTATATTAATTCAATGAAAACAGAGAGAGTACTAAGAACAACAGTCCATATTTTCTACAGTATTAAAATAAAATATAATTAATCACTCCAGGATGGTACCACCACAGCCAAATTACAAACGCAGTAAACATAGCGTGAAACGTAATATATCTTTGAAACATTTTAAAAGCATTAATAAGTAGATCTAATGTTTTTACTTTAAGTGATATTTAATGTGCCTACTTCACTTTTACAGGCTACTATAAATTTGGTAATACGACGGTATTTTTTCTGCTTTTGGGCTACTCTAGGCGTAACGTAGATGATTTTACTTTGGTATCAATGAAAGAGGCTTAAATAGTGAATCATCAATCAGATAAGTCAGTCTTTACAACAATGATAAGATATACATTTTACATTAATAGACTTGGATTACAGTTTATTTTTAAATATCAACGTAACATTGTGCAATTAATTTATTGAATATTTTTATTTGCAAATTATTCAAGCGTTATTTCTTAGACACTCACATACAGGCAATTAAAAAAATCCCACAGAGTAATACATATTTCTTCCGCCATAAATCCTTTATAATAGAGGTAAAAAATATTATTAATCTGTAACAAATCAGAATAGAGCTGGTTGTTGATTTCTGCTATATTGCTTCCTCTCGTGGTGTATTGAACCGAACTGATCAAAATGATTTTTTTATAAATCATATCAAGAGACCTCGATCCACCCTTCAAAATTAAATTTAAAAAATCATATCCCATTAAGAATTTCTTGAGATAAAAATATGTTTAACAGGTGACCTATTAAAATCAAATACGCTTTTCCCAGTTGAGTATTTGTAGACTGTATTTAATTCAGTTGTTGTACTAAGGTCTTTCAAAAAATACTCATCAATAAATAAATAGATAAACTTTATATAAATACATTAACTCTATGTAAAAGAGAATCGGCAATAGATCACCGAAACCATAAGACCTATGCCATAGGACGTTTCAAAGTGTCGATATTAAAATATAGAGAGAACTAAAACTAGACGACGTATAACAAATTACAAACCACCTCACGTGTACGAAATATTTTTACGGATAAAATCAAGCTAAACAACTGGTCATCAAAATCAATGTTTTATGATTCGTAGCACGAATTTTTTTGCAAATAGCAGGGAATATAATTTTGATAAGAGTACAAGAAAGGATGCCGAAGATGGCCTGAGGCCTAAACGCGTACATCCACAGCAAAGAAAGGATCGGTTAAGGGAGTCGGTGGCACAGTAGGTAGCGCACTCGGCCCCGATTCTGTGGCGGCAGCGTCGCAGGATCGAGTCCGATGATGCCGCATACTTTTAGCAGTACTGTTCATCCTTGTACTGTACCGGCTCACTCCTTGGTTTGCTTGATAACTTCCACGCACAGGCCTGAGGCCCATGTGGGGGGCAAATGCAAGGTAAAAAGAGGCCGCCACCCTCTTTTTTTAAATAAAAAATCAATCATAGATACACACTAAGAAACAATTTTACAGATTTCCCATAGTATTCCAACGTGTCAATATTCAAATAAAGAGAAAATTCAATCTAGACGACGTATAACAATTTTTAAAACATCTCAATTGTAGGAAGTTTTTTCTAAGGATGAAATCAAGCTAAATAGCTGGTCATAAATGATAATGGTTTATGATTTGTAGCAAGTATTTATTAGTGTTTATGAGGATTTAGTATATATGAGGACTATCTTGCAAGTAGTATGTAATATAGTATTGATAAGTGTACAAGAAAGGATACAGAAGATGGCCTGAGGCCTAAACGTAAGTAAAATACATACCTGCTTATATTATCAAATAATAATGATACTAATTCATATTAATAGTCATTCTAAGGCAATTACTTATGAATAATCAGAAAAAAATCTCATGACAAACGCAAAGTCCACAAATATACCCAGCACCCCGCTGACAGGAGACGCCTCATTGGAAGCGCCGCCGCGCTCATTCCAGCGCCTATCTCTTTATCCTCTTTACCTAAACGCGTTCCTCGAAGGACGTTTTCATATTTTACGACATCAGAGGATGTGAGGAGGATGCGCGGCGCCCCGGCGTGTCGCGTGTCCGGTAGCAGGCGATGCTATCTCCAGGCTCTGTGTGGCCCGATCATAACTCAAGGCTGAGTTGCGTAAACAAAAAATCGTAAAACAGGTGGCCCCGGTATGAAGACGTCGCATAACTGATTTATATCCTTATTAAGACGGTGTACAAGAACGCGTCTTGTCCCAGCTTATCTCACGGATTTAGATGTAAACCTCGTGGTTTATACGATCGTATAAGTCATCGGACGATGTAAAGAAACTATATTGTTTCTTTGTAATGAATGTGTGGGATACGGTGGGTTTTTGCTTACGTGTTTTGCAATGTTTATGATGTGGACCCTCCGGTGTAGGTAGCACCTTGGACGAGTTAGTTAGAGTTTGAACGATAAGTATCTAGTGTGGTTTTTGTGGATTAGATTTTAGCCACTAATAAGGTAATATGTATTTTATTTTCTTGAACTACCTGTATTCCTCTACCTCTAAATTTAACTATTTTGTACTCTGATATTGCCATTAATATTTTTTTACTAATGTACCAATACAAATTGGCAACGCAATGCAATTTTTCCATTAAGTTCTTTTCAATTGATCTAATTTTTACGGCCGATTTTTCTACTCTGGATAGGTAGGTGATTCTAGATCCTTGTGCTTAACGATTAGACATACATAGCTGAAATTTACATTGTGACTATTGCAACGAGCTAACCTAGACCACCAAGCAATCTTACTTTGGTAGTTCAACAAAGTAACCAAACAAATTAGTTGAACGTCAAGATCTCCACTAAAATAATTTCAAAATGATAATCTTATTACTAAACCCACCACTAAAAACAAAAAAGGAGGACCTCCAGTTACAACTTAATACACCCCGCCCGCTCGGCCGTGCCAATTATGTTAACTCCACAACACGATAACGCTACAGTACCGCTTATCGCGGCCGCGTAAAAAGCTTATGTACGAAATCAATTCTGTCTCACCCCCTATTAAAGTCTCCAGCGGGTCAGAGGGACCACCTATCCTGTGTGGATAGAGGACATAAAATATCGTCGGGATCGGGTAGAAGGCTTTTACCGCGATAATGCAGGGCTACAAGGACCACCCACGCCCGCGCGCGACCAGGCACGTTTCGATACTTCCGATACTACGTATCGATACTTTCCTTCGATATTCGTGGTATCGGTATCGTATCGAATCATTCGATATTATTGTGGAGTCGAAAAAGTTTGGAGTATCGGATCAAAATTATCGAATCGTATGTAAATTATTAAACACGTCAAAGGAGCAAAATTTATTTGATAATCTGGCCAAAGATTTTAGAAATTTAAGTAATCTTCCACGTCGTGTTATTATTTATACTTTATTAAAATTATGTTTTTAATGTAAAATTATACTGTTTTATAATTGATTAGTATTTTATTTTTGTTTCCCTACCTATTTCTTTACAAATTAATAGACAACAGACAATATTCAATAATCCGTAAAAAATTATACGATCGTAATTGGACATGTCATGCGCAAAGGAAGAATTTTATAAACATTGTTGCGTAAAATAAATTAGAAAATCAAAGTATAAAAGTACAATTTTTGTAATAACATGTAATAATTAAAATGTTTAGTGTATCAGTTATTTAAATAACATTAATTAATTTGTTTTAACATTCTGTATTGACAGTTAAAACTACCTAATTAAATGTGATCTTACTATTTTTTTTAAGTTTTTTTTCCATTATCTTCTGATCCGATATCGATACCGATACCATTGACTTTAAATCAGGAGACTTCCCATTGCCATTATAAAAAGTGTACCAACTTTTATGTGAGTCAGGATTTGAAAGAGGAATTAGTTACAGCATTCTCCAACAGAGTATACTACAGTCAACTGTTAATTACGCTATCAGGAGGGAATATTTTGACAATAAGGTGATCAGAGAGCAATCATAAGATTACGAACTCTTGTTTTCTAGCATATTAAGTTTTGGAAACTGAAATAAATAGCTAAAAAAAATAATCTACATCAGCACTGTCTGTCGGTGATTTAGTCGAACTACATCCACTTCAAATCCTGGCTCACACAAAAACAGGCACAGCTGGCCCATAAGGATGGTTTGTCTCCTCCTGATTTAAAGTCAACGCCGATACACTCGGTATCGATACTTCGGATCCGATAATATCTGGGAATCGATACTTTCTTTTCAATACTGATTCGATACCAAATATCGGATCGAAGTCGGTATCGGAACGTCCCTGCCCACGTGAGCGCGGGAATGGTTGTTGACGTCTTCTTCCAATAGCGCACGGGCCGCTTGTTTATAGCCCGCGCCGGCGCATTTCATTTAGTGATACAGGGACAGGTCTGAGGTCGCGTTGCATTAGGGGAACTTGTGTGTTTGCTTTGGGCATTTTTGACTGTAATTGGTGGTTGGGTCTCGGGTTTTTTGGTGTGGGAGAATATAATTTAAATAGAATGTCAATTTTCCGGATGTAAATAAAAAACGTCTTACACGAGTTAAAAATATATTTACACTTATACACTTATGAGAGAGTCTCTCATTGTGCCTGATGATGATTGGTGTGACCAATCGAAATAGATCGCCACATTCCACCATTTTTGAATATTAACTATCTTGTATGTAATTACAGTATAAGTGTAAATATATTTTTAAGTGTTGTAATACGTTTTTTATTTTCATCCAGTGAATACAACAACACGTATCATGCTAATCAAGAAATTACTCAAAGTCAATTTAACATGTGTACCTAAAAACGAATTTGTATGAGTTCTGCGTCAAGTAAATTAAGTTGAATAGTTTTTTGTTTTCTTTTTTACAGTAGAGCAGTTGGTTGGTTGGGAGCTTAGGTTATAGCAAGCACTCGCCTAGAAGATCGAAGTGTCATCTGACCAATCATATATAAATTCGTAGTAAATAATTGTGGCAAGTACACTTGTGTTGATGTAACATGGTAAACCATGTGTAACTTTTATGCGTGTGTCTCTTTTGCTCCACGGTTAAGGGTGATTTTGGAAACATCGCTTTTGCTCCACGGGTCAGCAGGTAGATTTCAGAGCCGCCCAAAACATCGCTTTTGCTCCACGAGAGAGGGGCCTGCGCTTCCTCTCCCCCGAATTCTCTCTTTCGCTCATCTCCAAGCTCCAAGTTCTTTCTTGAATATACTGCCATCCAAACGTAATATGCAACTAAACGTAATATGAAAACAGAATTAAAAAATGTAGTTGTATTTTTGTTTCTTATTTGGCACTTGGAACTCAGCATTTAAATTACCAGCCGATTCTGTTTTCCCATTTAAACATAAGAAGTGTGTGATTTTTCTAACACTATTCTTAACAAAAACTCAGTCCCACACAGAGGTTTTCCTATACGGGACTTTTTCCATTCTAAAAAGTATTTAATGTTTTGTAATGAATATGTACTTCATGGAAATAAAGAAATATTATTATTACTATTAATATTAGTAATATACTATCACTATAATATATTAATATTAATATATTATTATAATATTATTATTACTATTGATATTTAAAAAAATAAATATTATTACTATTAACTTTGCTTTTTTTCTCAACGAAAATATTTATGTTTGAAAGAATGTAAAACTACTTCAATTGTATAACAGTAACGACCAGTAAACAATATTGTTTAAAAGTAATACCTTAAAAAATGAAATAGTATTAGTATGTCTTACCCATCTTTCATATATTTTATACAATAAATCACGATTAGAAACAGGGAATCATACTAACACATCAAGCATTCAGGCATGAACACGAGATTCAAGATCACTACAATAGAATTATTGTAGATTGATTCAAACGTATCGTTTTTGCAGATTTATTCTTATTTCAATAAACCATGTAGCTTTAAAATAATAACACCTTGAACCTTCAATTTATTTTTTAAAGGTACCAATACTGGTCACAAAACGGCTTTATTAATATGAAACGAGTAACAGCAGATCGAGAAGGAAGACTGGCTACTATACTTGGAAGGAAGGCTTAACTATACTAAGCTTGAATTTAGTGAAATTAGATTGATGCCCGCCGAAAATATACTCTTACGGCTCAAACGTGGTTTTCTGCTCCATGTTCATGCCTAAAATCTTTATTATCTTGTGACAAAAGGCTTCTCTGTTTGAATAGTGAATTATTGCAAAAAAAATGAAATGTGGATAAGTATTAAAGATTGGCAAATTTATTATGTAAGTTATTACTTTTACACATCAATATCGTTTACTTGCCCTTACTCTTACAATTAATTGAAGTAGTTTAACATTCTTTCAAAAATAAATATTTTCTATTAGCCAAAAAAATTAAAGTTGTAGTATTATGTTTAAATGACAGTTTTCAAGTAGGAACCTGGAGGTGAGCGAAAGAAAGAACGTGGGGGAGAGGGAGCGCAGGCCCCTCTCTCGTGGAGCAAAAGCGATGTTTTGGGCGGTTCTGAAATCTACCTGCTGACCCGTGGAGCAAAAGCGATGTTTCCAAAATGACCCTTAACCGTGGAGCAAAAGCGATGCAGCCACTTTTATGGGGTGGATAGCCTTTTTTGACCTCGTTGATATAATACTGACAAAATTGTTTGTATCAAATAGCTAGGTAAATGTTAGTAATAAAACCATTCCTTTCTTACTATAGGCATTACAGTTGTTTAATTATCGTAAAAGAATGAAAAACTAAATGAAAAAACTAATGAAAACGATTGTAAACTAATGAAAAACTGTTGTACAAGATACGGGTGTGTAATAGTAGCACATGATGGGTTAGCTGAAAGATTTTCAAAAACGTTTTTCTCTACAATTTTTTTTAAACGGGTATATGCCTATAACATTATTTTTAAATACCCTATGATGGGTTATCAATGTCAAATTTAGATAAATGTTATTATTGTAAAATAATCATTTGTTTTCCACTCTGTTTTATTTAACATCGGGTTGGATTTTGATTCACATAAATTATTCATTGGTCTAATTTAGCATTAATTTAGGTTTTTAACCAATTTTTTCAAATTGAATACTCACCAATGAATCTGACATCCAAAAATCGACCATCAACTGATCCTTTAGAAGTTTTTTCTTTTTAAACATATTAGCGATTATGCTAAATTACGTATGCTTTTTGTCTAGACTTCTTTCGCGGATCGTTCCCCCCGTGCCCCGGAGGCGCAGCGCTAAAGAGGGCCATTCCTCGCATATAATCGGCCATAATTGACACTCGCGCCATACTTATGCAGATGCAGCGCTGCAACAGTTGCATTCCGCGCGGTCGCCGGCGCCGCGTGCCGCCGTGGAGCGCGTGTAGAGCGCGCTGACATCGCCACGTCGCTACTGCACTACCGTGCGTCGCGGCTGTGACCGCCGCAGCTAGCTAGAGATACGGAATGAAGGTTATGAAAGAATAATAATAATAATAATAATCTTTATTCCGGTTATGAAATAATGATAATAATAATAATAATAATAATAATCTATAATCTATATTATTAATTCTGTAAGCGATTTTTTTCAATCAAAATTGTGAGGGTTTTACAGCTCGCAGGATGATGGGAGAGGGCTCAAATAAAAGGTCTTGGTCCCAGGGGGTCGGGAAAAATATCAGATTATGTCCAAATCTACCAGAAAATGAGAAATAACGAAAAATATCTTCCATTTAAAATGCATTGGGATTGAAAAACGTCTGCTTTGTTTACATTAAACATGTGGTGCTAATGCTTGATTCAAAGCCATATGGTAGATGTTGACATGTGGGAATTGTTCCAAAATGCAGCTAACTATGCACGTTCAATGTACTATAACAAAGAATATTTTTAATTTAAGATTTTCTGATTTTATAATAATTAAGGGTTTGAGTTTTTCATAACTAAAAATTATAAACAGTTAAGTACGTTTGTTTAGTTGATGCAGATTTAATACCGAATAAATTATCTATATACAATATATATTGTGGGCGTTTGGAAGGTCGCAGGAGGGGGAGGGGGGGGCTGGAACTGAAGGTCTCCATCTCAGGGACTCGGGAAAATACTGAAATTGCTTTAAGCTTACTATAAAGTGAGAAATAACGTAAAATAGCTGTCATTTAAAAACCATTAGGACATAAAAAGGTCAGCTTTGTTTAATTAAAACCAAATTATAGAAATAATCATAATTTTGTGGATCCAAAGCCTATTTTCTAAGAAGGTATTTTGTACTATAGCACAGATGAAGAACTATGGAGATTAGCCTTCATCTGTGACTATAGTAAAGAAGGATTATGCTTAGGGGCTGTTAGCCCCTTCAAGCCTCTAGTCTATATTATTAATTCTGTAAGCGATTTTTTTCAATCAAAATTGTGAGAGTTTGACATCTCGCAGGATGATGGGAGACGGCTCAAATCAAAGGTCTTGGTCCCAGGGGGTCGGGAAAAATAGCAGATTATGTTCAATTCTACCAGAAAATGAGAAATAACGAAAAATATCTTCCCTTTAAAATGCATTGGGATTGAAAAACGTATGCTTTGTTTACATTAAACATGTGGTGCTAATGCTTGATTCAAAGCCATAAGCTAGATGTTGATATGTGGGTTTTTTTCAAAATGCCGCTAACTATGCACGTTCAATGTATTATAACAAATAAATATTTTGAATTTAAGATTTTCCGATTTTATAATAACTAAGGGTTTCAGTTTTTCATAATTTTTAAAAAGTTAAGGAAGTTTGTTTAGTTTATGTTATAACGATACAGATTTAATACCAAGTGATCTATATACAGTATATATATTTATAATTACGTAAGGGAAATTTTTGCGCCAAAATTGTGGGCGTTTGGAAGGTCGCAGGATTATGGGAGGGGACTTATCCCAGGGAGAATAATGAAATTGTTTTAAGCTTATTAGAAAAGAAGAAATAACGTAAAATAGCTTGCATTTAAAACCACTGATATGTAAAAAGGTCTGCTTTGTTTACTTAAAACATGTGGTGCGGATACTTGATTGAAAACCATATGCTAGATATAATCGTAATTTTGTGGATCCAAAAGCCTATTTTCTATGAAGGTATTTTGTACTATAATAAAGAATGATTATGCTTATAGGGGCTATTAGCCCCGTCAAGCCTCTAGTAATAATAATAATCTTTATTTCGTAAAACAAATATACATTTGCATCGAAAAAGTTACCAATTTACAGTTAATACATTTAAAAACAAAACTGTACAAAAATACTTTCTACAAGCACTACAGGAAAAAAAATTGTTATCATAGTTCGCACATGAATATCCCGACCGTTTTAAAGAACTAGGGTGAGAAAGATGGATAATTAATGTTTAGACAGAGATAGACGATTCCTTAATATACGTATGTCATTGGCTGCAGCAAAGTGGTTTTTTGTACCTATTTCGTTTCCTATTGGACGATTTTTTTTATTGTTCTTGAAGTGTTTTTACTATCCGTTAGATAGCGACTCTTAATCCTGGACCGAGTTGATAGCTGTCATCAAACAAAGAAAATAAACAATATTTGTTTACTTCTGGGAAACTTATGTTTTAAATCAAAACTTATGGAAACATAATTATCATAAGTTTAAACTCTTCTTTAATAACAAGTAAATACAAATTCGTATTTACAGGTGAAATGACAAAGATTAAACTTACATAAATAAAACCTCAAACCGTAACCTTAATTTTGACAACTAAAAATTTTACTTTTGTTTTTAATATTAGTTCACTTTAGCAGTGATAAAGGGGGTGACTTCCCCTTCTCCCCCACACCCCGATGCATCAACATTTTCGCGCTGGTTGGAATTTACGTGCGCAAACTGTAATTACAGTTATGTATAGAAAGTCAAGTATAAAGTGTACGATGAAACAATCAATGAGCTAAATGTTACTTTCAAACATTTTTTACTACTTAACGTGTTATTTATATTATCTTTTTTCCGTAGCAATTTTGAAAACTAAAGTTTTTTGTCTCGCTATTATAGTATGTGTACGAAGTTATAAGAAATTAAAGGGAGATGTTGGATGGAGACCTACTTTCACCCGAATGAAATAAACTAAATTGAGTGATATTTACTTAAGAACTACAAAAATTAAAGGAGTGTCTTTAACAAGTCAATGTAATGAAATACGATGCTAATTAAGTTCAAGATATGCAGGTTACGCACTAAAGATAGTCCGATGCAGTGCTAACTCAAGCAAGTAATGTTAATTACTTGCTAAACATATCACTGCATTTATGACCCTCACATTTTCTGTAAAACCATAAAATATTCTTGACGTGCAATTTACAACATTTTCCAGCACGAGATAAGTTTTTTTCAAACTCACCTCATTACCTTCATCTGCATAGTTGTGGTGTCGTAAATACTACGCTGCAATTTCATTAGTTTGGTTGACATTATAGAATCAGGCTATGAGGCTAGTCAGTAAATAAATAACTTACGGGAATGTCGAGTAAAACTTGTAACCTCGTCATACTTTGTGGAGTGAGGAACTCTGTAATGTTAACTGAATTCACGAGGTTACTAATGATTGGCGAGTAAATTCTTATGTTTTGTTTTGGAGTTTAAAAAATATCTTACATTTTTGTTTGGCATGCAGAGCATTTTCTTATGAATCCGATGACATTAGTATCGGTCAAATAAATAGTTGTCTTTGCAGAAATATGCTAGTTTGAATAGAAAATACAGCACTCGAAAAGTTTCGGAATACCACATTGGGTAAATTTTATGAGCAAAAACCTAAGACAATCTATGTTAAATCCAATACTGATTTACACTTAATCAATAAATATTAAATACATAAAATTGACCTCTTTACCTGTTAGTATAAATTGACTGAACTGTTAGAGATTACCCGAACCCTTAAAATAGTATTTAATGCGTGTGAAAACATTGTATTGTGCTGTGAGTACATTTTTACTCATTACTTCTTTCAATTCATTATTATTGAATATGATTCATATTTCATTAACTTCATTTTTTCCAATTGTAACTTTTTTAATACTGAACCTTAACGCCCATCTTGGACTCTGACTGCTCTGCTTGAAATAAATAAAAATATCGCAAAAGCCTTCCCCGAATCCCATAGAATTTTGGAACAAGACCTTGAGAAAACTATTTCGTTTGTGCCAAAAAATATACTGGAATGTTTAGCACCAAAATCAATAGAGTGAATTACTTTTATGTCGTCTTGAGGTATTTGTTATCTGCCATATGTCTCTATTTTTATTTGATTTTATTACGTAAAATTAGGCCAGTTAAACAATTTAAATTGTAACAGTTTATTCATTATGAAAGGTATTTGAGATATTTAGACATATATTATAATAATTACGACGCTGCCTTAATTTGATAAATAATTATTTGATTGCGTATAGGAAGAACTTAAGTTGGAGAATCATAAACCTCACCTAAGCGCATCAAACAGTAGGCTCAACAAAGATAAATACAGATTTTTTCCGTAAACCAAAATCAAATTTATATATTTTATCCCCACATTCTGTATCATACGTATTATACATAAATTTCTCACAAATAAAAAAATAGTACCTCAATAATAAACAAAAATTTAAAAATAAGTTAGGATTTAAGAAGCAAAAAACAAGATATTAATGCTTAAAGAAATATTTTGTATTTCAATGATTTAAAATGTATCTTAAATTTATTTAAACTCCTCCTAAGTGAAATAAATAACTACATACAAAAAATGAGTATACAGCAAACATGGTCCAGAGTAGACTGAGTGTAGACTTGAACTGTTGGCAATAAATATGCCAAAATACAGCTTATTTAGTGACCTACGATGAATTTTCTTTATATTATACAGTTAAGTAACATATAAACGGCCATTTCGCTTTTGTCACCCCCATAACATCCCAGTGTACATAAAAACTTACGAAAGCTTCCTGTTTAATGCTTCTCGGACTGTAAATTCAGTTTATTCGCTCATTTCTACCGCGGTGACATTAAGGCCGGGGCGGACCGGGGGCGCCCCGCCGAGGGCAGACAATATACGCTCCACCGCGCCGCATTTCATTGGCTATCCGGGCTATATGGTTTATTTGTGTTTACGGTTTGCGAATTGTGAAACCATCGTAAACCAGTCTGGAAGTGCAAGAAGCTGCCGCCGTTTTTATAGAGGTCTGTGTAAAGTAAATGAAGTCGAATAGTTTTTTTTTAATACAGTAGAGGAGTTGTTTGGGGGGGGGATTGGTTATAGCACTCACCTGAAAGATCGAAGTGGCACCAGATTGATCGAATATAAATTTTGATTTTTTGCGGGTTGATTCCTCGCTCTGCTGAGCTGAGCCTTGGTCAACAACAAATGAACATAAGAAATGGTACCTGTTCATTCTACATAGACCAAGAGCTAGGACACATTTTATTTACCCGAGTTTACCATGATCTTTGTTATGTTCTTAAGTAAACCCATAATCTTGAGACTCCAAAAAGGCAATTCTTAAGGTTGGTGAGTGGTGGGTGTCCGAGTAATGACGTCATCAATATGGCTGCCGCGCAAAAGTGTAACACTTTACTAAAACGAACGTAACTTTGCAACAGAGTAACGTAGAGCAATGCTCTTTTTTTAAATTGTTGGTAATAAAATTGCCTTTATTTTATGTCATCTCAATATATATCGTAAGTCTAACGGTTTTCCTGATATTTAACCTAAACTTTACTTTTTGTGAATTTTTAGTATAAAAGTAAATGTTTAAGGCTCAATAACTCCTTAACTGTGACGAAATAGACAAAATATATAAGAATAAAAAAGGTAGATTATGTTATAAGGGTTTTGAAAATACCATTTATGTGGGCTTTTGATGGTGGCTTGTACGATAAATGTGTTAATGTTTAACATTCAACAAATTTATTTTGCCCTGCAACTTCTGTATACATTGTGCAGTAAAATTAAGTGATTAAATAGGTAGAGGTAAATAATTGAAACAAAAATTATTCTTGTTGTAAGTGGTAGGTAATATGCTCCTAATCGGCATACATCCGTTATGTCGCGGGAAACCCCTCAAAATCACGTTTAAAAATGGCGGCTTTCCCCGCCATAAAAAATTCTTGAAAATAGTCTGTCGACTGCATTTTTTGTCAATTTTTTTCAAGATATTGACTTTGGACTGCCACCAACTATTGTTGGGTGATTGGTTCTTAATTTTGACAGGGTTATCATTGTTGGCCGCCATCTTGGATCCGCCATATTGGATATAAATTATTTTTTCTCATCTAAAGATGGTGTTGTGACACATCATTATAGACTAGATTTTTACCCTGAACTCAATGCTGAAATCCGTTTTAAAAAATCTCGATTCGTTAAAAAGGTGTGCTCAAAAAACGGCACATAATATACAACCCTATTTTAAAAAATCAGCCCTATGCATTTCTTATGGACATTCCGTGCTTTGAATATTATTTTTGATTATTTATCTCATATCTCCAGTTCTAAATAATATATGCCTTATGTATTAGTCTTAAAATACTCAGTGATTTGATGGCTTTCATGTGAGTTATTGATCAATAAAATCGGACAAGTGTTGGACGAGCTATATTAATGCTTAAAGCAACTAGACAATTAATATTTTCAAAATTGGTTTTTTGTTGAAGATTTTTAGTGCAGGTTCTAAATGGGTCACAACATTCGTTCTGGTCTCAAATTACTCAGTAAATTATAGGCTTTCATATAAGATATCACTCATCAAAATCGGACTTACTTAATTTGAGTTATGAACCTTCATTCCTAATAAAATCTGTTTACTTTCTTAAACTGAAAATAATTAATGACTCATACATAGAAATCTAACAGAGACTCATGAAGGTTTTAGGTCTTAATTAACTCAGTATATTATTGGCTTTCATTTAAGCTTTTATTTATTTAAATCGGTTTAGATTGACGTGAGGTATGGACCTCCAACTAATCTAAAAGTTCAATTTTCAAAAATTTCATAATTATTTAAAGATTTATATCCCCAGCCCCAACCATGGACCTGCAGATTAGAATAGTTTTAAGACAACTGGTGAACTATCAGCTTTCATTTAAGCTATAAATAATGAAAATCAGATAAAATTAGGATAAAGTATAAATCTTAAACCAAAAAGAAATTTTGAAAAAAAAATCATTTTCAAGCTGCTTTTTGCCTTATAGCTCAACCAACATTCGTCCAATTTTAATGATCAGTACCTCACATAAAAGCTGTTAAATCACTGAGTATTTTAAGACCAAAACATGCAGCATATATTATTTAGAACTGGAGATATGAGATAAATAATCAAAAATTATATTCAAAGCACGGAATGTCCATAAGAAATGTATAGGGCTGATTTTTTTTTAATAGGGTTGTATTTGTATATTATGTGCCGTTTTTTGAGCACACCTTTTTAACGAATCAAGATTTTTTTAAACAGATATCAGCATTGAGTTCAGGGTAAAAATCTAGTCTATAATGATGTGTCACAACACCATCTTTAGATGAGAAAAAATAATTTATATCCAATATGGCGGATCCAAGATGGCGGCCAAAAATGAGTACCCTGTCAAAATTAAGAACCAATCCCCCAACAATAGTTGGTGGAAGTCCAACGTCAATATCTTGAAAAAAATTGACAAAAAATGCAGTCGACAGACTATTTTCAAGATTTTTTATGGCGGGAAAAGCCGCCATTTTTAAAGGTGATTTTTAGGGGTTTCCCGCGACATTACGGATGTATGCCGATTAGGAGCATATTACCTACCATTTACAACAAGAATAATTTTTGTTTCAATTATTTCTACCTCCACCTACTTTATCACTTAATTTTACTGCACAATGTATACAGAAGTTGCAGGGCAAAATAAATTTGTTGAATGTTAAACATTAACACATTTATCATGCAAGCCACAATGAAAAGCCCACATAAATGGTATTTTCAAAACCCTTATAACATAATCTACCTTTTTTATTCTTATATATTTTGTCTATTTCTTCACAGTTAAGGAGTTATTGGGCCTTAAACATTTACTTTTATACTAAAAATTCACAAAAGTAAAGTTTAGGTTAAATATCAGGAAAACCGTTAGACTTACGATATATATTGACATGACATAAAATAAAGGCAATTTTATTGCCAACAATTTAAAAAAAAAGATCATTGCTCTACGTTACTCTGTTGCAAAGTTACGTTCGTTTTTGTAAAGTGTTACACTTTTGCGCGGCAGCCATATTGATGACGTCATTACTCGGACACCCACCACTCACCAACCTTAAGAATTGCAATTCTGAAGACTATATGTTACGACTAACCCTAAATTAACAACAAATTTGATGGTAAATTTGGGGTAAATAAAAGTGGTCTATCTCTTGGTCTAACAGAATTCTCCTCACAACTTTCTCTGCAAGGTGCATAGGTAATATATTCACTGTAAATAGGTATAATTTATTTAATAACACCTTTGAACGTTAATAAAATGATTAATGATCATTTTGCCCTAGGAAATTGATATTTCTTTTTTGTGTGTGTATAAAGAGAGAGTGGTTCATACAGTCGGAATAAGATTAAAAACATATACAATGAAGCCAATCCTTCTGATGAAAAGGAATTGGAAATCAACCGTGATTATTTATCTAACGGGTTCCGGTTATTTTAATTTTATCACTTTAAGTGAGCAATTATTTTATGTATATATATATATATATATATATATATATAAATGACTATTATATACAACCAATTTTATAAAATCTAGCACGTAGGTGTAGTTTTGATTTTTAAGTTCACTTAAATGGTTGAATTTGCTGAAGTAACGCAACATTTTTAGAATAATTAAATTTTACATTGAATATTTAACATAGGGTCATATGAGTTGCCATGTTGGCTACGGGAAAACAACGAAAAGGTAAACAATAAAATCTTCGAGCTGTTCATAAACAAGCTATTTTCCCCCGAATAGAGCTCAACGCCTGGGTACTGGGGTTGTATTATCTGATGGTACATTATTTTGAAATTAACAGCCAAGATAAATGTTTAAGTGTCACCACAAACCTACCAAAGAACAATAATGCCCATATGCCGTAATAACCTTTCAACTTACCAATAAACAACAACAATAACAATAAATTAACCCAATAACTCCCGTAAAATATGGAAGTCCATTACGGCGTTTTTGTGGAGTAAGGTTTTACGCCGATTCGAGAGTCCGGCGAGAACCGGCCTTATTGGACCATAATTCAAAGGGACAGCGTCTTATCGCGGACGTTAAAACGTTGTGAAATACCGCCCCATCGCATACACCCAATTATTTACTGTCGTTATTGTAATTTTATGGGTTCCGTCTGGTTACGGGAGCCGTTTATGGGACAGTGGCGCTCTCCGGACGAAAACGGATATTACGGGAAGGAAATGAGAAACCGATCTCCAGTGGCGAGAACGCGTAAATCAACGTTGTTCACACACCGAACTCGTGGAATATTGGTTATGGACCATGAAACACGGTGTTATATATGAGGGGTGATTGACTGGTGGAATAAGTGATTCGCAATCGAACGTTGGGGGAAGGGGGCACTAAAGAAAATATTAACATGAATTTTCCTTTAAAAGAATTATTTAAAGAACGCGAATAAGAATATAATTTATTCCTCAAATAAATGTATATAAATATTTATTTTCTTAAGTGTAAATGATATTTACAAGTTTTCTCATAAGCAGCATCTTGCAATCATAATAATTATATATAACAACTGACAAAATACTTTTTTATTGAATATATATCTATAAACAAAATTTTAGATGGATAAATATATTTTGGGGATTGAGTATACAGGTTTTCTGACACGTAAATGGGGAAATCGGGGATTTTAGGTTATTATAAAATATATCTCAACTATAAAATAGATCAAGTGACAAATCTTTCTACTAAGTATGTTGCAAAATAAGCGGGATATAGGTAGAACTTATTTTTCCCCATAGAAAATAGGCACAATGTGTTTACGCTTTAAATATTTCAGTAACCGGTGGGCATAGAGCAATGATTCAGGAAATTAAATTGTTTGTTATTTTAGCTGAAATTAGTGGTATCCACCAAGATTCGATTTTTAATATTTATAAATTGAAAACTCAAAATATAGTCCAGGCAATGAATGCTCAAAAAGAGGTATAGAGGGAATTGCATGGATCACAATTTTTGACTTTGTAACTTTGTTTGGACTAGTTAGGAGTAAAACATATCAAAATTCCCCGCCCTTAGCCGTTGAGCCGGCTGGGCTGGAAGGGCCTAAAGGTACAATTTTTTGGGTTTTCCTTAATATCTTGAAAACTATCAACTTTTAGTATTCCCTATTAAATTTCCTGTAAGAAAAATATATAATATGTCTACTTTGGTCCAACCGTTTACAAGGTAAGCACTAATTTTGTTAATATTTAAAAAATATCCCTTCCATAAGAAATACATGTAAATTTGTGGGTAACATAGATGCCCAATCGGGCAACGGTTTTTTCAATAAACAGCATTCAGGAAATATTGATGAAACTTCCAATAATTTGACACCTCAATCATAAAAATTGGTCTAAAATTAAGGCGTTGGCGAGCTCACAAAATACGTTATTTTTCAAAGAATTATTACAATTTGTAATAGTTCCTTGAAAAATAACGTATTTTGTGAGCTCGCCAACGCCTTAATTTTAGACCAATTTTTATGATTGAGGTGTCAAATTATTGGAAATTTTGTAAATATTTCCTGAATGCTGTTCATTTTCCTTTAGGTGAAAAAAGCGTTGCCCGATTGGGCATCTAAGTTACCCACAAATTTACATGTATTTCTTATGGAAGGGATATTTTTTAAAATATTATCAAAATTAGTGCTTAACTTGTAAACGGTTGGACCAAAGTAGACATATTATATATTTTTCTTACAGGAAATTTAATTTTCTTTAATTTTAAAACCTAATAGAGATACTAAAAGTTGATAGTTTTCAAGATATTTAGGAAAAACCAAAAAATTGTACCTTTAGGCCCTTCCAGCCCAGCCGGCTCAAGGGCTAAGGGTGGGGACTTTTGACATGTTTTACTCCTAACTAGTCCAAACAAAGTTAAAAAGTCAAAAATTGTGATCCATGCAATTCCCTCTATAACCTTTCGTTGCCTGGACTAATACCATTTTTGGTTCCTTTTAAGAGAAAAATTGCTAAAATACTTTTATCTTTAGCGTCCCATAACTTGGTAACCGTCAGAATTACAAGATTTGAAGGAAATTTAATAAGCTTTATTTTTTACATCGGAACATTTTACTTCCAGCCAAACGGATCTCCAGATTTTTACGAAAAACCAAAAGAAGTTCTTTGTTTCCGCTATTTGCCAATAGAGCTAGACTCAGCGACCACGTAGTAGAAATTGTACTATGTGGTCGATGGCTAGACTCTAGTCTAGCGGAATTCACCCGCTAATTCATCCGTAAGCCGATGATTATACCAACATTTAAAGGGAACTTTTGGTATATTTCTCCTTAAAGTGTACAAAGTTTCAAAATTAACGTAATTTTTTCCCACGTTGGGTCATGTTTTTAAGGTTTTTTTAAGATTGAACTGTATGTAGATTTTAATGTTAAAAAGCTATAATAATAAAAAAACTGTATTTTGCATTTTTTTTCTAAGAGAGTCGTCGGCCTCATCGATTATAGTATGCCCCGAGAAAAGGAACGAGCTCATCTAAAACAGCATTACTCGTAGTTACATAGGACACAGTATAATTCGAGACTATTAATCTAATTTGACCATATTCCTATTACCGCTCAAATACAAACTGTGGCTGCTTAATCACTCCCGACACACATCGCTGTTATTTATACAATGTCTACCGGGAGTTGTAAGTTGTGCAATTCCCACTGAGTCACAACAAACATTCAAATGAAGCGGTCGCGGTCGTGACCGGTGGCGCCGCCGAGCGCGGTGGCCGCTCGTGGAACTACTTGACAGCTCTTGTGTAATCAGCTGATCGGCCGATCAGCTGATCGCTGCGAACCAACACTTCGCTCAATCATTGATAGACCGATTGTGGAAGTAAGTGAGGGTTGCGCAAGGAGTTGCTTCCTTTGACACCGTGACTCGTAATACTGACAAATGATGTGGTGAATCTTATGTTTGAAACTAAGAGGATTTAGTTTAGTTAACTTAAATGTACTATGTGATCAAATAGCAGTATAATCCTCGCAAACTTCGGAATTATCTCTTCTACTTTATGTTTAAAACATGTTGTTAAAAACCGTTATGGACCGATATCTTACCAAGATGGGATTTTAAGATTGACCAAGTTAAAAAATCTACACCTACATTTGATATAATTATGATTGTAATTACCAGTCGAAGTCCATTACCTCTTTGCCGAAGTTAATTTCCTCCCTGCCGAAGTTCATTACCTCCTTGCCGAAGTTCATTACCTCCCTGCCGAAGTTCATTACCTCCCTGCCGAAGTTAATTTCCTCCCTGTCGTAGTTCATTACCTCCTTGCCGAAGTTCAATACCTCCCTGCCGAAGTTCATTACCTCCCTGCCGAAGTTCATTACCTCCTTGCCGAAGTTCATTACCTCCTTGCCGTAGTTCACTGTGTTCATAAAGGATATGCAATATAGTTTTAAATAGGTCTATTAATTAAGGTTGTCAGGTTTTATTTCACTCAGTAATAAACGCATTTGACGCTACTCGCTCACAAAAAAACTTATTATGTTATATTGCATAAAAAAACTGAGACGCTGAATGTTCCGTGTAAGAAAATTCAATTACAAATGAATGATATGTGTGGAATTGTGATGGTGTGCGATAGGTGTTTGGATAGCCCTATGGGTCAGCATCGAACGATGTACCACGTTTTTAAGGCTCCGGATCGAACTGGAGACCTCCAGGTTATGAAGTACTTTAACCACTCTTATACTCACACAATTAACAACTTATCTTATAAAACGTCTTCAAACTAACAACATTACAATCCAAAATTAAGCCTACTTCAAATCTTGTACAAACTAATTTTCCCTGCATCGAAATATAAAACCATCCCACATAATCTACCAAAACTACAGCCGCCCGAGCGATTGACCCGGCATCAAGAACAAATAAAATATAATCGAGATTCCACATTAGCATAGGAAAGCAGGTTTCACTGATGCAAATCCAGCGATGAAAGCCAAAGCCATTTCCGGTTCGTAGGCGCCGCGGCTGGCAGCGAACACTCGCCGACAACAATCGCTGTATTTTACCTTTGTTGATGTCGGAGCGGCGATGACATTTCCGAACTGGCCTGGAACCGAGGACCCGAGGACCCACCGCTGTTAGCTCTAGTGACATTATGGGCCAAACGGGCAACAGCTTTCTCTCGACAGAGAATTGGCATTTCGCACGTATGTAAAGTTCTTCAATTGCAAAACTGACTTGTGTTGTGGTGATGAAACTGGTAAGATGATGAATCAGCCAGTGGGCAAGAAAAGCAGCACAAAAATGTTGGTTTGTGCTGTTTTTCGAAAGTCTGGAGTGAAATATGAAATATCTTACAGCCTTGAGATACTCTGAGTATGGGTATGATACTCTAGGTTCCGTTATTCAAAGAATTGTTTTGAACTCCGTGTATTTAAACTCATGTCTGATCGCAATCATGTTACGATTAGGACCACCACACATTCAGTTATTTAACCTCTTCTTCGAGCACAATAAGCTTCAGGTGACATATTGGGTCCTTCGAGTCTATCCCTTCACTCCAATCAATCAGTCAACCTGATCTTCATTTTGACTGATTGATTCGGGAATAAACTTTGCAAATAAAAAACCTTTTTATTAGAAATGACAACAATAGACTATTTACAAGCTTTGTAATCTAAACATAGCTAAATTGATCATCAAGAAATGCATTATACAACTTCATGATTGTTCTAAGGGTGGGTGGACAGTTGAATCTTGACGATGGAACAGACCAAGAGAGACTAGTTAAAAGACCACATGAGTTATCTACCTCTTATATTTCTCGTTACTCTTTTTAGTCGATTTCTAATCTATTCTAGTCCCTCTTGTCGTCAGTTATACAGATTTACTTCAACTAATAATATGCTCAATTTTGATTTTTCGTAATGAAACTATTAAGATTTTTTAACGCTGAAGAAGGGTCCAATCAGGTTACCTTAAATAAAATAAAATTGTTGAACTTTGAACGATATCTTGTATTTTGCAAAATATTTTTTATCAGCCTAAATCACAAAAATAATTGTTTGAGTGCCATTTTTTTACATAAAGTCGTTAATTTATCTCTGTAAAATCATTTTTATGTCATTTCAAAATTAAATTAGTCAACTTACTGCTTCTCTGGCAAGACAATCTAAATCAGTAACACTGATAGTCGTAGTCACCACATTAATCATAAAGTTTGTTGCCTTTAATTTGGTCTTGCAGTTCTCATACAGTGGTTAGCTGTCTGCGTGTTTGTTTTTGTAAACAATTTTATTTTGAATAAATCTTTTTTCAGAGTTATAGGTTTTAGACAGGCTTCTAATGAAAGTTTAGTTAGAGCTTTTTGTAGAAAAAAAGCACGACCAAATATGTGAACCAAATGTGTGTTTCCGTTCTCCAGTTAAACGCTAACAATGAAAAAACTGTCCAAACATGTAAAAGGAATGACGTGGTTATTTTACCCACACAGATTTGTGAATGAATATTTCCTACAATGGGCCCACTATGACAAACACGCCAAGTCTTCAACCTATCAACAAAACGACATACACTATTAGTTTTCTGGTACACGTCTAACATACTAGTTAGCGGCGGATTTACGGTGTGAACAAAATGACCGTATTTTACGGCCTGTGGAACACTTAGGGCGATAATGACCTTGATGCAAATCGGGCGGTCATTGCCTAATCTCGGGTAATTGGGGGACGGACTGCTTTATGTGGTCCTCCGTCGTCGGTGAGTGAGTGATGCGACGATTAGGGGAGTACGGAGCTTTTCACTAGGTTAAGATTTTGGTCTGACAGTATGTTATTCGGTAAAATAATTAAAACCTTTGCCGTTAGAAAGTTTAATCTGCTGAAACTAAAATTGATAAAAACTTCATGGTTATGTTTCTTTGGTCTGTCTGTTTTTTTATCATAAACAAACCAGATTGGTAAAAACTAGTGGGTCCTTGATGCTTCCATTGACTCTGTACTTTAATTAATACAACTATGATTTTGAAGGGAATCCTCGGAGCCGTTTTTGAGATAACTGTACAATCAGCAATCAAAAATTGCCCATATAAGACTGTAGTCTTATTTATCTAATAAAAGAATGATCTTAGTGTAGGATTTGTTTAGCAATTAAAGCCGTACGGATATATCTGTATATCCTTATGTGAGTTGTCTGTGTTCGTTAAAAAGGTTAAGACCACCTTCGTGGCTTTTCTTACATTTTATATGTGTCAAAAGCTCCATATTTACTCGAAAACATTTAAACTCCTACAGATAAAATTTAACTAAAAGATAAATTTTATTTATTTTTAGTTGAATTTTATCCTACTAATAAAATAATCTTAGTGTCGAGCCGAATAACATACTAATTACTACCAACTTGTGCCATAGTCCTTTAACATGGTTTGAGAAAAAAATTTTGTCTAACCTAAGCGTACCGGAACCTAAGGTAACGGTAACAAGATCTCCTAACTCTTTCAACTATACCTAATAATGTCATGGAAAGAGAACAGAATTTAATAAATTATAAATCTGTTTCCTATGAAACTATTAAAGTGGTAAATAAATGAAACAGCAGTGAGTTAAGTATTCAGAATTCTTCAATACGTCTTGCCTTTAATTCTAAAAATGTTTTGTTATGAAAAAATCTTGTAATATCATACTCAATACAACCATATCTTGAAACCATTTGAGGTCATGTATCATGGTTTTGTCATAAACATTTATAGTTTACAGTTTTTCTTTGACCTCTTCGTGTTCGCTGAAGGAGTGGTGGAATTTCTGCAGTTCATGACCATCTTGACGTTTACGATAGGACAACCGAACAGTTTATGCAGGGCCATCGGCTCCAGGCGACATCTTGGCCTAGTAGCTCGGCTGTAAACCTGATGTGAAGTTTGATAAATGAACGGAACTGATATAAAATAGCGAGAGGTCTAAACTACTGCATATATTCAAGTTTTATGATTTGCTTTAAACGTGACCTGTTTTGAATTGTGATCGAGGGAGGGTGTCACTTTAATTTTTACTACTGAACTGGTTTGCACCAGTAAACTTTAAGGTACTTGGTAGTTCATGCTACAAAAATCAAATAATACATTTATCTTTAGGGTTTGATCGGTACTGATGAGTCGTTTGTTATCCAAGAGGTCAGAAGTACGGTATTCTAAGCAATATGGCAATATAGCCAACTGTACTGATGATACGAGGGATCTAGACTTAAAATAATTGGGTCCTAAAAAATTATTGCTATGGTTAATGACAATAATGGCTAGCTTATAGCTCCCATACTCTAACTTATTGGTATATTGGCACTTTGAATAATATACCTCCAACGAATAACAATCATAGGATTATTCCTATTTGAGAAGATTGTTGAGATCAATAATGGCCTACTCCTGATTTCTTTACTGTTTTTGGTGCAGATATTAAGCACAGAAATTAAGTACAGAAATGTGGTCTATGTAGAGGAGTTCATGATCGTTGCTAACAGTAAAAGAATATTTGGTACAAGTATAACAAAGTATTGATAAAGGAGAAAATCCATTACCTTTGTCAAACGTATTTTTTGTTTGGTCTGGGGTGAGATTACAAAGGTCTTGATTTATTAAAGAAAACCCCTAACCGAATATACCGATGTGAGCTATTACGAACTCATCAGTATTATTTAGTATTCCGATGTCTCCTGTATGATTACGTTCTCAGGAAGAGGTTACGTTACAACCGCGTGATAGGGAGCAATCAACAGTAATTTTCACTTTTGTTAATGAAGTTTCGGATGTTTCAAGGTAACATAAACCTAGTAAACATAAATCACTAAACAGAAGCTCAATTCCAAACTCCTACACAAATAATATTGATTGGGATAGTCATATTTAAAATTTGGCTAACGTGCTAGAAATAAGTTACGACTTTCCCGAAACCAAATAGAAATTATTATATGCCGTCCCCTTAAAATACTAACCTACCGAAAACTCACTTCCAATTCCCGCCTTTTCCTTTGAGTACTTATATTACAAAGTATTCAAAAAGCGAAAGTAATTTCTTCGGAAACTCCTTGTCATAACACTATGTTTTATATAAGACGCTAAGAGGCATTTTAATGCGAATACGAGTGATAGACGAGTGTTGGATTATAATCGCGCGATATTGTCGTCTTGTTACTGATTAAGCCCGACGTGTACCTAACACAGGACTGCTAATTAACAGCCCTCAAGCCAATGGCAACTACGGGACCTACAGTTAACAAATATCTGTTTGTGTATTAAGAGCGTAAAGTACGTCATTACCGCTCGAGAATTGTAGGTGACCGCACGAAGCGTTACCTGAGTGCGGCCAAACATTTCGAGAGCGGCAACGACTATTTGCGCTCGTAATACACACAAGATTTGTCCTACCACAATTATTTAAACAGTTAAACTTATTAACTAACCTGTACACAAAAGTTCATTGATTTTACGTTTGCGTATTCTATTTGAACGAACTGAAAGTTAGTGTATAGAAACGCCGACTGTGAAATCAGATGATTTAGAGCAAGGAAACTAGAAATTAGAATACGGTGAGTTTCATGGGATTTCTGACCAATATAAACTAGTTTTTGGTGTTTGATGTCATAGTTATCTCTCTTGTGTGCCACCTTAACCTAATAAGTAACCCTGATTTAGTGAGCAGGAATGAAATGAAAGCGAAAATGAACCGTTTTGCGTACTGTTTACAGGTGTGGCATGAACTGTTTAAATGTGTTAATTGTGATAAATTTGATAACTTCGATGCAGTGGTAGGAAAAATTATTCTACCGTTTCATTAGAAAACAAAAAGCCAATCTTTAAAATTTAAGGAGACAACTCCTCGCACCTCCTTAAACACGCCGTCGCGTCGTCGTGACCATCAAAAGCATTTTCAACCCGTCCAACCGCCTGCCTCCCAGTTGAGCCGCTGATTCAGCCGCTGCAGCGATGACGAATGGCAGCGCCCGGGGCGCGCCTGGTAGCCTCAGCCGCCTCGGCCGCTACCTCAACCTGCCAACCTGCCCTCCACGCGGCGCCGACGCAACAAGTCACCTCTCCGGCCTATAACTCAGCCCGGAAATATTCACGGATCGTAATTGGCTCACTTTATGAGTTGTAAGAATTTACGAAACGGATAAATTTCCCCGGCGCGTAATGTGTTTGCGATGTTAATGAGACGAGCGATTTATAAGAGGTTTGGTGAGGTTTATGATCGGTTGTAGGAGCCCTTGGTTGTACGAATGTGATTGAGGGATTTTATGAATGGTTTTGGTACGTAGTGATTTACTCAATCAAGGATGATAGGTCGTATTTTGATTATGATTTTTGCGGACATTTGCCATCACTGATTAGTAAAAAACAAGTTTCACGACGTTTCGGGATCTGGAATCTGATCCCGTCTTCAGGTGGAAGAAAACCTGGAACATAACAAGATTAGTAACACATAGCCAGGAAAACCTGGACAAAAAACACAGCTAAAACAGAGAACTGTAAAAGCAGTCACGAAAACACTAAGCTTACTAATCTGTGTTACTAATCTTGTTATGTTCTAGGTTTTCTTCCACTTGAAGACGGGATCAGATTCCAGATCCCGAAACGTCGTGAAACTTGTTTTTTACTAATCAGTGATGGCAAATGTCCGCAAAAATCATAATCAAAATATAAAATCACCATCACCAACAATGAATTTCAAACAAAGGGATGATAGGACGATGAGTGGAGTATCTCGTTTTCTTTCCTATCAGCCGACCTAACAACAAAAATTCCGTCCTAATTTTTATTTTTCGGAGGGGGGGAATAATAGAACAAATATAGATCTACTCTTTGTCAACATCAAATCACGTCTGCCTATAAACAAACAGTTTGATTTTTCTCCTTCGATTCAGGAAGTATTTATAACTTTTTTCATTTTGTAAAAGTAAGTACTAAATTAATTGTGATTTCCACGAAGAATAGTAACGATATATGTAACTAAAAATTGTATTTATTATCCTACCTTTAAGCTAATCATGAAGAAAACCTATCCTTTCATATTGATCTCTCCAGAGTAGACTGCACGTATTGGTGAATAGCGTTCTATCATCGACTGTACATGCGGAGTCAAATCACGTAGCTTAGTACGCTATTAGTCTAATGTCAATTTTAGCATTGCCCTACGGACTGCCTAGACCTCGTCATTTTATTCAATCTGTAAACACTTAATACACCTCTCATCTACATCCAGCTGCATCATCACAGTCACAGCTCCCTTTACAATTTCCTTCCTCATATACCAACGAGCAGCGTCCATCAAGGACCACTTAGACGACCCGGGTCGGCCACGGTAGTGCCCGGACACATGACACCCATCATATAGGCCTAATGACCTCCCGGGGCCGGTCATTATACACTGCGGTGGTCGTGGACCATCCGTCACCGCGCCACCGCTCCAGAGGTCGTTACCAGCGGCACCTCCGACCTGATTAATGGCCGGGTTTGCATTTATATAAGGTCATTATGGAAGCGTCCCGAAGGTGCGGGTGGAGGTCTGTACCCGGAGCAAACAGGGAAAGTGGTTGGTGGTTTTCTCTCTTTCATACTTGGCTTAAAATACCTACCTGGGTAAGTCGCCATTTCAAGAAAGGTATAAAGTATAACGTTGGGTTGTAGCATAACCAGCTCTAGCACAAGGCCGTGGCGCTAATAATTGGCAACATCGCGCCTAAAGGTTCACCTGATTTGTTTATCCATACTCTCTTATGGCACTATTCTTTGTTTACTTGAAACCAGCTGGCTTAGTCAGGGTTTTTACTACGTAAAAACCCCTTGAGAAGCGGCGTTGCCAGGTCGAAGGCCGCGGCCTTATTACCAGAAATGGCTTGGTTGTAGAGTAGTTGACTGCCGCACTCCCGGGGTGATAGGGGTGTAATAAGGGTATAGAGATATCCTGCAAGTGGACCTAGAGGCGGAAAACACCCGAGAGCTCACAATCGAAAGAGCGTGGCTGGAGGTTAGGTTGTAGTATAATCAGCTGCCGTGCTATCTAACTGATACGGGTTATAATATGGATGTAATAAGACTGTATTATAAGTCCTGTAATCCAACTACTTTGAGGTCACGAATTGTGGATAGTTATGAGCGATAGCTTATGGATGCGGTATTCCTTAGAGGGGATTAACTTCCGCACTATTGAGTGCTACGCTGATAGGACCGCCCTCATAATTAGTCCAGTTCGTAAATTGTAAACCAGGCAAAATTATAGTTTGGATCCCACGTTAAAATGTAGGTCCCTCAGTTGCTTAACAGTCCTGTCTGAGGAATATGTTGGCCTAAGTCAGTATCAAGACTACAAGATCGCGCCACAGTCATCCACACTCGTCCTCCACTCATATTCGCCTTAAAATAACCCTTAATAGTGGTCGGCGCTAAATATATTTTTCTTGTTTTAAGGTAATTAAACTTATGGAATATAACCCTGTAGGTGATATCAATATTGATAACGTTTGGTAAATCGGAGGATAAAAATTTAGCTTCAAATTTAGCAATCCAAGTTAAACGTGGAAACTACCATTAAAATACTAAGTTTATTCATATTCACCCTCACAATGTATAAACTTAAAGTTAAAAAAGGTTGCAATCTATTGGCCAATGGGTTTCCCCTACTTTTAGCCGTACTACGGTATTTGTGGGAAGTCAAGATAATGTAATTATAATTATAATTGTAATATAAGATTTATAATATATTTTGGCGAGTAACAAACCTTAGTAACAAATAAACGTCAAAAAAAATTAAATAATCAGTAATACTAAAACAACCGTGATGACTTTCAGTTATATTCAGACAATTACTCATTTAATGCTTGTTGATATACACGTATTATTGTTTTACTCTATTGGACATGTAGGCCTCCTACAGGCACTTCGTAAGTAATAGTTTAAATATAAAATATCATTTTTATTGATATTCACCATCACAATATACAAACTTCAACGTAATAAAGGTTATAGTTTATTGGCTAACGGTATCACCCTACCTTTAGCCCGACAACGATATTGGCAGCGAGCTCAGATATAGGTGCAGATATCGGAACTGTCTTCAGATAAATTGATAGGCAGATAGTGCGATAGGCAGATAAGGAATGATGTCACAACACATAAACACAGCTTGCACCGAGCCTCGAAGATTAAGCTATATGTAATACACACGAGGGCGGGCCCGTGCACTTGTACCGTGCCCGTTATATTACAACAGCAAGGTTTATAGCGACCTTTGAGCTCGAACTGACGCCGTATTGGAACCAAAGCTGACCTGGGTCGCTGTCACACTACAGGCCGAGTCACACGACATGGTCCAGTCCGCCCTGGCGTGGACCGCGTTATTTGACGTGACTTGTATACGCTCTTCCATTGGCCATGGCGCCTAAGGGCTGTATTCAAACGTTTCATTGTTTGAAAATTAAAAAAAATTAAACATAAGGTAATGTAAACTATAAGATTCGTATTTAAATAGGCCCTAACATCCAACTTTTGACAAGCTGTATAATATGCCAGCTAGGTTGACAACATTGTCACTCTTCATTGAAATATTTGATTTTATTTACTGGGAACGACGAGTTTTGATAAAAAAAAAAGTAGTTAGCCTATTATTTTAAAAAAAAGTTTAAATTAAGATTTTATATTTTTTAACATAAAAATACCAAAATAATAGGAAATTAAAGTATTTTATGGACTATCAATTCTACCTAAGACATTCGAGAAGATGTTTGCCTGCAAAGGCAGTTATTGATCATTGGTTTTTATGACGGTGATTTAATGATTCGTTATAAATATTCTACTACTAAATATTTGTACAACATTTTATAGATCTGTAAATTTCTTACAGAATTCTGTAATATATCTGTAAATATCTGTAAAGAGATCTGTACAGATATTTACAGAAAATGTAAAATTATGTAAAATATATGTAAAATCTAATTTAATAATTTACAGAAAATATAATAATCACATATAATTCTGTAAATTATTGTAAATATTTGTTGAATGAAGTGTGCAAGTCCAACATAGAGTTTTACACAAATGTTACAAGATCTATCAATTGTTTATTTGTAATAAACAATATTTGTAAATAATTGTTCATTTACAAATAAAGCAAAATATCATTTCTCTAACCCATAATGTGTTACAATTTATTTTTAACTACATAAGAGGTATTACTGGACTTTATATCTTTGTATCCTGGTATGTACACATGTACTAGCCGGATAACAACAGCTAATCAAAGTTAATAAGTTTGTAAAGGAATAATATACAATATTTACTGACAATGTAAACAGACCAGACTGACTATACAAAGACAAATACTGACATTTTTGTCTTCACCGTTAACAACTAAACATGACGAAATTACCGTATAGAATAACATTAATTTTGCAAGGTTATGGTATGCTTATGATTACCGCAGATAAATCAAACATTAAAAGCAATAGTTTTCTAAGCCATGCTTACGTTATAAAGACCATATCCAGACAGTATGGACAAAAGTGCCAATAATAACAATTATTTTACACATTCTGTATATTCTTTTTAATTTCTACCAGACTAAGTATGTAGGTCCGACAGACAGTTTTACACAAATGCTAAAAATTCTGCAATATATCAAATTGTAATTTCCAGGCTTTAGGCGTTGTAAATTCTTGTAATTGTCTGTCAAATTAAATGTGTAAGTCCAACGTACATCTTTCACACAAATGTTACATAGACAGGGTACATTGAATTATTATTACATATATACTTGCTTAGGTTAACAACATGCCAAAATTAGAGGTAGATGAGTTAAAAAATGATAAAAGTTAAATTTTTTACCTGTATTTGTAATTGTTTCCTTTTACATTATACCACGCACTAGTTTACGACTAACACATATCCAATTATTTGATGAATCATTTTATTCTTGATGTCTTTCTGATGAAAATACCTTTCTAGAGAAGTTTACTGGATGGTTTGACGGTTGCAGAACATGTTTGTGGTCACGCGTTCAGCCGCTTATAAGCTTTAGAGCAGGCCAATTAATAATTTATCGCCCGTTTTAATAATACGCCATGAAATATGCTAATAGTCTCCTAGTTTTGTTTGCCTTTGTTTACTATCTAATAGCCTAATCAGTTCAAGTATTTTAATTTTGATGGATCCCACTGTTAAATCATACTGCAGTAATTATTTTCTTTTAATCTAATAACTGTGTATTAATTTAGCTCCCCTTAGTCGAAAGCACTCAGTTTTGATGAATAAATTGAGCAGTAATAGTTTTTCCGAAGATTTTATGGAAAAAGCAAAATGCAGTTTTAACTTTTCCTTCATATGCATACTTTGAACAAATACTAAGGATGTAGTATCAATCTTAAACAGTCACAAGGTATACCACATCATAATTTAAACAATCCCTTAAAAAATTGCACACTATCCATTATTACCGCAGACAAAATGCGGTTAAACATAAAAATAACAGCCATTAACACCACTGGCGGTTCGGCGACCTTTAATACGCTCTAAATAATTTTCATAAATAGCGAAAAGTGTCGGCCGGTATTACATTTAGCGTGATGCATTCCCGTATGTAAAGCAGGGGGCGGCCCTTACAGGTAATCTGAGCGCGGTTAGAAGGTGATTTCCATGTAATTATTGCGTCGGGTAAACGCGCTAACCGGGTGTCGGCGGGCCTCTCCATTACCCAGTAATGGCCCCAATTACACTGGATTTTCTTCGCTCCCGATCAAAATATTGTTACGCCGTCGTACGTAATAAGGTCGTAACTGCCGAGTTTTTTTTCGGGGTCTTGAAGTGAAATTTGGGAAGGTGTCTTGGTTGATTGCAAATGGTTTTTTTTCGCTAAAGATCAAAATATTATTACGCTGCCGTTCGTACTACGGTCATAAGTGCAGAGATTTTGTCGGTGGCTTGAAGTGAAATTTGGGAAGATGCCTTGGTTAATTACACTGGATTTTCTTCGCTGAAGATCCAAATATTGTTACGCCGTCGTACGTAATACGGTCGTAACTGCCGAGTTTTTTTCGGGGTCTTGAAGTGAAATTTGGGAAGGTGTCTTGGTTGATTGCAAATGGATTTTTTCGCTGAATATCCAAAAATTGTTACGCCGTCGTACGTAATACGGTCGTAACTGCCGAGTTTTTTCGGTGGCTTAAAGTGAAATTTGGGAAGGTGTTTTGGTTGATTGCAAATTGATTTTCTTCGCTAAAGATCAAAATATTATTACGCTGCCGTTCGTACTACGGTCGTAAGTGCAGAGATTTTTGGCGGTGGCTTAAAGTGAAATTTGGTAAAATGCCTTGGTTAAATACACTGGATTATTTTCTTCGCTCCCGATCAAAATATTGTTACGCCGTCGTACGTAATACGGTCGTAACTGCCGAGTTTTTTCGGTGGCTTAAAGTGAAATTTGGGACGGTGCCTTGGTTGATTGCAAATGGATTTTTTCGCTGAAGATCCAAATATTGTTACACAGTCGTACTTAATACGGTCGTAACTGCAGAATTCCGGGGTCTTAAAATGAAATTTGGGAAGATTGGCGTGGTTGAAGAGGTAGGGAATCTGATATTGTTGGTAATGTTAGGACACTAAACTTGATTATATAGTATTGTTTAGTTTTGGTCATTCAGGAAACATAATAATGATGGTCCGTTAATAATGATCGGAAAAGAGGTTTTACTTTATTTCCATGATTTTAAAAATAACTTCAAAGTGCTCATAGGGGTTCCGTTTGAATTCCTTTGTAAAAGCTAGTTAATAAATGTCTAATGCCCTTGCGAAGCTTAATCACGTGGTCAGTCTATGTGGATTACTATAGGGTCTACCATAACATCAGTCATTTCTTTCAGAACTTTCAACCCAGTATTTTACTTTTCATATCTAAAACATTCTACAACCATTTATCGTCAGTATATTTTAATATCTTTTAATATTTTTTAAATCGTAAGATTGCTATTATTGGACTTTTTATTACTTCCTACCTTGAAAAGTTGTTTTATAATTTCTTAAGAAAGTGTGTCTGTGGCGTAATAAAAAATTCAAAAACATACGTTAAATATCTGTTGAAGGTTTATGACACTCCTTAAACGAAGCATAAAACTAACAGAATGAGCTGAAGGCAAGCGGGAAATGTCCACTAAAAACACTCTTTATTATCCTTCAAGTTCGCTTTGCAATAAAATGCCTACAATAAAATCCCTCTCGCGCAATCTTATAAAAAAATACATATTCATATCTGACATAAGTCTTGCCTCAATGCTGTATTTCACATAAAACATTCTTTATTACTCTGCCTCAAAAAACATAGTTTTTTACGAAATAACCTTCAATTCCCCGTCTAATTGGTCCTTATCAGTGCTCCAATTACACGTTATCAGTCGCCTCACACTGTTGTAGCGGGAGCACTCAGCCGAGGTAGAAACATTTAATTGGTTGTCGACTTATCAGATACGACGACCGGCTAATGAAGGCTGCCAGATTGGTGTAAACACCTTGTTTTACTGCCGAAAACAGATCGGGAGCAGAACTCCCGCCACTAAAGTGTCCGTAATGGCCGGATTTCTTAGTTTTACTTGTTCTCGGGCGTAAAACCCTCCGGAGATGTAGATGGTGTTAAGATAACCGATAATTGGTGTCTGCGTGTTGACGTCGTGCGATCCTTGTGTTTCGGTTGATGAATTTAAATCGTCCCAGAGGAATCTGCAGGTTAATGGAGGAAAAAGATTGGAAGGGTGTAAATTAGCACTAACTATGTTGAACGGTCGTTAAACCCTAATGTCTTAAGGAGATCCAATTTGTGCTAAGTTCGTGCCAAACCAAACAGTGTAACTTAATTTAAATGAAACTTTAAATTCTTTAAGTTGCTGATCAAAACGAACTACAAAAATGCACTATTCTCCTAAGACTCAACTATTGAATGTACAATTAAGTAAATTATCAAATTTTACATGGTATCAACCCTTTCCTAATTTAAATTGAAATAGTTCAGCTGTGCGCAAGCGATTTACAGTCCCTTAACTTTTCCACCTAGAGTTCTGCAAACATCCATTACAATCACGCAGAAGTGTACTGCCCCGATATTAAGCTCCATTATCCACCGTGTAATTTATCAGTCTGAACACGCGCAGATATGTTTATGCCACCGGTAAGTTCATTAGGTAGCTGTGAAATGGTAACTGGAATTTATTAGAGTTCAATTGAAACGGGGCGCACGCGGCGACAAGACTGGGAGTTTGTCATGCTCAAGCCGCTGCGGCCGGGACGCGTCATATTCAATTAGGAAACGCTAGAAACCCCCCGGGGGTAATATACAGCGAGGCTGCAATTTCAACTCCACTCGCTGTTTTTACACAATCGTTAGCGTTACTTTAGAACACTTCATCAATAATGATATGATAAAGAGTAATATTCCTTCTACGCTGAAGAAGAATTAGATATTTTAGCGCAAAAAACAACACACTTAGCATCCTTCTCGGCTCTCGTAAATTTACAAAAAGCTATCACTACTCGAGGAAAAGACAAAGCACTACTTTTCAGCCCGGAGCGCAGGAGGTTTTGTGAATTATGTGTTGCGAACGTTTACGGCGCTCTAAGTTCCCAGTGAAGAAGGTGAAGTATGATTGGGAAAAGTCGACCGAAAGAAGTTCACGGATGGGAGGTGCAATGAGAGTGTAAATCACAGACATATCCTATTGTTCGGTAATTTACTACAGAACAAGAGCTTTAGGTGGACTCATTTAGCACGAAGTGCCTGAGAGGAATACAGAGCTTGCGCTATAAAGGTGTCTTTATCATAATATATGTAACAGACGGTGTTTCATCCATATTTTCAAAAGACATACATTTTGTATCTTACTAAGATCATACTTTACCTGGTAATAGCCGGATCCAGTTTCTGCTATACTAATTTGAGGATTTCCTGAAATGAGTACTGGATTTTGAGACACTTAAAGTCATGGGTTCAGGAACTAGAGAGACTTGGGCCTCCTTACTTAAACAAACTGTAAAAAGGTTATTTTTGACCTGCAGACCTGCGTACTCAGCGAATTTCCATTTGTCAAATGATCTAACATTATAAAAAAATTCCTATGGGCACATATTTTTGGAATTTATTTTAATAATAAAACTGTGTACGTTATTTTTGATTTTCAATTCAACCACAGAGAAGGTTGACTTATTTTTATATGCCATATCAAATGTAATAAATAAAACATATTTTTCTTTCAAATAATAAAAACATTTACATTTTTTAAGTGTGTGACTCAGTCTATGCTTGTTGCAAGATTGCGTAAGCCTCCAAAGGGCGTCGACCTCTCCAACATCTTGGAGGTCACTACTTTTTTTTAAGGAAAAAGAGGTTCACACAGCCTTGGTCACACACAAGAACTGAAAAAACCTTTTCTTGCCACCATGAAAAGGCAGTACATTTGATAAGATTATAGCTTGTAACATTGTGACGTACTACACTCTACAATGACGAACATTTTACTGATATTTATCCTTAAAATTCCCAGAGAACTGCCTCAGACGACAAACGATATGAGCGAAAACAACTGACCGTCTCTGTCGGTTTCAACAGCTGATATCTCACTTGGCGGGAAGGCAGCCGATATTTTTCATCCGATACACCATCAGCTGTTGGCCTCAGCGCGCTCCTCACAGTTGGGGGCTTTCAGGACGTTAACACCAGCTAATAAATATTGATGGCTTATTTTGCTGCAGCCCAGAACCTAACAAACGTTTTATGGTTTGGGCGTTGTTCTCATATAGTTGATTATTATGTTCAGTTATTGTTATCAATATAATTTTGAATCTAAATATTAAGTTGTTTTACTTGGATCATTTAAAGGTGGAAGAAAATAGGTTTACGTTATGTATTCTTAATAAAGGCAGATATAGACAGAAATAAAGAGAGAAAGGTACATAACAAAACATGTTGCTCCTTGAAGTATGGATTGCTCCACTGCTGAAGTCAGAAACGTCAATAATCCAGAAAAAAACATTGCTTTAAATGATTTCTTCAAACATCAACTATATTTTTTTTTAATTTAAAGAAGTTTAAAACTGATGGATGCTAAATATGTTAACATGTCATGCTAGTGCAACTTTGTTGCAGTGTTCTAATTACGGTTCTTTCACTACAATGTTTTTTCAAGTCAGTGTAAATTGATTACATTTCTCAAAACATGATGTACCAACTGTAAATTAAGAGTGGGGTAAAAACCACGACGTGCTTTGAAAATTATTTCCATAATGGGAGTCTTGTTGGTTTTTAGGGACTTAATTAAAGGTGTATTGAAATTCTTACCTAAGGCCAGTAGTAGCATCCAACTCTTTTTAAAAACTTTTCACAGGGCTTTTCATTTTATTTTAATTTATTTTATTTCATTTTTGTATTTAATCATTTTCCCCTAAGATTTATTGCGATTTCTTTGAGATAAGCATTTTTAAGATTGTATTCTTCGTTTGTTCTCTACTCTGTTTCTATACTTCGTTTCCAAATTACTAAAATTCCAAATTTGTACAATTCATTTGTGTTTTAGTAGTAAAAAACTTAAAAGGAAGATCCTCGCTTGTTTAATTGATCACAATAAACTTTTAAACATAATGAGTTTTCATTTTAAAATCCTCTTCATCATTTCCTAAATGTCATTAAAGGAGGTATTTTGGAACCCTTACAAATTTTAACTGCGGACCTTTTAATTTTAAACATAATTGCGTTACATAATTTTGTACAACTAACTTTATAGCTTCTGTAAACTGAAATTCCAACAAAAATATATATTTCCTCCAACAAAACCCCTCCCACCCATATATAAAAACAAGAAAAAACCGCAAGCACGCCAAGTGGTGTGAAGCTAAGTGAAGGAAACGACCGCGTGGGCCGGACGACCGGGGCCACCCTACACTGAGTTATAGGACGACCGACTAATAAACCAGCCCAATGACACTCTAAGTGGATTAATGGCGATAACCGGACGTCCTCTGATTGGTGGCTCGCGCCCGTGAGATATCTGGCGGTCTGCGCACGATGTATTCGCGGCTGTGATATATTTTTGGTGGACCGGCACTCGTCTGCACGATATATTCGCGGCTGGGTATATTGCGTGCCTTTTGTTTTGTTTGTTTTAACGCCAGTGGCTTTGACGTTTTGATTGGAGACCCAAAGCCTAAACTTATTTATTACAGCCCAATATTACCTTTACGTTTTTTTTAAGAGGCTGGTGGACTTTTTTACCTTAAATTTACCCCGCCACTTGGGCCTCAGGCCTGTGCGTGGAAGTTATCAAGCAAAGCAAGGAGTGAGACGGTAAAGTACGAGGATGAACAGTACTGCCTAAGTACAGGATCGGGATACGATCCCGCGATATCCGCTACCACAGTTCCGTGACCGAGTGCGCTACCAACTGCGCCACCGACTCACGAGACCGTAGCACTTTGGGACCGTAGTTCATAGGAATCTGCAAATGCCAAGTGGTTCCAGTATTGAACTGTAACAAATATCTGTCCTTTCTTTTAATTAACATCTAATAACGACTATTTTTTTAGAACTTAGGATGCATACAAAGCAAGTGGTTACAAAAATTCCAAAGTAATTAAACTCAGGCCTTTACAAAATTATATCAAGCTACTTTTTAGCGACTGTCTGTGCGTAAGCTTTATTCCCTGGGATATGAATTAGTTGAAGTAACTAATTTTACTAGTTTATTGTTCGTATATGAATGTTTTTTTTTGACTCCAAAATGGTGTTGGCATTACTCCATTACCAAACTGTATAAAAATAACGATTAATTAGGATTTCTTTATTTTATTTAACTTAGAGGTAAGGATGGACACCAGAATTTTAAGGGGTCGAACTTCTATCCAAATATCGCACTATTTTTTTTACTACTAACACATTAACATATACATTTTTATATTAAAAAGGCAAGAAGGGAAGGAAGAAATAGGGGGAGAGTGGGGAGAAGAGAGAGAGGGGGAGGGGAGAGAGAGAGAGAGGAGGTTCCCCGCCGGGCGCCGACAGGCGATTGCTTATCAGGTGAGAAATGTGACACGTTCGACTCCTGTAAATCCTGTCCTCGAATTCCAAAACGATTAGGTCTTGATAAAATTCCCCGGTGGGTTCCGCAATCGGTATTTAAATTTCCCAAAATATTATGGTTGATAATCATAAATCTGCGGTGAGGAAGTTATATCTATGATCGCTGAGCGGCCATGTACTTTTGGAGGTTTCGAAATTATTTAATAATACTTGATTCTTTATCGTAAAAGAAACGCATGTTTCAATCATACAAAACGTAATGATGAAAGTATATAATTTTTTGCCAAACTATTCTGTATAAGGAATTATATTTTTTACAGCATTGTAGACTAATTACATTAAATTCTCACGTAAGTATATCATGGTCAAAAAATACAGTTACAAACACTATATTCAAATTTAGACTTGTTAGTTACGAGTTTCCATTTACACATCCAAGTAGTTGATATATTCAAATAGTTAATTTAGTGAATTATTTTGTTTGACAGACATTTATAACCACGATCGAAAAATTGTTGTTAACTTTATTGAAACACTCAGCAAAGGTCTTGAACCAGCAATTAAAAATAGACCAATAAACTTGCAAATAAATTCAATCTAATACACTGTAAATTAATTCAGGACTTCCAATTAAAGGGTTTGCCACATGATTAAGGAGTTGTAGTAGGTTAACCAATCGTGGCACACATATATTATACAAAAAAGGCAAGCTCGACAAAGTGGGCCGAACGAGTGACCAAGAAATTTAAAATCTTTTTAGTGAAAGACATCGAATAATAAAAGTTTAAGTTTTGGTTTAGTTGACAAAAGAAGTTCTTTAAACAACATACCTTTTTCTGATATACTGTATACAAGATTAAATTACCATATTTGACACTGACCAACAGTTAAGGGATTTTTAGGCTGATAAGAGTGAAAGATGACGGCAGACTAGCTTTATGGAAGCCTTTGTTAGTAACAAACTAACAAAGGCCTGCTATACAGGGTGTCCAACTTAACTGTGCCACCATTGGTATCTCAGAAACTATTGGATTTCAAGAAAACTTTAAATGGGGAACTTCACCTACTTTTTTAAGACATTTAAGAATATGAATTCAGTTTTCTTCTAAATGGCGGCAATTTTCCAATATGGCGGACCCAATATTTAAGAGGATATAAGCCGTTAAAGTTGGATTTTTTCCCATAAGAAATGCATTGTGTAATTGTTGGTACTCTAACGGTTGGGTTAAATAAAAAATACCAAAGAACAAAAGTACCTTACAATGTGATTTTAGTTTATATTCAACTACAGAAATAGTTTTTAGTCGAGATTCATTCAGAGAAATTAATAATTTTGAATAGTTTTGTACTCCATAAGGATTGCATTGGAAGGCCCGGTTAAAATTTACACAACCCCATTTAGGTTGTGTCAATTTTAACCCCCGGTAGGTGAAGTTCCCCATTTAATGTTTTCTCTAAATCCAATAGTTTCTGAGATACTAATGGTGGCACAGTTAAGTTGGACACCCTGTATACTGCTAATCAAAGTTATAATACAAGAAAGCCTTCCAGGCTGACTATTTTTGAAAATAACCCGACAGTAAAATATTATCAACCATTGATAATAATAAGAAAATACTTTCATCATCCAAAAATGAAATCTTTTCCAACGAAGGGAGGACACAGATAAGACAAAATAATTAAAGTTGACAAAGCAGACCGCTCCATCACGGTATCTCCGATAATCCATTTAGCCGGGCATTGTTTTACTTTATTGGCCGCCCGTGTCAGCCTCCGTGTCGTTTGTCTTGCCGTGTCAGACCTCACAAGGCGCGGCCCACGGCCCCACAGCTGATAACGCGGCAGATAAGGTGGCGAAGGCGGCAAATTTAAAATTTAGAGTTTAACACCTTGACAATTTAAGACTTTGACCTTTCTGTACTAATTTTCTCAAAAGGTTTAATACATTGCCAATGATGCAAAAAAATGTTTAAGTAACTTATTGTTCATGAGCCTTTTATATAGCTCTTTATTGGTGATAGACCTTTTATCTATATGAATGAGGGTGATTGTTATTTTATATTAAATTCATAAAATGAAATTTCTTTGTTTCGAACAGACAATAGAACCTATAAAACGGATAAACTTAACACTAACTGTACAGACCTGAAAGTTAAAAATATGTTTGATTTAAAACATTGTTATTAAACATGTTACTAATTTTTATCGAAATACATCAAGAATTTGATTTATTCACATTCATTATTTAGAAAATAACGTTATTCTATTAGTTCAAAGAATGTATTTATTGGAATACTTATAATTTATTTGTTTTACTGATAAATAAAGTATTTAATACAGTACTACATTAGAGAATAATAATTCAAAAAGTTCATTTGGAAATAAATAGCACTTTTATATTACATAACTTGTACAAGTTCTATATTATTTGTTACCGTGGTTAATAGCTACTTTTTGACAACTATGAATGTTTTAATATAAATTAAATAAAAAATTTAATTGAGAAATGTTGTTGTTGTTGTTGTTGTTGTTGTTGTTGTTGTTATTGTTGAGATTCCTGAGATAGTCACTTTACTTGCTGTTTTTCCGTTGACAACTAATCAGTAACCTCAGCTGCACGGGAGTTCTTAAATTTAATTTTCCCACCCATAACGGCACCAACACCAACTAGGAATAGGAAATAATTGGCTGACCTTTCGAATCCCGTTCCCATATTGAATTGTAACAAAAAATGACACACGCGAGTAAGGGCACCGTAATGTAATTAAATTAAGATTCAATTTCCAGTTGTGGCACGTTGCGCCTGGAGCCCTCACGACGCCGACGCTAGTACAATTGACGGCGTCAGGGCTGTATAATCAGCTGATTAACAATGGAACTCGCCGGCGCTACTTAGCAGCGCGCAAGTGACGAGTGATTTGTCTTGGTTGTTAAAATATGACGTTTAGAATGCGTGAAGAAATATCTCGTGTTCAGTTTTTTTTTATTTATTCATGTCTGTGTGCTCGGTAATAGTTGTTAGACATATCGGGGCCCAATGTACAATTAAAAGGGACAGCCAGACTGGGAACAAAATTAAAATACTTGTTTTTCAGAAATTATGGAAAGTACTGACATTATAGCATGTAGCAGGTGTAGCAGGTAACATAACTGGGGCTAAAGGCATGGTTGGAAGATAAGACCGTATTTTTTATGTATGACATATTCAGAAACGGTAGTCAAAAAAGGAGAAGGAATCGGGAATTGGGTCACTATTACGATGAGTATCTATCTCTTCAAATAAATGGAAATATCTAGCCAGTATAATATGCTTACTCAATCACTTTAAGAAGTGAGATAATGTAACTACAGTGTTTATTTTATGAAAAATGATTCTATAGTGATGGCTCATTCACATTTAGAACTTCCTAAATACATACTTAGGCATAAAGATAGATGATTTAACAAGGAATTGGAGGTGCCGTACAATTTAATGTCTGATTTAGAATTCTTCTAATGAAAGCAATCAAAATTTTGCTTCTAAAGAGAAATATAAAATACTATATTGGAAAAAAATTCTTGAATCCGTTCTGCATGAAATGGTAAATTTTAATAAGTATTATTTATATCTATTACTAATTCTCAATAATGAATCAAAAGATGAAATTCTAAACACAATACATGTTGTTCAAACTCTCCAGCAGGTTTATATATAAATTCTACTTTTCACACATATCTGTTCCTTTTTAGATGCTCTTAATCACGAATACACCTATTCTGCAGGCTCATCAATCTTGAGCCATCCTTTGCGTGAGGTCCTAGCTTCATTACTGGACCCCGCTCGACTTCTATCGGTTAACAAGTGTTTTGAGATACCAACTCGAGAGAGACAAATGTCATGTCAAACAAAAGAGATAAGAAAATCGACTAATGAAGAAAAATTCACAGTCGATAGCGGGCGAGCCGTTTCATTAAAGACAGAGTCAATATTGTCCCCTGTTTACACTCGCGTCGTGTCTTAATTAGGGCGACATTTGTTAGCGCCAATCTACGATCTAGCGAAGAAACGAACAAATTTAGGTGTAAACTGCCGCTAGCCGCTACCAGACGCTCGCCGTCTTCGCTACTTTATAGGCGATCGGAGCAGGTTCCTTTCAGATCCTACATCAGTTAGTTGTTAGTCGGACGAGTCTGTTCCTCTGATTTTTAGTCCCGAGAACAAATCGGAATCGTTTATCGCCCGGTAGCTGAAAAAGACATGACGTCGAGGATTAGGATCTTTGTGGACCTACGTGGGTAGAGACAAACAAAGCTGTCTACTTACCAAGTTAGCCAAAATACAAAGTGTACTAAAAAACATTTGGTGTGAATTTAGAAAAAATTGATTTTTAATTTAAGTTAATAATTATCATCGAATTTCGAGGAGTAAAATTTTGAACATAAATACATGATAAAGTACATTTATCGTTTACTAATTTTATCATTTTATTTGTCTTTATTATTTATATACGGATAAGTTCGAATAATGGGACATAACCTAGATAAGATATTAATTTAAATTAAGATATAACCTAGGTGTGTTATTTAGACAGTAATGTATTACTTAAATCCTAACTGGCAAGTAAATAACCAACTGCATATTTTCCATATACATACACACACAACTTTCCATAATTCTAAATCTTTTTATCTAAGCTGGGTAGTGGTAAGGTAAATATCAATTCTTAATGCATTTCCATTTACAGGTAAGCCAGTTTACCACTGATAATAAAGATGCGATACTGGCAGTGGGCGAGTAACTACTTCTTACCTTAACTTTGCCATGGTTACCTCGTATGTTAAACTGACGTCGCGTTATGACAAAATATATAGCTCGGTTAACGACGAGCTGGTAGTACATGAGGCTATTTAAGATTATATTATGGAAAGGGAGTTAGATTTTATGTGACAGAAGAAGTAGTCGATTGGAATAAGAGACCTTTCAGATTTTATAGCTTTGAAGGTTACTTTAAATTATGTTTAAGTAAAGTGTGTAAGGTTGTGTTAAGTATAGACTTCTCTTCCGTTTTTCATCAATTACACTCGTACGTGAGTTCTCTCATGAAATTAATATTTTAATTGAACCAATTTTTGAAGACTAATCATATTTCTTAGATTATTTAATCGTGTATAAAGGACACATAATTCAAATTATATAAAAAATACATAAATGTCGTTATAGGTTTTCTGACTGCCTCTTAGTAAATGTACTTATACAATGTGGCACTTTCAGTGAGTAACAGGATTCTATACTTTAGAGGAACAGCGTGTCGTTTTATCTGGTTTATAATCACGAAAATCCACTACACATCCCCACATCAGCCACGGTGCTAAACAACCGCTAACGACGGCGACACGGTGGAAAATTAGCCGACAAAACTCTCGGACCGGTCCACCAGATAGTTCCGAGTGCATAAAAGTTGTCGTGTAATCTTCAAATTTCCGACCGATAGCCATCATCGCCCTCACGATGATTGTTTATCGGCGGAAAGTGTCGGTTTTGGGCGCCGTCGCCGAGTTTCGCGGCGGCGACTTTGGACTTGTTGAAGGGGAAATTACGGCGCGAACGGGGCAATCATATTTTACCTAAACTAGAATACTTAGAGTGGGTAACGACCGTTTTGATGCAAATCGGGGCCACCATTTATTGCCTAATATCTCAGCTTAATTGGGGCGGACAGACAGCTTTATGGCCCCGCGCCGGCCCGGCTGATAAATCGGTTAACTGTCATTAAAAATAATTTACCATAGGAATACATTGGCCGAGACAGCCTTACTTAATAAACAAACGCTGGGCTTCATTGAATACGGATCTGCATTTCAAATGGTTCTTGATAAAACGTCAGAGTTCGGTTCGGTTCGGGTGCGGGGTGAAACAAAACGACGCGTGATTTACTGGTGCCCGGTAGGATATTGGATGCGCCAATTTTAGATTTGAGATTTGGCCTTGTGCGATTTACTGACTTCTGTCTTCTAGATGAAAGAGTGTTTAAAAGCCGGTTGTAAACTACAGTACTTGTAAGCTACTATTATATTTTTTATTGGCAAAATAACGTTGAAATTAGTTTTACATTGAATGTGGAATCGAACAGAAAAATTTCCACAAGTATGTGTATACAACCAATAAAAGTAGTAGGCCTGCACTTATGAAATTACTACTTTGTATATGCAGAGCTAGTAGAAGGAATCGCAAAAAGTTATTCATAACAACATAGGCTATAGCTGTATTATCCCTTTTTAACACACTCAAAATAAAATTAATGCTTAATCCACACTCTTAGTTAACCGATTTTCCTTAATTAGACATTAACTAATGAACACTGAAACAACCACTTTAAAAAACTGTAGATTTAACGACCACAGATTACATAAATCAGTGACATTCATACCTCGCCCAACGCCGCCACAATAGGCCGGCTCTGCTTTTATTAGCCCGTTAACAGAGCTGTTTTGCCGGTATTCGATGAAATGCAGCTGACAAAAACGTCAATTTAATGTGGTGTAATTAAGTATTGCTCCTCAGTTCATAATTGCCGTCTATTAGCGGCGGTCCGAATCTCGGGCAAAAGATAAGATCGCGTCCCTTGGGCTACATTTTGCGGTTTTTGTTGGTCGCTCGCTCCCCGCGTGCGGCTCGCGGCTCGCTCGACTACAAAGTTGGTATCGTTAACGACTGTTTCATAAAGCTGATAAGTAAGTCGTCCGACTGGCTTGCTTTTTGTCTGTTCGACTCGTTGATTGATTGGATACCCGGTTTCCTTTGGAGGTGACTGTTTTCGAGGGTAATGAGGGTAATTTATTGCGATTTGTGATAATTTTCTGTACCTTTCTATTTAGTATACTACTAAGTTCAACTTATCACTTTCCCAGTGAGTTACTTTCATTCTAGCGTATAAGCTGTAACACTTTACATCACTTTGGCGCTTTCTGTTTTCATCTGGCCCCGACTTCAGTATATCCACGCGTTCAAGTCTCTTGACTGATGAGAATTTAGTCCAGTTGAAAGAGATACGTTTTTAGAAAGATGTTGGTCACAACACTGTCAAAAAATTTCTGTATGACGAAATGTAATGACAAAATTCCTCTCTTTTATGAAATCATAACCTAAACATAAATTTACGTTCTAAATCCAGTTGAAATATTACAAAAAATAAATACTTTTACATAAAAATAAATAACTAAAGATAAAATAAACCACATTTATTGACTCTATGACAAAGGATCATAACAAATTTAAATTTTCTTCAATAAAAAACAGGCAAACAAAAAGGTTTAACTAAAAATAAAATCCATTTTACCCAAAATCAACTTACAGTACATTATCCGTTGGTGCAAAATAATCTTTGGAGTATTTATAAAGAATCCTAATACTTAAAGTCACATTTGGAACAATTAAATGTCACATAATTAACCAGGACGATTTGTCTGCTACGAACGGCAATTAATTTCAACAATAGAGCCACATCTGTAATTGGCGTTTTGACATATGATGGGCCGCGGCGCGCGTGGTTCAGCTCCTAGGCGTCTAATGAAAGAGCCTTTTCAACCCGGAGCCCGGCCTAATTGACCCTAATATCACCCTATTATTGTCGGCGACTCTCTGAAAATAGATTTCAGGGAAAACGAGATGAGAGGGGTTAAAAGTTGTTGCTTGGTGAGTGTTTCAGTATAAAAATACTTTTGATATGAAATCGTTCTAATATAACTTTTTTCAACTATAATATTATAGTATTGTGAAAGATTATATGTTACGTTTGACATAATTATTTGGAGCGTTTTAAGTTCTAAATTTGTTTTTAAAAATTATCTGGATTATTGTGTATACGTTATATATTTAATCATCACCTATCAACCGTTAAAGGGAATTAAGGAATATGATTAATTAAAGGAGGTTTGACATATTTTGAAGTAGATACCAACCTCACCTTTCAGTTTCAGATATCTATCAAAATTTCAGAGTCTGAGGAGTTAAGAGAACTTCTTGCATAATACTGTTATCTTATTGAACCTGTTCAAAACACAAAATTTAGCCGAAAAAATATTAAATTTAACAAACCCATTTGATTTCAGTAAAAAGATTGTAACATGTTCTTTAATCTTTTTTTTATAGTTTTCCTTCATTTTGCCTACTTCAGGTAAACTTGACCTCTAAACTATTCTTATTTATTATTATTTAATTCCTGTTGTAGGTCTATTTCAGACTTATGCTTTTATCCTGCACTATAATCATTCCTATTACTAAACTTTATAGGATCATACGTCAAAGTATGCCTCGACTAATATGATCAGAAAACCACCATTCATATTAACATAATATGAGGCTACTGCACTCAAACACTAATTCAGTAACGGATGAACATTTATTTTCCGCCGGATTAATAGCGCAACTCCCGACCGTATTGCTTTTCTTACGCGGAGAAGAATGCAAAACAAATCGCCTTTTCACTACGGGCATTCACCGCAATTCATTTTACAACTGGACTCGGCACTAACTCTGGGTAAGCACTTATTAAAGCGGTTTTACATTGCAAACAGGTCGTTGCTACTCATTACTCTTATTAGCGTTCATTAGGAAACCGTAGAAAAGCCTCAACTATCAATTTGAGACCCCCCAGGTCGCCGGACCCCTCCCCCCGACAAATCGCTCATTTAGCGCAACGTTCGGCGCCTAGGTTACCATTTTTGACGGCCGTCGGCGGCTCCTGCGGAAAATTCCCGCGGGCTGCTCGAAACTACGCCCATCCGTCGCGATTTCACGCTGAATCGGTTAAACGTTTGGCCGCGGGACCCCTTCTCCTCACTTAACCCTTGCGTCAATCCATGTGAAGGCTTGCCGGCTGGATTATTATGGCATCAATGAGATAAGAGACTTGTGCCGATTGCGAAGTTGTTAGTTCCATACTCGTTACGAATTTTGCGCTTTCCTCTTTTTATATTTTATGTTGCAAACAGAACAGCTAAAAAGTTTTTTTCAGAAATTATTAATTTCTTATAACGTGTTGTATATAGTGTGATGTACGTATTCCTCTAAATTATTAATAAAATTACTGGGTCAGACAAAATAAATACATTTTAATATTCAAATAAGATTACACTATAAGAAAAGAGTATATGGATGGGAAACTCGGCATCCGATGTGGTTTGTGGCTAGTATTTTTGGTGTTTTTGGTTGAAACTGCAAAAATATTGAGAATTTTTATAGAGTATCACTATTAAGAATCGAGGATAACGCTTTCTTTATAAAAAAAAACACTCGTAAGGCTAATCTATACTATATCTATTGGGCTTTCTTAGTATGTTGTTTCTGTAAACAATTATGCTAAGACAAATCATTTCACGAAAACACTATTATTTAGACGTTGCTGTGTCATCCCATCAGTTATTCCTTACAAGTAAATAAGCTTCAATTTCATTTTTATTAAAGGAAATTATATTTTCATGATGTAAAAACATAATGACCTCTCCTTAGAAATATTATGATTAAATATAACCAATTTTAGTTTCTTCAACATTCTTTTTTTCAACCACCTCATGTCAACTATATTTCATACAGGTTTCTCAAAACTCCACACCTTAAGAGTTAAGATAACCACTGCAAATACCCGCCTCTGCAGTGGCAGTAACGGAGGCGATATGTCATTGATAACAGAAGTCCGCGATAAGCGACAGCCACCGTCATAGAGATACCAACCACTCGGAGCTTTACGGCGCATAAATCCCCAGTTCTATGTTTTCCTCGGATATTTATTGTGACTTGTTTTATAGCACATATAACAAACAATAGATGCTATTTTATATCAATAGGTCAATAAAACCTTCACTTCCGTTGTCATTTGGCGAAAAATTGTCCTTGAACTCAAATGTAAATGAGCTAAAATAGAAAAGGCGAAATAAATTATTTTTAGTTACTCAAAATTAGGTATTTTTGTAGTTTGAGTTTTTGACTTGTAATAAAGTACGATGCTTGTCGGTTTATTCTCAGAGGGAAACTAAAAAAATCTTCGAATGGATCAATCATGTACTTAAATAATCACAACAATCCTTAATAGTGTTATTTTCTTCTACCTAGTTTCTCGCTTCTTCTAACTTTTTTAATATCTACGCCAATAATATTTTGACAAGAGCTACTCAAACGATTTTAAAAGAAAGCGGTCCCCTTAAATTTTTCTGCGCTCTTCTACCTTTCCCTACTTTCTTTATAGTTTATTTCTATAAATTCTAGCTTTTCTCATAAAATAGTAAAAATGAAATTAACATTAATTTATTTGAACATTTATAGCTTAATCAGGAACAACAGAGGAATTTGAACCCTTTTCAACTTGAACACATGTATTGTAAAATTTCAATTGTAACAATAATACATTAAAACCAATTTACTAAATATCAATATACGTTTATCTAGAATATTTCATATAAACACACGTTTTCTGTACTTATAACTGCCTAAGAAAGAACACTAAACTCGATAAAAAATTCACAAAACTTGCATCACCTCTTAATTTTTCTTATTTATACAACACAATACCGTGGAAACCAAAACCATACTACTCCACTTAATCAAGGAGTCAATACAAACAAACTCCGAACACAAACTAAAGCTGAAAACAGTAGAGCGTCGAGGCAAGAGGCAAGCAGCGATTTTAACTGCGCTATTTTTATAATCCAGTCCAAGTAGCTAACAATTCACTATGCGTTAGTTCACTGGCCTACATCTATTACAAATATCAGAGCAGCTAGACTCGCCGCTTCCCACTTGACTCGCTTCACTACATTTTCCCCCTAAAATAGAATGCAGACCGACCGCGTCTAACCTTCCTCCCAAACTCGATCTTCCACCGGGTCAAAAACCCACAAAAATACAATGAGCCAGAGGGAGTTCGCATCCGGTGACGCATAGACTCATCCGGCGGGTGAGTCCCATCCGCAGCCGCAGACGGATGGCCCATTGTGACCGGCGCGCGGCGGCCGCGGGAGAATGGGTGATAAATACTGATAACAGGCCGCTGGGCCGCTGTTTTGGAGGGAAACGTCATAACGCTGCCTTATTGTCCAAGTTACACTGTTGCTATAAAATATCGCTCCCGAGAGAAGTAAATCTCTGAGAGAAAGGTGGAGACTTTAACGGGCGAACGGACTGGAGTTGACTAAGTAAAAAAGAATTCCAAGGATGATGTATTGTTGCAAATTACATTGTTGTTGTAATATATAGCTGCCGAATGTAAATTTCTGTCTCATGAGGGAATCATGTAGTGGCCGTAATGGGTGGGTGTACTAAAGTTAACTGTTTGCTGAATACTGTATTCGCCCTAATGCTGTAATATTTTAGTACTACAGATCACTGTCATAAATTATGTAGCATGCCTTTTAGCCATTCGAGTACCTTGGCGAATTTTCCCTTTACGGAATAAGCTGTGACAGTAGGCCTCATGGTAAAAATTTAACCTGGGACATTATATAAAATTTTCTTTTGAGGCAAGTGCCCGATCTTTATGGAATTTGGTCTTGGTAGTAAGTAAGTATATGTTACTTTGGGCTCATGGCAAACATAAAACAAAATTCAAATTTTCTTTGTGCACCAGTAGTAATTACAAATTACGTTTTGATGAGTTTTTTTTACAGTTATCTAGAAAACTATGCATCCTACAGAAACCTCTCAGATTATAACATTAAAGAAAATGATATCTCGATATGCTAGGTTGAAAGCGTTTTGAATTGGCTGGGTATGCAGGTCTGCTACAGCAAGGGGAATAGTGTTATGGATGTTTATTTTAGATTATACTTTGCTGAAATTCTTATGTAGGTGTTGTAATTCATTATGACTTTATTCATGCATTGTTACCAGCATGAAATTTAGTACAGCTATTATAACGTGTTTTATGTATGATTCCTTGTTTCTTGCACGGTGTTCAGCGTCGTTTAACATTATTTGAATGATTGTCAGTATATTTTGCGTTAAAAGTAGCATGGCTTTACTTAAGTGGTCATTCTTATTTTGCTTTATCTCGTCTAAACGAATGTGAAAAACGTCAAATCATTATAATCCCTTATATAATAATATTTTTATTTGGCATATTCTGAATGACCCTCATATATTTCCTTTTGATTAACTAAGTCATCCATTACTACAAGAAAACAAGTGCTACAGCTACAATTCATCGAAAATACGAAGTAAAATTTCATCTATAAATATAATAACTTCAGTATTCAATACAAGGCGTAAAACTCGAACCATACTACATACTGAAGAGTGGTAGTAGAATGTGAAATGTGGCCGCCATTATAGTAATGTAGTGCCCCCAGTGTGTGAGGCGGTATCGGCAATATCGCGCAATGGCCACGACCGTGTGATAAACGTCGTCATATCTGTATACACACGGGTGCAGCCTATAGAGATGTTGTAGTATTGGCACCGGAGGCAACAGGGTGATTAAACAGTTGAACTTTGTATCCGTTCGATAAAGATATGTGCCTCAAGGCAATTCGTACTCAAAATTCAAAGTGACATAATTTATTCTGATTATATAATTGACAGTTGATTGTTGAAATAGTTTTAGCCTTCAGACATAAGGCAGTGTTTTTTCGTGTGTCTCCCTCCACTAGGATATATGTCTTAAATACTATGTTTTGAATAAAAACTTTACAGTTAGGTTTGATAAAATATCAACTAAAATAGACATTCTTTGCACAGAATCATAGTAGTAAAATATTGTTTTTAGAAGGAAAACATTTTAAATGATTTTTTAATAGCCCGGAAAGTTTTGAAATGAAGTCATTAGAATATTTATTAACATAATATTTTCACTTGCTTTTGTATTACTGTTTCAAATTAGTTTTACCTAAATTAAATTCATAATACGTTTACTTTTTCTAAAATTAGTCTTCCTGAGCCTATATACATTTTTATCATTGTTAAAAGTATTGAACCTAAACACATCATATATGCCAACGTTGTATTATTGAAGTTAATTTCATCATAAAACCCATTACAAACTCGAAAATGCTTGGCTAGAAAGTCATGAAAGGTTCCCAAAATCATCCTTCATGATATGTTTGGAGTTTTGCTTCTTTCTGAACCTAAATATATATAATTTTTTTATTATAGATGAGATAACACTAACAAAATTAAAAGATTTTAAGGAAATATCGACACATAAATCATGAAGATTTACAATGGTTTCATAGACTCCATACCTATAATACAACTCAAAATAGATACCATATACTTGTTGTCCATATTTCTTCCAAGGATAGTTTTGGTCCTTATATCCCTTTGACCATTATAATAATTGATCGATTAGAGCGAATGGACTCAAGGGTCCCATTACGTCAACCGAAGCCTCTTGTGTTCCTCCACTTTTGCCAGTGCACAATTAACAAACACCACTTGAAATTAAAATTAATTATAAAATATCAAATTTAGCCTGAACGCAGTGAACAGCGAAATTCCAATTTTCACTCTGGGAACGCTGGCAGGACGCCATTCACATAGAGACCAGGCCGACGGTATAAATCACCATGAATATACATAGTCAAGCCTGAGGCTGAATGTACCCGTTACCCCCCCCCCTCCCCCAGCTGCTATGTACTAATTGTTACGTTATCCCCAGCCGTTCCTCGGATCTGACGTCGCATGAATTTATAACAGGCCCGCCGCATAGGTAGAGGCGGTGAATTTATTTCACACATTTGTGGTTGGCTTTCGTTTCTTTTCGTTTTGCTGGATTTGGTTCTATATTTTCCATAGAGATGAATTTGTTTTGTCAAAAGATATCGAGGGAAATAATAACAAATCATGAGACATAATTTAATTAGTTTCTCACTTTATGTAAAAATTTTAGATAAATTATGTCACTGTATATTGAAATACAGTGAAACCTGGATAATTCGACCTTGTATAATTCGAAATCTTCTTTAATTTGAATATTTTTCTAGGTCCCTGGCATTTTGTATCCAAACAATGCTAAAAAATCGTGGATAATTCGAATTTTATTTTGGATAATTCGAATTTTTAAGTTCCAAATTAAGGTACATCAATTTCATTCCACGACTGGATAAAGTTTAAAATTCATTGGAAAACACGTTTTACTACGACGTTCATTAAAAAATTAACGCCAGACCTATGGCGTGTCAGGTTATGGTCAAGTGACTCATCCCTTCCACCTCCCAGGCTTTCCACCCAGCCCCAACATCGCTTGTAACTCGACTAATAATGTAAACTAAACAGTACAGAACGCTGACTGGGTTCGGAAAAGGGTTGCGCTCGCCGTGACAGCGCCACTAGTCTTTTCGCGCTTGATTCTGTGTAGAACGGCTCCCGGCAGACGAGCCATGCGCCAGACCTGATGCGCAGTTTTCTATGTCGACACAAAGGCTACTCAACACTGCGACCCCCTTCCCTCCCCCACCAGCCAAACTAACTTCCGAATTCCAGTGCAACATTCCGTTGTTTTCGATCGTCCTTCAAAGTGTTTTTTTTTTTTTATTTGTGCAGTGTCTTGTTTAAGTGTTAAAAAAGTTTTACGTAACATTAAATAAGTGAAGTGACCATGTCGACAAAATCTCGGACCTATAAAACACTCACTTTGGGGGAAAGTCAATGAGCGTGCAATTGTCAATGTTACACAAAGTTAAGTTGGTAGCCTGTATCAAGTTCAGAAGTAGCAGAACGTACTGTATTTTTTCTAGCAGAAATGTTTCTTTGTATTATCGTACGTCGCGTCGTACGTAGTTTATACTTTAGGGTAGTTATTTCTGTTTTATAATTTCTGATTTTGAACCCTTGTAATTAGCGTTTGTTGATGAATTTATTCTTTTAGAGTGTCAATTTCATAAAGAGGTTAAATTCACAATGTGAAGTTTTAATGTTTTGGCCTCATTCTTTAGAACTTCTTTAATTCGAATTTATGGGTAATTCGAAGTTTTTAGCTGGTCCCTTGAGGTTCGAATTATCCAGGTTCCACTAGACAAATGTCAAAATTAAAAATTTTATATAGACCTTGTCATTAGTTCTTCAACGTATACGTGGATTATTGTTATAATTTAAAAAACGAGCTTTATTAGTATGTATGATTATTACTGTAGCTAAATCTTTTTACGTATAGAGGTAAAACTAAAATTCATATTATTATCATTGACCACAAATCTCAGAGATCGTAGGCTGCTTGTTTGACAAATATATTTTAAGGTTTTAGTTGTAAAAGTCCTGCGAAACGTTAAATGACTACTTCAAGAGAAATATCTTATTGATTTAGAAACCATCAACTTTCAAGGCTCTATATGGGTTGTGAATTTTCTCTTTGGCATTTTTGCCAGTGTTGCACAATTCAGCAATTAATTTTAGATTGTTCTACCACGTCGTGCCATGTCAGCTATCATTTCCTGTAACGCGCAAGCATTCATTTTGTATTGCAATATTTATTGCAAATAGGTAAATAAATAAGGCTATTAGCATATTTACATTACACTCTCACTAGCAAATGCTGCAAGTCCAACTGGCACTGGTAAATTGTTTGCCACAGTAGTTACACAGCACAAGCGTGCCAGCACCTCGGATTGCGTGCGCTACTAGTTACGCGCGTGTGCGTGTGTGCGCGCGTTGCCCGTCGCGTGTGTTCGTGTGCGTGAGGTCGTGCGCTCGCTGTTGAGCTACGCAGGCGTGCGCCACAAGCGTGCCGACAGCTTCCCATGCCGCCCTCGGTAGATTGCCGATTGTTCCGAGTCGTTAGGACCGTTTTGAATGTCGGTTATGCGTGTTTATACGTCGGAGGGTTTCGTACGTTTCCTTCGTGGATGGATCTTTCATGTTTTGGATTTTTTTAATAATTAACAATATTTACTTAAATTATAACCGCATTGAATATTAGACTACAGAATCATTTATAAGGTCAAAACTAGATATTTTTTTATTAATTGAGCAGAGAAATTATGTATTACACAAAACACATTATACACGGAAGGATAATAGTTGATAGTTGATAGTATCGTCTCTCCTGGTTTCTTATTATAACTATTTTTTTCTCAGTGTTAATACCAATCAAATGTAAAATTAAAAAATATATATTAAATTTGGTAATAACAACATTTAATTTAATACAAAATTAAAAGCGGAACCCAAACACACAAATATGCCAGAAACCAAGCAAAAATTACTGCTTTAGTTTCACAAAACTACTAGGGGTTTATTTTGAGATAAAAATGCATAAATTTCAAAACTTCTAATAAATTTATTATCCCTCATTAGTGACGTTGACATTACGATTTTAATTTAAAAGCGCCAATAATTGCTTAAAAAATAAGAATTTTGGAGAAAAATGCCTTCATATAACGTTTTTTCCACAAATGTCGGCGAGTCAATATGTATACAATCATGAGTTATTATAATACGTTGCACGAAATAAGACATTTTACTGTACCCTTTAGCAACTATGGCTTCGGGAGGTTCACGACAAAAATTACGAAGAAGTTTAAATAAAGAGATCGTGTCCAGTCCAACCTACTGATTATCCCTGGTCGCCAAGGGTTCTGGGAAGGACCATGTGAAACGTTTGGCAAGAGATCGCCATCAAGAGAAGTCATCAGAAACTTCATGGACTTTGGCCCAAATTATATATAATTACCTCTCGATTACTACAACATAAACCATCTGTGCTCTTGGGATGATTGCAATATTTCCATGAAGCTAAAGCAAGACCATAGATAAAAATTAGAATGCATAAGAATGGAAAATTACCTTTCAATGCTTATATCCTAATAACGGATATATATATATATATATATATATATATATATATATATATAATAGCAAACATCAAATTAATGATCACCTTTATAAACAGAAAGTAATGAAATCGTCGTGGAAAATATTGATATCGGAATTTGATACATATAACGTTTTAATGAGTATACTATACTACTGTATGTATTCCTCCATCACATTGAATAGTTCTTGGATATATTTACTTCTACGAGCTTATTACAATCCAAGTATCATGAGAGTAAAGAATTAAACTGTAAAAACCTTATGTATATTTAAAATTGTTCAGATAATTTTGAATCATTTGCATTCTAAGGAGTTATATTAATTCTGAAATATTGAGCAAAACAACAAGTACATTTTTACAACATCTTCGAAAATGAAAAAAATTATATGAGATTAAGAGGACACCTGTATAAGGGTGTTTTATTTCAATAGTGGGTATTCGGAAAAAATAATATTACTCAAGTAAGTGTCGATCTAAATATATAGTTTAAAACCAAATATGTTAAAATATTTATAAAAAATAACAAATATTTCCGATTCCTTAAATATTAAACCTACATCACAAATTGACGTACAATATCCTCACTACTGCTACTAAACAGGACCACTCGCTCATCCTACCTAACCATAACAACTTAAAAGATTCACTGGACAATTTAAAATCACTTACAAGGCCATGCTGCGCCGGCCAATGGAGTGATAGATGCGCTGTAATCAGTAGCCTCCAGCCGGGTGTAGTTAGTCGGGATTACAGCCATCAGTCCAAGGGCCCTGCAGAGAGGCTAGCAGCGGGACCAGGTGATGATTTAATCTGGGACATCAGGCAGGTGTAATTAAACCCCCTTTGGCGACTTGGGAAACCCTTTGTTCTGTAACAAATAGAAGTCCCAAGGCCGGGAACGGTTGAGAGTAGATTTTTCATCTGAGACAGTTTTGGAACGGTTCTAAATGTTTTTGGAAACCAAACGTTGACGAATATCGGTTTGACGAACGGTATAAGGGTTATTGTCGTTGTTGCATATTAAAATAAATTTTAATATATTGCATAGTATTAGGCTTTGGCTTGCTCGTAGAAATGAAATGTTAATTAAATAAGGTTTTAATTCTGAATTAAAACCTTATTTAATTAAAACCGACCTTATCTAAATATCTGAAATAAATGTGGTCTGAAATTTTATTTTACGTTCATTTTTATTCCGTCTGGATATAATACACAGCAAAATAGTTAAAATTGATAGCAGCCTTGCTCACGCTTCATACATGGAATTGAGATCGGAACATGTTCTGGAGATCACCGGACCTTTTCTGGGAAGTTTATACAGCAAATTACACTCCAGACCCAATTGTTGTTTGCCAAAATGTCATGAGCTCATATGACCCTACCCTAGCGATCAGTATACCACTGACTATAGGTTACCGTATAAAACAGTCAGGATACGTTCACAATATGTGTCCTTATTACTGATTGCTAATCAGCATACACATTCAGTAAGTCTCTTTTAGGTAACGTTTTAGCTCTTGCTTTGCAGGACATTATTTCTCAGCGAGTTAAGTGTCTATGACCATCTGAGTTTGAGCGTATTAGACTTCAGATCACACAGAATAAAATCTCGGGATATTCAAAATAATTTAAGAAATTCCCACATTTTTACGAAAAAAACATTCGTTTGACTCTCTGTTGAAAATAACATTTTTGGAAGAGATAAAAAGTCAAGTAAAATAAAAAAGATATAAGCTAACACCTTTCGTTCATTTTTGGCGCCTCTCTCCAGCCATTACTCAGACACACCACCACTTTAAAACATTCATTTAAAACTTCAAATCAAATTCCCTAGAGACTAAAACAAACTAGACTCCTGTCCCATCAGCATCTATTACTCATTCCTCGTCAGCTGTTCGGTAGCGTCGATTCCACATTTCCTGTCCGCAGATGATGGATGGCCGACAGAAGTCATTAGTCCACGTGTGACGGGAAACGCAAACAAGCCCCACTTCTAAACCCATTCGGTTAATAGTCTCGCTGTATTTGCTTTTCGCATTTAAGGTTAATGTGTTCTAGACTTAATAAGGAGTTGTCACCGCTGATGTATGGGGGGCGGCCAGCGGGGCGATCTGTCTGGGCTGCTACTTGTGTAATTAGTATCCTCCTGTCTTCTCCCTGAACGCGCTCAGGAATGCCATTCAGGGTTGATAAATCGAGTATGTTTTGTAGCGGGATTATTAAATTGATAGAAGGCAGCGTCATGTTCGCGATTAGTTGTGGACAGAGTTGCAATCAGCGGTTGGTATTAATGAGCTTCGTGAGAGTATAGGGTTTGAATGGTATGGATTCTGTGTTTGAAATTATCATCAGTGTGGTTTGCTCTATGAATTGTGGAATTTATTTTATTTGCAGCACAAGAGAATTCAGGTGTTTTTACGCCCACTTTTTATCGTGTGGAAAATGGTTCTTTATTGTTGGAAATTGGAATCCGCAAGGCGACACAAAAAATTTTCGTTGCTTGAGTGTTGCCATAGTTGCCTTTCGAATTAAGGAACATTGGTCCCTGTAACATTACAGTTTATACGAAGAAAATAACTAATTGGCTGACACAGATTGGGAGGTAGGCTGCGATGAACTTGTCACGTCAGCATATGTTGAATGATTTGTTATTTATTTATTTTTCTTAAAGTTTTCAGATCTTAAAGTCTTATTCTATTATAGATTATTAATTATTTTACATTACACTTAAGACTTGAAACATATTTCTCCACACTTTCAGACGTTTATCTGTTTATCATCTGAATGTGAATGTATGTGAGTACATTATGTATGAATTTAGTATGTTAAAGAAAGTGCTTGAGTAATTGGTTAGTGTGCATGTGTTAGTATTAGGTTATATTTTGATGAATGTAAAAAGTCTGGTATGGGCATGGCATGTGAGTCATTGCATGTGAGTTGATAAGTGATGGTATACATGATAGTGTGTGCGTGTGTGAGCTTGCTTGTGGTATGGGTTAAATGTGAGCGATTGATTGCTAGGCCGTAGCTAATGGGGGGGTCAGGGGGTCAAACCCCCCCCCCGAAAATTTTGAAATTGTGTTTAAATGAAAGGTTAGAAAGTTATTTGTTCACTTCCTGTAACCGCGGAGCTAACCCCCCCCCCCCCCCCCAAAGAAAAAAAAATCCTGGCTACGGCTTTAATTGTATGTGAACGTATGAGCATGTAGTTTTGGTATAGGGCTGTGTGACAGTGCATGGAAATGATTGAAGCATTATTGGGTGTGCTTATATGTATCAATTTGATGGAATGGATGTGGAGATAAGCGAATGATTGTGTCATGCTCCAAAAAAATATAGATATACTCGTAAAGTACAGTTCATCACTTTTTCCATTTATCTAAAATTATTTTTGTTGCTTGAATGTAAAGAAAAGGTTTTTGTTGTAATTTATATTAATTTTATTAATTTTTGTGCTAAGTGTAAACTTTACCAAGAGTGCTCTACACTATTCGAGCTAGTTTTGGCGACATTTAAGGTCTCGGCCCCCACGTACAGGCATCGCCTATGTGGGGACCTTCTCAAGTTAAATGTTTATGTAAAACTGTATTATTTTTATGAGAATAAACTTATTATTATTAATATTATAAGTTGTTGCACAAGTGATGAATCAAAATCAAATACTTGAATAATAATTTACAATTTGCATGTTTTTACTTTAAATAAACATTTAGAAATTTCTCTCGTCTGGGAGACACATTTAATGAAGTTAATAACCCTTTATTAAACGCAACTATCATCATTATGGTACTTAAGAATGCTGAGAGATTAGAAAATAAAACAAATCCTATTTTGATTCCGAATCAGAAAGAAAGTTATACCTAACAAATCTTAGGATTAGGTTCAGTAGCACTTCGCGTTTGTATAAATTTCAATTTTCTGAAGTTTTAAACATTTCCTGTAATAAATTGAATCAAATTTTCCAAAGATTGTAAGAAAACTACCCAACACCGATCACCTTGCCACCTTAAAAACCTGCCTCCTTTCCCCATTCCCCGCCGTTTACAGACAACCCAGCAATAAACACGGATAAACACGGTCTCTCGCCGTTCTACGGTAATAATTCAACCAGGCCCTATTAGATCTTGGCTCGCGATCGCTCAGCCTTTCAATACTACAGTTGAAACTAAGTGGACGATGTATCAGAGGGTGAGATTCAACTGTCAGCGAGCACGTGTCCCGAGCTGTCGGACGGCGTAATGAGGCATCGCCCCTGACAGCTTCGATGCCTAATTTGAATTCCTCGCTAAGTTAGAATTTAAAAATGGATCCGTTCTTTCTGTAAAAACCGCTAATTACAAAGTGGTTTTAACCGGCGGAGGCTGTCTGGCTTTGTCGGGCACGCGTCTGAAAGAGTGCAACCCGGTTCAAGGTTAAGCTAAGGAATTTGTTTTATTCAATCGTGATTTCATATTTCTTATTGTGTGTTGGATTAAGATAACTGATTTCGCCTTACAATACTGGTGTCTGTTTCAAGGTTTTTAACGAGGTATGTAACAAATTGTAAGCTTAAAAACCTTGACTTCATCCGACCGTTGGCCTTCATCTAAATAGCAGATTGTAGCAATATCAACCACCCTGGGACATTCATGGACCAGCCAAGAAGTTATTGGGGGTTGAGTTTCAGCTATCGACTTATTAGACCACCTCTCCATTAAACTCTTTAGGCCAGTTTTATAAATCTTACCTTCACAAACTGTTCGATGTTATTAATATATATATATATATATATATATATATATATATATAACTAAACTATATATTGATTTACTGGTCCAATTTGTTTTGCCCTGATTAAAATCCTACGTAGAAATTACAGTAATACTGTTTTTATTATGGCTTATGCTATAGACTATAGAGGAAATGAGAGCAGTATCTATTGTATACTAGTTCAACTTTATTTGTCCACAGAAAATTCTGTAGAAATGATAGTAACACTGCATACGGTTTATCCTGCAGAGAATCTGAGAGTTAAATATCTCTATAGATCTTTTAAAGTATCAAGGGGTTTTCAAATCTTCAATCGCTTAGATTCCTAATTAACTCATTTTATTTAATGAGTTAATAAAAAAAACCGACCCTCTCTAACTGACCGTGACTTTAATGTTCAGCAATTCTAGTTGGCATATTCACAACTTACTCGATTGATCTTCTCAAGCAAACCAGTAGTCGTTGTAACCAATACAAGAATTATTTGGCATCTTACCACGTGGTTTAACAGCTTTCTCTCGTAATATACAGCAATTTGGAGACCATTCAATCATGACATAACTCTTTTCTAGATGTGTCTTCTTCGAAGAAAGGAATTCTCGTTGCTCCTTGAACCGAGGTTGGCAAGGTCACGTCGCAGTGGGTCAATGAGACAGCCGACGATGACAAAGACACAGATGAGGAATGCGCGGGTAATTAAGATCAGCTGATAAGATAACGAGTCTTCCCGCTGCGCGCCATTATGGCGCGTTACAAAGTGATTCCGATAAGTCTACTTGGAACGCGCCTACCTGTATGTTCTCCTAAACAGGTTGTTTGGTCTAAGGTTCACTGCGCTTTTTCTTCGTGATCAGTCCTTGTGGTTGTTGCATGGCGCAATTAAAGGAAAGTGGAAATGTATTAGGGGTTTATTAAAATTGTCAAAAAATGATTAGAATTAGTATGTAGTTAGATGTACATGGACTATTTATTTGATTGCCGTAAAAGAAGGCTATTTCAATAAATTAAAAGGTAACACTAAAACCTGGAAATATATGTAATTGACGTAAACCCCTATCACCAGGGGCAGATACAATTCCAGTATATTAAAAAATGTCTCTATTTAACGAAGGCTATTACCAAGTTTTATCATATATTTTTCAATATCAAGCTTTTACAAATCATAGGTGGGGCCGCCAGGGTAATCGAAAACCGATTTAATCCTTGCAGCACTTGGCCATTTCTTAAATTTATTTAAACAAGCCAATAAATGACTGAAACCAATTAATTCGTCGAAAATTTATATGGTCGTTGTGAAGCTTGGTCGACTTTTAACAAAAACTGTTGATAAAAATCATTAAACAAACGTCTGAATCCACTTGATGGAATTAATAGTTGCTCGTTACAACAATTGGGCAAAAATTTCAATAAAAACTAATAATAATTAAATTTTTAATGAAAAACATGAAAAACAGGAATACACAGGGGAATATCATGTGATTGCAGGCATATTACAAATGGAATGAAGGAAAAATTTCATCTAAGCCCTTAAACTATACTCTAAATTACTGGAATACTATACTTATATACGAATTATTTTAATATTTCCTTAGAACATTAATTTAAGAAAGAATTGGCGTTAACTTTTTTCACGTTCTAGATCTTCTTCACGGGTCAACTTACCGTTAACAAACTACAAAACCTCAACTAAACTAAGGTCTCCGATACGCCCTGTTGAAAGGCCATGTTGAAAACTCTTAAAACAAACTATCTACACTCTGGCAGATTTCCGATGGCCGCTAAGCGATTAGGCCCTTCACCTACACGATAGAAATGCATTGTGTAGTGGCGAGAATGCCTAATTCCTATAGCGGCCATCCATCCTCTGCCTGAGTGTATCTGTTTGATACTCCTTGGCTGCAACGATTGTTACAAAACCACCAGGAATCGTCATCGGAGGCAATCTCTAACCCACCAGACTCTGATATCCACCTGACATGAAGACATCTAAAAAAAAAACCTCTCTTCAATCCAACTTGATACGTTTAGATACGAGGCTGCTCCTGCGATAGCTGCAATAAAGGTTAAAAAAACCTCCGGAATGGTCACTTTACTAGAGTAGGTAGTCGGATCACGCTCGTGAACGGTCGGCGGCGTCGACCTGTCTGCAGCGTCGAGGTGGTTCCGCCATATCCGACCATGGGAACACGGACTGGATCTGTCGGAGGGTACGAGCAGGTCTCGCTCACCCGCTCAATACCAATACCAGGTAGACGGAGTGCTTTGAATTGTAATGCGGTCGAATGTCATGTTTTACCGGGAATGGCCTAGGGAGGTCTTTTTGCGGGGGTTTGGTCGGGGGGGGCTGGGGGACGAATCTAAACTGGGTTGCAAACGGAGCATTTTGACGCAACTATGATGGATCATATAAAGTCGTAAATTAAAGAAAAATATGTTCTGTTTTATCAAGCCCCGTTTCGACTATGTCGAAGTTGCCGACAGACCTACTTGACCAATAAGAACCTTCAAAAGTCTGTATGCAACAATATTTGTCTGTCTCAACTTGTCAATTTTATCGTCAATTTTGTTGGCAACAATGTTGACGACAAATTCTGACAGAGTCGGAACGGGGCTTTAGAAGAAAAATCAAGTCAGTTTGATGGTTATTTTGTGTGGTGCAAGAGAATTTTTTAAATAGTGTAAATGTGACTGGTGATTTTAAGGGTTTTCAACGTAATTTGCTTTGAAGTGTTGGCAAAAAAATGGATTTCCTTAAGTGTTTGAGATAATGTCTACGACTTTCCGCCTCAATTTATTATGACAAGGTAATTCTTAATTGGGCTTACATTTTAAAAACCAAATGTATGAAGTTAATACGCCCCTTGTTTTTTTACTCAACTAAACGGAGTATAATATTGTATATCTCTGACTAGATAACTACTCCTGACTCCCAGACAGGCCAGGAAACACTTTAACGCACCGGCGCTCAAAGATGGTAATGAATAAAATAAACATTTACTCCCGAATCTAATCTTCGTAAATAGCGTCAAAATCAATCCGGGCTAAATGATACCGAAAGTGAATTGATTTTATTGAACTAATTTCAGTCCGCCCGACAATATTCAAAGCAGGTGATAAATACAGTCATAGTCGGCCTCTCAGATGCGGGTAGGAGGTGCACGGCGTGGAAATCACTTGGAAATCACTTTGCGAGGTTTATTAACCGCTCGCATTTGTCGCTATTGATGACCTTGTTTGCTTTATTAGCCAGATCCGATCTAAAACCACTTCTGTAATGCGTTTTCCATGTGTTCTGACGTCGTATAATTCAACTTCCTCTAAGGTGAGTGAATAGGTTTACCTAGTGAATGCGAGAGCAGGCCGTAAAACCGGGCTACTATAATAGCCGCTATCTAAAATTTTATGTTTTTTTCTTGAAAACAGTAACGTATTTCAAGGTTTTATCTAACATTAATGACCACCATGAGAACGCAGGCGTATTACAAATGGAATGAAATGGGCTTTCATCCAAGCCCATAAACTATACTCTTAATTACTGGAATACTATACTTATATTGGAATCATTTTAATACTTCCTTAGAACAATGGCAACGGTATAAATATACTAATATTCTTAATATTGGATAACACCTTGAAATACGTTACAGTTTTCATTTAAAAAAAAACATATAAACGTTTAGATACCAGCTATTATATTAGCCCGGCTTTAAATATTAATTAGGACTTTAAAGAAACAACAATTTCCGATTTAGCAATATTACGATAAAAAGCAATATATCGATGTACTCCCTAGCACTGTCACACGATTCTACAAAGTCGGTCATAATTGGGAATGAAACCTGCATTGATCCTTTTCAACGACACTGTAGATATTTCGTATAATGTACAACAGACAGAAAAAACACGCTGTAGTAATGAGGTCCCACTATCTTATTTAAAAGTCCTCTCAATCGCTATTAAATTTTTATAATTATCAAATACTTATGATTAGCAAAAAGTGTTTGTTAGAAATACTTAACCCTTTTTTAGTGTTAAGTATTTCTAACTTAAAAACTTGTAATAATGTTATGTTTTGTTATAGCCCACAGTGGCTTATGTAGTTTCTAGCTTAGTATGAGGTACGAACAGTTTCTGAAATCGAATTAGTATTAGATATTATTTTGCTTTACTAAAGAAATCTCATTAATAAAAATAACAACAACAGAATACATATAGTACATATGATTTATAATATATATAGATCCTTCAGTACATCAATCTACCGATAGATTTATGTATTGGGAATAGATTTATGTGTGATTAGTGGGTGTGGGTGTGTGGGTGTAATAAGTTGTGGTTTCTTCATTATAAAAGAATTATGGTAGGACATAAATGTTAATTGTAAAGCTGTAATAAATTAGGTACTCCCAGTAGATCTGCGATCAACAGTGTTTTCAACAATTTGCTCTTCTTACGTGTTCTTTAATCCTCATTGATAAGATCAATTAAACCAACAAATCAATCAATATTATATTAAAACAATCAATTAATATTAATCAATATTGATTCATATTGATATTAATATTGATCAATATTGATGTTGATTAATATTGATCAATATTTATGTTGATTAATATTGATCAATATTAATATTAAAACAATTTGAATAAATGAAAGAAAACCGAAAATTTAAAACCGAGATTTACATCGATAACCCGTTCATGAATAATATTCTAGAAGTATTTATATCTAGATTAAAGGCAGCACGAGAGGGAGGGAAATTTATACACTTATCTTTCGCCAGCGACAGGCCAACCCCTCGAAGGCAGACGAAAACACACGTGGAGTTCTGAAATATCCAAAAATCCCAAAGTTTAAGTGTTACTATCTAGCGGACAATCAATAAACTTTTAGGGCGATATTAAAACAATAACAAATCAAATTATTCATCCATGAGCAAACTACGTCGTTGCAAAAAAACCGAAATGTTTCGGCCATTGATGTACTTAGCAGGATCTTGCGAATAATACTCGTTGGTTCTCGTTTCTTTTCTGAGGGACATGCCTGAAGCTGGTGAACGATAAGTGACATTTCCCTCTCTCTCGCGCTTCATAGTTCTACTATTCATGCGATAGAATCATATTTTTATCCGAAATTATCTTCTTTGGTTTACACCGAATTAATATGATATCTGTATTTTTTGTGTTTATTCTGTATATATTGTAAATAATTGTATTGTATATTCTGTAATACTAATCCATTTTAGTATAAGTTAGTATAAGTGACCTGACGTTTTGTAATGCTTCTGAGTAACTCTGAAGTTTATGCAATAAATCATTTATTTATTTTATTATTTATTTATTTATTTATTTTATTTATTTATTTATTTATTTATTTATTCCTCCGGCATGTGTGGTCCCGCGCGTGTGTGTAGGCTGCCGTACTCTTGTCTCCCGCGCCCCCCGCTGCCTACCGGCTACTTGTTTAACCTCCAAGAGGTAAACGAACACACCATCACTTTCCAGGGTTCTCGTAAAAATATCTAAAATATTTTAATGGGTGCCGATCTTTTGTTTTACACGGTTTTGGTTTTGAAAATTAAGTTTCTTTGAATTCTTGAGAGGATTTTAAGAGTCTGAGCTACTTTTAAAGAGTGCATTAATTTGAAATGTAAACAGTTTGAAAAGTATTTATGCTTTGTAATGAAGGAACTATGCTAGATTGTTTTGTGAGAGCTGCTGCGATGTCGTACATAATCATATACATTTCCTGTGTCTTTTGGTGATCAAGTTTATTGAAACTGACCGAGGATCTTCGTATTCCAATTATTTGATTAACAGTCTCAAACGATTGCGTAAGCTTTCCGATAAGGGTTTTTTTAATAACAGATAATTTTTCACTTACCTGAAATTGTACCAGTTCAAGGAAAAGAATTCTTAAATAATATAAAGTACCTTAATCCAACACCATACATCTATTGTCTTCAATTATGTATTCCCAGCTTTGAAGTTAACACTCATCTCTTTAATGAAGTAACCCTTAGTAATTGCAAGAAACCCTTATAATTATTGCAGTTCAAACAAGGAACATTGACTGAGAATAATCCATGTCTTGTTACGAATTCATTCTTATAAACAGGAGGCCTAAATTGCTGTTTATTTATAAATACAGTAGTGCCAACCACTTATCTACACTATTTTGATAAGCCATTTCCACATATTTTAAAGTCAATCTATTTTTTAAACAATCTAAAACCCGATCCCGCAGCTGACCCCTTGCAGCAAGCATTCCAGGCCAGTACCTCAGCATGGGAACATTGAGCGTGTGGCGATATGATAATGCACTCGACCGACACGCATGTCTTAATCAGCACGCGGAATGCGGCTGGTAATTAACTGATATCGTGACAGTGACATTACTGATAGTGATAGATCGCAATATCAGTCACATGAGCGATGAGGCGCGGTGTTGTGTCAGGGCTAACCAGTAGTAACCGGTGGCTCCGATGATTACTTACAGTTACACGATAACTACGGCTAAGACTAATGTATTACCCTTGAGTTATATTACTGTAACTAATGGTTTTGTAAAGAGATAATGTTTTCATACTGAAAAACGTGTGGTTGACACAGTCATAATGAGTGAGGGGAAGGAGGTTTACAACAGAGATTTATTTATTTACTGCATATGATTTTTCAGTTTCTTCTCACTTTTAATATAATGCTTGAAAAGTGTTTTGAGATAGTTATATTAAAGCTGTATGCTATATCTAGATTGTTTGCCTGCAATTAAAGTCATCATTATATTTCAGTATGTCTGTAAGAGTCGTCCCAACTGACCATGTTGTGGCGTAAGGTATTCAATGACTCCCAGGGAGGGATTTAAGACATAGAGTTGTTAGAGTCTGAACTTTTTTTATTGTTGTTACAGTGTTTCATAAATTGGTTTCAAATTTTATCACGTCATTAACTACAATTAATTACTTTATTGATACTAAGTTACACAAAGATTGTTCCATTACATTTGAAGGAACAACACAACAAACAAATGCTTTGGTGTATCTTCCTAGTTTCATAGCAAAGTCCAGACTCAAGAACTTTATATTTAATATATAGTGCACTTAGGTCTCAAATAATAAGTTTCTGATGTATGATATATGTACTAAATATATATATATTAGATTTCAACGTCTTTTCATCATTTTTATACAAATCTTTTTTTGGAGAACGATCTGTAACAGCAATTATGTGACAATCCTTTTTGATGATTCATAATTCATTATTTCATTCGTTTAAAACTTTTTTAAATCTAAAGTTTCTGAGGTAAGATTTTCGAGAATCCAGAATCTTTCAGACCAAAAATAGGTCTTGAAAATTGCGGTAACGTTAACCATCAACGATCAGATTACTTAATTTTTCTTTTGCGCAGGAACCATTGAAACCTATAAAATCAAACAAGGTAAACAGTGACAACCATAAAAATGTAAATTACCGAGGTTTCGTTGAGGGTAAAAAGAACCGCTAATACAAAATAAACATAACGTTTTTATGGGTGTTTTTTTTTGTGTTTCCTGACGACGTTGCGTGCGGAGGATCGTTGTAATGCTCGAGCGCGATCGTCGTTTTACATGACAATGGAACGGCGACACTTGCACCATAAACAGCTACTCGGGCACACACAGCTGATAATAAACAGCTGATTATTAATGGCTTATCATAAACTCGAGCTTCTCTTTGACCGCGCGAAGATAAACCTCTCGTAACCAGCCAAAACATGGCGTAATTCACCGTATACAGGGAGAAATTTTATATTAAAAATATGAATGCGCGATTAAATAAACTTCGAAGGCTCAAGATTGGACTTGTTCGAAAATATATTTACTAAGCTACAGTAAAAAGATTATGATGACCAGTTTTGTAATTCGCAATGCATTATAGCTAAAATTTGATTACGACACTAAGCATAAAATTTAACTTACTACGACAAACTTTTGTGCGAGGATCAGTGAAAACTTCGTAGACAATTCAACTTTAGTTACTTGCATGAACATGTTTTTAAAATGCCTAGTAGTTCAAAATCATGGAAAAAGTTCTACAAACTATTTCTAATTGGTGGCATGAAATTGCGAGCATCTAAATTACTTCAACCATCTAAATAATATGTTCCATATTATTTATACTGGAAATAAGCTATTTAAGTTATTTCTTATTTTGTAAAATAATTTTAGGCAAATTACCTAACACAGCAAATTTTTGGAATCCATGACTGATTGCCTGACTCTAAGTTTGTCAGTTTCTCTAGTCGTAATACGCTAGTAAAAGGCCTGAAGCCCACATTTTAATAAATGGTTAAACAGTAACCTACATTGTTTATTTCAAATTAGTTTCAAATGAACAACAATAAAACATAATATGTTTGAAAGAAAATCTACTACTCTTAACAAATAGAAAAATATCGATTTTTAACTTCGATTCCAACGGTGGAGACGGATTCTAAAGTTTAGCCCACATTTCATTGAAGTAACTGCGGTCAGTTTTTGCACTTGAGGGGCGATTATTCACTGTAACCGGTCTCGGGAGTGTAACGCCAGTAACGCGGCTGAGAGCGTTTCCGTGTCCCTCCGTCGCGGCGCTGCGTGTGGACGCCGATGTTGCGAAAATGTTAACACATCCAGTATGACTACATTAGAGCCATCGACCACATAGTACAAATAGGCAGAGCATCCCTATCTTAATAGCATTGCAGCAAATGAAGCAAGGGCCGCCATATTCTTTCGGTATAGAAACACAAAACGACGACGCCTAAAACCCGCTTAATCTGACAGTGCTCATCACAGCATCTATCAGTGCTTTGATGTGGAATAACTTATAATTTATTCCATTTAGCATTGAAGCTTAAGGTTGAAATTTTGCATGTGAAGAGCCCTTTAGTTTTGAACAGTAATAATATCAATCATATTACCAAAATAATTTTTGTTCTATTTAAAAAGATGATAAAAAGTCGTAAGTTTTTATTCAACTTTTAAACATGACATGAAAAAAGTAGTCGGCTGCTACTTTTTTTATTTTTGGTCAGGTAAAATAAAAAACAGTGGAAATTGTTGCTAAAGAATTGAATTTTTTAAATCATATTTTTTGAAAAAATTAGCTGCCGTAGTTTGGTCGATAACTTAGTGATTATGGGAGAGTTTATCCGTGCGGCGCCATCATAAAAACAAAATCAATCCTAAACTGCTGTTTACAAAAATGTAGTCGACTACAAAAATACTAATTTGGTATCAAATTAAAGGTCTGAATCTCACAATTACTATGGTACCAATTATAAATTGTTTAGAAGCAGTTTACGCATCATAGGAACGTTACAGGTGCATTCCGCGGCGGCAGCTTCTCTTAAGAAATGTCAGGACAAGCTTCTAGGTTATCGAATTTTACGATGTGTATACTGCCTCTAAACAGTTTATAATTGGTACCGTAGTGATTGTGAGATTCAGACCTTTAATTTGATTCCCTATTTCTAATCTTTTACGTAATTTGTTCCGCCTTCTTGTCACCGACTAAGGACAATCTCTTGCTTCATCGCGCGCGGGCCTATGCTCCATCTATTTGCAGTATGTGGTCGATGATTAGAGCTCGGTATTGCCAGAGGGGTCGGTTCCTTAGATACAGTACATCCTTGTTGATAAAGGCTACGCGTGGCCCCCACAAGGGTGGGGCTGGTGCAACTGTAGTCACAGGGTCTGGGCCCCTGGGGGGCCCGTGCCCAGCCCTATTCGAATTTCTTTCATATTTATTGCAGATATTTTAAAGCAGACCTTACTTCTGCACTTTGAACTGTCAAATTTTAGTATTCACAGCTGATTACAATTCAGTATTTGAATGTTTACATCTTTATAAAATGTAAACATTGTTCACGGGGCGTAGCGTAAGGGGATTTTAAGGAAGTGAATAGGCCTGTCCTTTTCTGATATAGTGGCTCTATTCTTGCAAAATGTCAGCTCAGTTGGTCCAGTATTTTTCAGGTGGTTGAAATACAGACAAACAATTATTTGAGCAATTTATAACAATTTCAAATAATAATAATTTATTAATTTAATTAATAATAATATAATTTCAAACAATTTCAAATAATAAATTGTTAAAATAATTCAATTATTCATTATTATCAATTATCAGTCCAAATCAAATTTTTAAAAGGTTAAAAAATTACCAAGTAATTTTTAAAACGCAGCCTAGCACAAGCACAGCACTGATCCTGGTTACAGGACCCGCAATAAAATGTGGGGGCCATGAGGCTACGTGATGAATATTGCAAAATATGCAACATTTTTGGACCCGGTTAAAAAACCTTTGCAAATCTTCTTAACTTTATAGAACAAATTATAGGGATCGATTTGTAGGCTTGTCCAAGCTTTCATTTGACCCCCAAGATCAAGGGACTACAACGTGTAGTTTTGGCTGAAGCACGAAATATACCAACACACTACTGTCTTTATATATATTGAATAATGACTCGAATGAATAAAGAGCCTCTCCACGATCACGGCACTAATTATTTCGTCTCCACGCAACATCCCCATTGCATATCCTTCCCGGTTTACTATCTAACTTATAACATATTGCAAGTTAAACACGCAAGAAGGTCAGTTATGTTTCTTGCCGTCGAAACTAGCGCACCCAGTCGGGCCCGTTTATAACTAAAGTGCAAAACACGGTCGCCATCAGCTGGGAATGCCGCCGGACTCGCGGGTAAAAACTAGAACTGGGCCCTCTGTGCAGATTGCCCGGCCGGGAAATGTGAGTCATTTACATCCACTGCCGGCTCCAGGCCTGGAATCCCCGCATTGTATTTATGAGTAGGGTGGCGAGTGGATCATGTTCCTGTTTATAATCTTTTAAATAATAACAAAATACCCCACATGCTCAGCGGATTTCTGAACCATACAACACCATGAATCATATTTCGTTCCCCACAAGTCTGCATTGATGGGAAGTTAAAGAGGTGGTAATCTGTTATGGAGTTTAATTTTAATTTTTCGTATCAGCCTTATCGACACTACCACAATTATTTTGGATACATTAACTGAAAGAAATTAGTGGCTGATCTAGACAAAAATTGTGTAAATCTAGCGAAACTGAACCTCTAAATTTGTGACAGCAATACAATTCGCTATTTTACCCAAACGCTAAATGGTTTTGTCGCATCAGACTTTAAGACCACAATGGTTTAATGAAATCTGGCAGAATTGACTAAACAGTTTTTGCCAAAGTGTTTTGCTAAAATTTCAAACCAGATTTCTCTCAGTGATTGCAAACTGGTAATTGTAACTCACTTGAGACAAATAACAATCCCTCAATTTAAAACGAAAAACTTGTTCTGAATACTATGAAAGTGCATTAAGGAATTAATACCTTAATAATCATACAAAGTCTAAGAAATACCATAAAGATCTATAATTTAGTACTTACTGATATCTTTGACTATTTTTAATCTATAAAGATCAATGATAACCATAAGAGAAAATTAATCAGCAAGTAAGCTCAACTCGGCATGTGACGCGCCTTTAAAATCGTGGCGTCTCATAGTCTATAATCTCATAGCATATAACGGTCAATTTGTGGCATAGCCTAGAAAGACGAATTTGTTGCATAACATATAACGCCCATTATAGGGTATAACCTATAATCATATTTCTTTATAGGCTATGAAACACTTCGTCAAAAAACATTATATGCTATAACACAATTTTGTTTTATAAACTATAATCGTTAAATTTTTATTTAATTTCTAATAACTTACTGTATTATAGCCCATAATGTGGAAATCGTGTTTTAGTCTATAAAAAGCAAACTGTGTTACAGCATATAATGATAATGTGAAGAGTGTGTTATAGCCTAGAATATTGAAACTGTATCATAATATATAATGCGTTTTAAGAAACGTTGCATAACCTATAACGTTTTAGCAGAAGTGTGTTATAGTCTATAATCTCAAAGGTGTGTTATAGTATATAATGGTTAATTTGTGGAATTTCCTATAAAAGTGATTTTGTGTTATAACCTAGAAAGACGATTTTGTTGCATAGTCTAGAAAGATGAATTTGTTGTATAGTCTAGAAAGACGATTTTGTTGCATAGCCTAGAAAGGGAGGATGTTCCCACGGCGGAACAACCAATCACAGAACAACAGGCCTGAAAACGCCGCTCTGCAGGCAGTGTTACCATCCCAGTTTGGTAGTTTTAATTCCCGAAATTTCCCGTGACTACCCACCACTCAGTACAAACTAAAAATGAAGACGTTTTTAATTGGTAATTGGTGGGCTATTTAAAAAAAATCAACTAAATTTTAGATGTAAATAATTAATGTTTCCTATATTTTAAGAAAAGCTAAAAACAATTAACAATCTTAATAATGCTTTATTTTACAGTGTATGCTACGGATTTTCAGTTTCAGTGTCAGTTCGCCGCGTGGTCGCGTACCGAGCTGCCAGGCGTCTGCCAACGGCTGTTCCGCTGCGTGCCTCTCCTCCCCATTCTATGTTATTTAGCAAACTCGTCTTTCTAGGTTATACACACTTTGCCTGTTATAGATTATAACACAATTTCGAATTTATGGGCTATAATACAGCAAATTATTAAAGATTATATTAGAAATTTAACTGTGTTATAACATATAAAGCTTTTGACAAACTGTTTCATAGCCTAGAATAATATTTTGATTATGGGTTATACTCTATAATGGCTATTCTATGCTATGCAAAAAAATCTTCTTTATAGACTATGCCACAAATCGACTAGTATATACTATAACACAATTTTAAGATTATAGACTATAACACACCTCTGCTAAAACATTATAGGCTATGCAACAACTTGTAAAAGTTATTATATGCTATTTTACAGTTAAGATATTATAGGTTATAACACACTTTTTACATTTCCATTATATACTATAACACAGTTTGCTTTTTATAGACTATAACACGATTTTTAAATTCTAGGCTATGAGATTATGGGCTATAACACCGCACCCTTTAAAATGTTTAACCCATTTTTATGAAAATACGCACTGACTAAGTAATGGAGGACGTTTCGATATTTAATATGTTAACGAAATTTATTTAGAGAATTTTAAATGCAATCTAAAAAAATGTTTGTTTCAATTGATTTAGAATGAATAAATCCTCTTTTCATTCGCCAATAAAATCAGCTCTGGATGAAAAAAGAATTAGCCTAACAAAGTACAATGTTAAAAATATGTTGAGGACTAGTAAACATTATCAAATTTAATCAAAATAGTGAATGTCAAAAAAATGTTTGTATGGAAAAAATAGATTGCAATTTTTTTTTTAATTTAGGCGTCACGAAAATACGATGTTTATAACACCAAAAACTGAAAATCGAAAAAATTTTACTTTTCGCCTAGTTAGAAAAAACCGATTCCGATAGAGTAGATTAGAGTAGAACACTATATATTCAATGGCTACAGCATAATACGCACTATAGAAACAAATCTGTTTTTTTTCATTTTACGTTCGGTTTTTTACAGAAGAAACTAATTCGGCAATTAATTGTGATTCATGATAATTATTATTATTTTTAAATTGTTAACGAAGATCGTTAATTTATAATTATTTCGTGAATCAGCCAGGAACTTGCTATAAGGGGCTAGGAGCTAAGGATTCAATTATTATATCATTGACATCCTCAGCATGGATGAGAAAACTATAACATGGACAGCCATCCTTCCTCCTGAAGAAAGAATAAAGCATCTACAATCATCTATCCTCTCCGGGCAACCAACTCAAATATCCCCGGCGCATCTAGACTAGAACCTCCAATCTAAAGATTATGAAATGTATTAATATAAACTAGAACGCATTGATTAAGCTTTTAGAGGGGCAATGAATTTCATTTAAAACACATTGAATAATTATTTTTAATGTTTATACTACATTCTGGGTTTTAATGATAAATTTTGTTGCAAAAGGCATCAATTTTGTTGCGTGAACCTCTAAAAAAGGATATTTTATTAATGGTAAGGTGAAAATAAAGCGATCACATATGTAGATTTTTGTTTTATGAGTAAGGTTTACGTTATTTTGAGGTAGTTTGGTAAACATTAGAAGTAAAACGAATTATGGTAAAATGGTTTTGTGTGATTTATAATTTTTCATTTGAACTATATTTACTTAATGTATTCTTTTGCAATATTAACTGCTAGAGTTAAATTTAATCGTGCATAAGCTAAAAAAATTTAGAACGAAAGAAGTTTAATGACCCACACATAACATATGAAAAACGTACTATCAGTTCAAACCATTCTCATTCATATTTTTAATGAAACACGAACTCCGTAAAACATAAAAGGTCATTTATGAATAGCCGTGAAGACATTATTAATTAAAGTTGTATTATTTTATTACTTTCATGTGTTTTAATAGTTCATAACAAATTAAAATAAAATAACGAGGTACATATAAAGGTGACAAGATTTATAGTCAGTTTTGAATGTGATTTGAATACTAAAGATGTGCAATAGCCCATACAAAGATAATAAAAAGATAATGAAAAATGTATATCCGATGCTTCACCATTTACATTTATTTATTCTATTTAGTCAAAGCCCGTTGATCAACAACAGCTCCTTTTTAAGTTACCTTCAAGGTATATTACTATTGGTTCCTTTCATTGTGGTTTTAACTGTTATTGCTTAGTATGATTTATCAATGGGATCCATCAAAATTAAAATATTTGAACTGATTAGGCTATTATATAGTAAACAAAGGCAAACAAAACTAGGTTAGCATATTTCATGGTGTATTATTAAAACGGGCAATTAATTATTAATTGGCCTGCTCTAAAGCTTATAAGCGGCTGAACGCGTGACCACAAACACGTTGTTCTGCAACCGTCAAGCCATCCAGTCAACTTCTCTAGAAAGGTATGTTCATCAGAATTGCTGTCCTTTTTCCGTTTTCAGTATAATTACAGTTTTATTTAAGTTTTTAACTAATTGTAAGAGAGTGAAGATTGATGTTTCTTTCTTTTGATTTTTAAATTGGTTCTGATAAGAAAACAACGTACGAAATTGCATGTAGATGGTAATATTAACGTATAAGATATTTACGTAATTAAAAACTAGAAAATTTCACTGTTCCTAAAAAACAATCTAAAAGAGACTTGCTTAAGTTCATCACATGCCCCACGATTATGAACTAAATCAACTAAATTTTTAACTAAATGTTGCTTTTGTTACTTTGATTACTTGACAATTTACAGATGCGGCTTCCAATTCTGTTGGCGTCCGTGGCGCTGGTCGCCCTGGCTCAGGTGAATGGGACTTGGGGAGGTTCCGCAGATGAGGGTCCGCCACCGTTAGTGTGGAGGGGACCCTATGTAGGAAAACCCCCCAAAATTGTGTCTGTTAATGGGTTTATACAAATTAATGTACCCCAAAAACGAAAAAACTTGCAGACTTCCCTTATCTTTGAGGGATATGAATATAATTGGTAATAATCGATACATTTTTTAATTACTACATGTATTAGATACCAGCTGGTGCCCCGTCCTTTTCACGGGTTGACCTTCACATTTCGTGGTTGACCATTAAACCTGTTACAGACCATCCAAATGTTTGGTTGTAAACAAATTGAATAGAGTTTGAAACCCTGTCGACTGATAGTACCACCGTTCCAAAAATTCAGCCCTTTATTTTACCTAATTGATCACTTTTTACAATTCTGAGACGTACTGACAAATCTTTAAAATTGACGTCTCAGATGTTAATATTCGCCCGGCCGTTCTTCAGTTATGACTATGTAAAAAATATTAATTATAGATTATTTAAAATTAAGTTTTTTGTTTCTATTTAGGTATGAACAAAACGTATACTAAAATTGTATTTTAATTCCCAGGACTCGTATGACAACAAAACTTGGCCAGGAGGAAAACGCTAAGCGATATCTCCCGATCTGCCACGGCGGGCCATGGGTCTACTGAACCTCCACTAAATAAAACATTGAATTAATAAATTGTGTGTTATTGTTCAATGATAGACCTAGTCTCTAAAATGAGTCCCTAAGAGGCATATTTAAATCAATGATAAGATAAGTACAAAATACTAGTAAAATTCTCTTCACTCATTGAATTCCTATAAAAGCTCAGTCTTCTTAACGTGCAGTACAATTCTATGTTCTGACAGAAAAATCTTATATATAATAAATAAATGATGTCTTTATTGAGCAAGCGTTCATCAGAGTATATCTTTGATTTTCATGACAACTCTTGTCAAGCAAAATGTAAGAAACACATGAGCAATCTTAACTAAAATACATACAAAGATCAAATAAACGGTTTTTTACAGTTTTCTTAAAATTAAGATGGTTTAAACTTTTTACAGTGGGTGGAAAAGCTTTACATTTTTGGGGGGCAAAATATCTGAACCCTTTTTTTTCCTGTTTCCAATTTTGTCATTGGCAGGTGCAACAGGCCCTCCTGTCGAGTACTGCGTACACTTACTTTACCTCTAAATACCAGCTTTCTCCTAAGGTATTCAGGTTTACCAGTTTGAAGAATTTTATGAGTTATATTGATGGTCTGTAATACGTAGGTGGCCATGATTGATAGAACCTTAGCATTCAATTGGTATTCGATGATGTGATCGAATTTTTTAAGATTGCTCTGTTCTGCAACCGGGCAAGAATGGTCAAGTTTTCCTCCGTCAGACAACAAGCAAAAGCTGTAAGAGCATAGTTTATGATAGGTAATATTATTAATCGAAAGATTTCTAACTTAGAGGACTCTGGCAGAATAGTACTCATCCTGCTGAACATTTTTAATATAACAATAACTTGTTTACAAATATTTTCACATGGTTTGAAAAATCAAGGTTAGAATCAAGTGTGACACCAAAAATCTGAAGAGCATTACATGATAGCAAAGGCTTGTCATTCAGAAAAAGACAATGGTCTAGACAGCTATTTGCAGATTTACCACTCGAACATGGTCTGCCTACAAGCAAGACGGAACATTTATTAGGGTTCAATAGAAGACCATGATCATCCGACCACCTCTTTACCCTCTCCAAATCGACGTTTACAAGACGGACAGCTTGAATTCAGTTTCGGAAGGTATAAAAGAAAATAACAGCTGTGAATCATCTGCGTAAGAATACAAAGAGCAATGCCTCAACTGATCCTTTCTTCTTACATATGAATGTGCATTAAGGAATTAATACCTTAATAATCATACACAGTCTACGAAAAACCATAAAGACCTATAATTTAGTACTTACTGACATCTTTAACTATTTTTAATTTATAAGGATCAATGATAACCATTAGAGAGAATTAATCAGCAAGTAAGCTCTACTAGGCATGTGACGCGCCTTTAAAATGTTTAATCAATTTTTACGAAAATACGCAATGACTAAGTAATGGAGGACGTTTCGATTTTTAATGCGTTAACGAAATTTATTTAGAGAATTTTAAATGCATTCTAAAAAAATTGTTTGTTTCAATTGATTTAGAATGAATAAATCCTCTTTTCGTTTGCCAATAAAATCAGCTCTGGATGAAAAAAGAATTAGCCTAACAAAGTACAATGTTAAAAATATGTTGAGGACAAGTAAACTTTGTTTTTATGAGTAAGGTTTACGTTATTTTTAGGTAGTTTGGTAAATATTTGATGTAATACGAATTGTGGTATAGGGGTTTTTTGTGACATAATTTTCCATTTTAACTATATTTACTTAATGTATCTTTTGCAATATTAACTGATAGAGTTGAAATCAATCGTGCATAAGCTAAAAAGATTTAGAACGAAAGAGGTTTAATGACCCACGCATAACATGTGAAAAAGTACAATCAATCCAAGCCATTCACATTCATGTTTTTATTGAAACACGAACTCCGTAAAACATAAAATGTCATTTATAAATAGTCGTGAAGACATTATTAATTCAAGTTGCACTTTTTTAATACTTTCATGTGTTTTAATAGTTCATAACATATTAAAATAAAATAACGTGGTACATATAAAGGTGACTAGATTTATGGTCAGTTATGAATGCGCTTTGAATACGAAAGATGTGCAATGGCCCATACAAAGATATTAACAAGATAATGAAAAATGTATATCCAATGCTTCACCATTTACATTCATTTATTGTATTTAGTCAAAGCCCCTTGATATTTTCAACAAAAGCTCCTTTTTAAGTTACCTTCAAGGTACATTAGTATCGGTTCCTTTCATTGGAGTGTTAACCGTTATGATTAAGTATTTATTATGACTTAGTATGATTTAACAATGTGATCCATCAAAATTGAAATATTTGAACTGATTAGGCTATTAAATAGTAAACAAAGGCAAACAAAACTAGGCGACTATTAGCATATTTCATGACATATTATTAAAACGGGCGATTAATTATTAATTGGCCTGCTCTAAAGCTTATAAGCGGCTGAACGCGTGACCACAAACACGTTGTTCTGCAACCGTCAAGCCATTAAGTCAACTTCTCTAGAAAGGTACGTTCATCAGAATCGCTGTCCTTTTTCCGTTATCAGTATAATTACAGTTTTATTTTAGTTTTTAGCTAATTGTAAGAGAGTGAAGATTAATGTTTCTTTCTCTTGATTTTTAAATTGGTTCTGATAAGAAAACAACGTAAAAAATTGCATGTAGATTGTAATATTAACGTATAAGATATTTACGTAATTAAAAACTTGAAAATTTCGCTATGCCTCAAAACAATCAAAAAACACTTGGTTAAGTTCATCACATGCCCCACAGTTATGAACTAAATTATATAAATTTTTGACTACATGTTGCTCTTGTTACTTTGATTACCTATCAATTTACAGATGCGGCTTCTAGTTGTGATGGCGTCCGTGGCGCTGGTCGCTCTGGCTCAGGAGGATGGGGTGTGGGGGCCAATCGTAGACGAGGATCCGCCGCCACGACCGCGACCGAACCTCGACGATACGGTAGACGGCGTAACTGAGCCACATTTATAAACGGCCCCCGGAAAACGCGTCGCAACTGAGCCACACGTCGTGCCGCGCGGCCGCCGCCGACCGCGTCCCAACCGCAGGACTGTTATTATTCTAAAGATCGAGTATTCATGGTTAAAAATACAATTCAGTTATAAATAAAAATCATCGCATAATGAATAAATCACATTTACTGGAAAAAATGTACATATATTTTTTCTTTGCCAAAATTATTCTGAAACATGCCTACTATCATATATTTCATCCGTCTCAAATGGTCTCCACCGTGGTCACTCGGGTAGGTAAATAAATTAGCAACATCCCAAGCTTGCGGCAACTTCCGCGCGTAGGCGGAAGGGGTTTAAAGTACATCTTGTACCAAAAAGAAGTACCTAGCATACTAGGTACCTAGTACCTAGCAAAAGAAAATACATTTATATTTCCTTTAATAATTATTGCATTCTTAAACGGAGTTAAAGTGAAACAAAATTAAGATTAATACTTGCAACAACTAAAAGGCGGTATGGACATAATATTATGTCAACAGAAAGAACCGAGCAGAAGAAAGCGTTGTAGCCGCCTTCAGCCAGATTAATAAAAGTGTGGGATAATTGTGAAAATAGCTCAGATTGAAAAATGGCCGTGAAAGATTAATCAGTCATTAGACCTATGCTACTAGATTTTTAGCGATTTTTAGCACTGTATTAATAAAAGTTCAAAATGAAGTGTTGTCACAGACCTTGGATGACGTGAAGCAGTAGTCGGGGTACCCCACCTGAGCAGATCGTAGATCCCGAAGCGATGTAGATGTCTGTCCATTTTGTTGAATCTTGCACTACACTTAAACATTGTCCGTGAGCGCGACCGAAAATAGTTCAAATAAACTTCTCCTCGTACAAAATTGAACTTAAACACTTCTGATTACTATTTACAACGACTGATTAATAAAATTTAAGAAACGGCATTTTATTTGCGGTTATTTGCGGGTAGCAAAATGCGGAGCGGTAAGAAGCGGGATGATTTGCCGGTGACATTCGGCAGTGGACTGTGTCGTTTGCATGGACATCAGCTGTGAGTATAAAGGTCGCATACCTTCCTTATCGCAAGGAGCAACTGTATAGAAGAAATACGACTTGGGCTATGGATTATTATTTGAAATTGAGTGTGAAAAATATAATATTGGAAAAGTAATAATAAAATAATAAATATATCCAACATCGCCCCCCTTGAACCAACCTGGTTCAACAGAAATAAGAATTGAGAATGGTAAATGAACAAATTGAAAAAAGGGGTGGAAGTGGATGTTTTGGACTTAATTGGTAGGAAGCAGGGAAACTTTGACTGCAGGTCGACTGAAGTTCCCTGTAGCGGTGCGTAGATGGACCACTCGTACCACTCCATCAGCTCCTGGTGATACTGCGGTGATTCTTCCTAGTTTCCATTGTAAAGGCGGAGTGTTAGGCTCATGTATAACAACAAGGTCGCCAATCTTGAGGTTCTCCTTTTTTGTCGTCCACTTCGAACGATGCTGCAGGGTATGCAGATATTCTTGTGACCATCTGGTCCAGATGTGTTGAGAGAATGCTTGAACTAACTGCCATTTTCTCAAGCGGTTACAAGAAGTTTCAGTAAACTGAGGTTCCACAATGGATTTCAGAGGTCCACCAGTTAAAAAATGTCCTGGGGTAAGAGGTTCTAAATCATTTGGATCTCCAGATAGAGGTGTAAGCGGTCTCGAATTTAATATTGCTTCGACTCGTGATACGAGAGTGATGAATTCTTCGTAAGTCAGGATTTGTCCACCTATTACTCGGTGAAGATGGTGTTTAGCACTCCTAACTGCTCGTTCCCACAAGCCACCCTGATGAGGTGCATGTGGAGGCAGAAACTTGAAAGAAATGTTGTTCTCTTCGGCAAAGCGATGAGTTGCAGGATTACGAAGCAAATTCTCAAAACATCTGCGAAGTGTAGCTGCTGCTCCGACAAAGTTGGTTCCACAGTCACTGTGAATTTCTTTAACTGAGCCACGTCTTGAAATAAAACGAGTTAGTGATGCTATATAAGCTTCTGAAGTCAGATCTGACACAACTTCTAAATGTACTGCCTTAGTTGCAAAGCAGACGAATAGACAGAGATAAACTTTAATAGGCTGAAGTCTTTTTAGGACATACAATTTCACAGTGAATGGTCCAGCATAGTCAACTCCGGAAACATTGAATGGTCGTGACGCTATAACTCTAGGAGAAGGTAGATCTCCCATCAGCGGTGGGTTGAGCTTAGGTTTCATCCTAAAACATCTGAGGCATTTGAAAATCCTGGAACGAATAATACTACGAGCGGAAAGTATCCAATATTTCTCCCGAAGCGCAGCTTGGAGATGTGTTTGTCCAGCATGAAGGTAGATGCAATGATAATAATCGATTATCAGATGTACAACAAAATTATCCTTTGGCAAGATTATTTGATGCTTAGCGCTGTACGACAATTCTGAATTTCTTAGTCGTCCTCCGACTCTTAGTAAACCTTCATCATCTAGAAATGGTGACAAGCGTTGAAGACGAGAAGAACATTCCTTCTTCTTCGATAAGGATTTAATATCTTCAGAGAAGCTCTCTCTTTGTACAAGCCAGCAAATACGTTTGTTGGACTGTTCTAATTCTTGAAGAGCAAGAGGATTAGTAATTTTTTGCTTAGTTTTTAAGCATGAGATGAAGCGCAGAACATAGCTCATAACATGTAAAAGCTTAGTCCATGAAGAAAATTTATTGAGAAAATTCAGACTCTGATCTGCAGTAGTTGTGATGAGGTTGAGTGTTGCGGGTTTAAGCTCTGGAAGTTCCTCTTCTGGGACGAAATCACACGACGATTGAGGCCATGAATCAAATGAACTATTTAGCCAAGTTGGTCCAGACCACCAAAGTTCATTGTGGATGAGATGAGCTGGGGTTAATCCTCTTGAGGCAACATCAGCTGGGTTGTCATGAGTGGATACATGTTTCCATATGCATGAAGGGGTTAAATCTTGGATTTGTGCTACACGATTTGCAACGAACAACTTTAAGCGGTAAGAAGGGGTGTGAATCCACGACAATGCAACTGTAGAATCACTCCAAGCGGTGACAGAGTCAATCTTGTAGCGGTCAGAGAGCTGATTTATACAATAGTGTATCAATTTGGCTAAAATATGTGCTCCGCACAGTTCGAGACGAGGTATCGTAATACGTTTGAGGGGAGCCACACGTGACTTGGCAATTAATAAGCTGACTGATATATTGCCCCGTGCATTTTTGGTGCGTAAATAAACGCAACCAGCAAATCCCAGTTCACTTGCATCCGAAAAACCATGCAGCTGGATGTTAATAGCATCACTCAGAGATATGTATCTACTGATCTTCAAACTCTCAATTTCAGGAAGTTCGTTGATGAACGTTGACCATTTATCAATAATATCACGAGGAAGAGGAGAGTCCCAATCTAGGCCTAGTGACCATATGTGCTGCATGAGCGCCTTAGCCCAAAAAATTACGGGTGCAAGCATGCCTATTACATCGTAAATCTTTGCAATAGTGGACAGAATTGCTCTCTTGGTAAAAACCATGGAAAGTTCAGAGATCACATATGAAAATGTATCAGATGTTGGATTCCACTTTAGACCAAGAATACTAACGCAGGGGTGCTCAGTTGATATGCAGTGTTGAGGGGGTAAATTTTCTAGTACTTGTCCGTTGTTGGATGCCCATTTACGGAGTTCGAAACCTCCTTTTTGTAGAAGGCCTATTACATCTTGCTGTAATTTCACAGCTTCTTCAACTGTATCACTACCAAGTAGTGCATCGTCTACATAGATCTGTCGTTTAAGTGCATGAGCAGCAAGTGGATGATTACTCCCTTCATCACGTATCAATTGCTGTATTACTCGATTTGCCAAAAATGGCGATGAGGTCAAACCATAAGTTACAGTTGTCAACTGAAAAACTCTAAGCGGTTGTGTCATGTCTTCTCTCCAATAGATAAGTTGAAAACGTTGGCCTTCCTCATGTATAGAAATCATACGGAACATCTGTTTGATATCACAAGCAAAGGCAATCTTATGCTGACGAAAGCGTAGAATTATTGTAGTTATTTCATTGTGTAACTTAGGTCCTTGATGCTGAAGACTATTCAGTGTTACACCTGAAGAGGTTTTAGCAGATCCGTTAAATACAACACGTATCTTTCCATCCTTAAATACACCGTGGTGCGGCAAGAAACAGTGAGGTTTACAGTTTATGTCACTTAAATTAGAAAGCTTCATATGACCTGAGGATTCATAGTCATTCATAAATTCAGTGTACTTATCTTTGAAATCGGGTTGCAATTGAAATTTACGTTCAAGCGATTTGAAGGTTTGTAGAGCAGTTTTTGAAGAATCTCCTAGCTTTACTGGATCTTCTTTGAATGGTAAGCGACAGACATATCTTCCCGTTTCATCACGAGAATGAGTTTTCAAAAAATGATCTTCGCATTCCCTTTCTTCCGGGGAATGTTTGGAAGAATCAGGTGGTTCCTCGAGAGACCAAAATCGCTTTAACGTTTCATGAAGACTGAGATCATTTATGGACAGTAAAGTAGTTAATCCACTGAATGTTTGATAATCTTGTAAAGTAGGTGCATTTCCAAGGACAACATATCCAAAAATTGTGTTGATAATGTATGGCATACTATCACCAAGACTGGTGGCGGGTCCAAGAAGAGTCTGAGGAAACAGATCCGCGCCTAAGAGCAGATCAATTGGTCCAGGGGTGTCAAATGTCGGATCTGCAAGAGTATAATCTCTAAGTTGTGCTTTAATATCTGAAGATATCTTTACATTGGGCATGACATTGGAAATTCTATCAAGTATCAAGACAGGGTGCGCTTTAGCAAGAGAATTTCCGCTAAGCGAAGAAATATTAACAAATGACATTCCCTTAGGCTTCACTCGAGCTGAGGAAATACCTTTAATCTCAGGAAGGTCAACAAAAGAACGCTGTGTGCGAATCATACTGGCACAGTGCTCTGATATTATGCTTGACTGCGATGCGCTATCGAGCACGGCTCGGACAACAATATTATTTCCATTTGGAGTAGAAATGCTTACTAATGCAGTGGCAAGAAGTACAGTACAATTCAGGCTGGCAGCATTAGTTGCGCCTATATGAGCAGAGAGAACATTCTGTTCAGAACTTTGCGGAGGGTCAGATTTATTTTGCGGTTGGGAATCTACCGTAGTTTTATTAGAAGGCTTAACCTGTGAAGGTACAGGATTTTCTTTTTTGTTCAAATGAATAAGCTTATGGTGTCGTTTCATACAAACTCGACATGAGTTCAACGACTTGCATGAGCTTACAGAGTGTCGACCAAAACAATTAATACATAGGCCTTTGCTCTTAATGAAGTTAAATCTGTTTTGGGGTGTTAAGGCTCCGAATACATCACATCGATAAATGTTATGCAGTGCTACATTGCAGTAGATACAGGAAGCGGTTTGTTCATTATCTGAAGAAAGCATTACAGCCTTGCTTGGTTTCGGACTAGCGGTTGTTTTGCCTTGAAGAGACGAGTTATTAAAATTACCATAGCTTTTAGGGGATGGCGAAGAACTCGCATGTGCAGAGGAGCCTAAAATAGCTGCCTCTTTATACAAACACTCATTTTCAAGAAAATTTATTATTTCAACAACAGAAGGAACTTGTTTTGAGTCGTTACGTTTTTGTTCAAATTCTGAACGCATGCTTGAGTCGAGCTTTCTCAACAAGTGAGTACTTAAAATCAAGTTATCACCAGATATATCGTGGCCAAGTGCTTTAAGAGCTTGTTGATTACCGTTAAAAGCAGAAATAAAATTCCTTAGCTGCTTAACATTAGGTTTGTTTAGCTGTGGTAAATCGAGAATGTTACTCGTATGCAAAGTAATCAAAAACCTTGTATTGTGATATCTCTTGAGCAGAGTTTGCCAAGCAATATTATAATTAGCACTATTTAGAGGCAAAGACTTGACTAGATTTAAAGATTCATCTGAAAGACAGCTTAGCAAATATGAAAATTTCTCAACATTAGAAATTGATTTGTTATCATGAACAGTGCTTTCAAATATGCCGTGAAATGAGACCCATTGCTCTGGATTACCTGAGAATGTTGGCAATTTTATCTGTGGCAATTTCACAGTAGGAGTAACTGCAGGAGTGGGAGGCACTACCTCAGAACTGGACTCATTTAAATCTTCAGACTTAACAACAGGTATAAGCAAGCTGCAATTGGATTGTATTCCAACAAAAAAATCAGAAATCTTTTCTTGAAAAGCAGCAATTTTATCTTGCTCGATATCTTCAGGCGAAGGGGAGTTATGAAAAAGCTTATTTACAATTTTTTCAAATTCATTATGCTTATATACTGCACACTGAGACAAAAGTTTAAGTTTAGCAATCTGCTGTTCATTTAAGGCACTAATTACATGAGCTTCTTTGAGAGCAATGACCTGTTTATTTAAGGTCTCAAGCCTAAAGTTCACACTGTTTTGTGAAAGCAGTAAACCTCATTTTGACCAAGTATTTTCAAAGTAACAAGAGCTCAACACAAGACAATATGTATTATAAGACAGGAAAATATTATAATCATGACCAAATTAGGCTTTTAGTTATAGGCCTATAGTCTATGCCTAGGACTTGGTAGCACAAGTACAAATAATTTTACTTTTAATAAGTCATAGTTAAATATAACTTACTTGTCTCAAAAGTTCATTGTCACAATATAATATTTCAATAATAAATGTCAAGTGTAAATAAATTATAATCAATTATTTCAACAGTATTGATTATTTAAATCATTCAATAGTAAAATCAAAATCAATCTTCAAACAGTTTTGAGGTTATGACAGTCACTTGAATAAAATGTAAACAACCACTTGACAGCTGGCAATGACAGACGATGACGCACTGACGTCTTAATATTCGTCTCCGTAGACGCTTCTCGTTGTAGAAGGCTGTGGCTGTGACGTTGCGGATTGGGAATACAGGAATGCCAGTGAACAGGAAAGGGATGTATGAACAATTGGACTGGTCTATTCTTAGGTCAGGAACAGACGAGCAAAAAAGCGGAAAATGTGAAATAAATAATCCCTTTAACGTTCAATCTTGAACATGAAAAATATTCACGTGAAATGTGAATTCGAAATGAAATAAACTTGGATTCCAATTTTATGGAAATGCGGTCAGTTATATTTTAACCACAAACTGGTAAAATAGATCCTGCTCGAAGCGTCCAAAAAATATGTGGGATAATTGTGAAAATAGCTCAGATTGAAAAATGGCCGTGAAAGATTAATCAGTCATTAGACCTATGCTACTAGATTTTTAGCGATTTTTAGCACTGTATTAATAAAAGTTCAAAATGAAGTGTTGTCACAGACCTTGGATGACGTGAAGCAGTAGTCGGGGTACCCCACCTGAGCAGATCGTAGATCCCGAAGCGATGTAGATGTCTGTCCATTTTGTTGAATCTTGCACTACACTTAAACATTGTCCGTGAGCGCGACCGAAAATAGTTCAAATAAACTTCTCCTCGTACAAAATTGAACTTAAACACTTCTGATTACTATTTACAACGACTGATTAATAAAATTTAAGAAACGGCATTTTATTTGCGGTTATTTGCGGGTAGCAAAATGCGGAGCGGTAAGAAGCGGGATGATTTGCCGGTGACATTCGGCAGTGGACTGTGTCGTTTGCATGGACATCAGCTGTGAGTACAAAGGTCGCATACCTTCCTTATCGCAAGGAGCAACTGTATAGAAGAAATACGACTTGGGCTATGGATTATTATTTGAAATAGAGTGTGAAAAATATAATATTGGAAAAGTAATAATAAAATAATAAATATATCCAACAAAAAGTGTTGATAATATTCGTAAAATATAATGTTTTCTTCGTAGTTAAGAATAAGAATAAAATGATTTATTTTCTCCATATTTACATTACATTAACAGATTTTTCCTTTATAAGAAAACAAGAATCACACAGGAACACAAAGTCTTCTATATCGGCCTCTCAGTGTCCTCACAACACACTCGTCAGACTTACTTTTGAAAGAAAACTCAAATACAACTTATTCACTTAATACATTAAAATAAACGATGAAAATGAACATACAAAAAAGAAAAATCTGTCGTACACTTATCATAGAGAAAATATAGGGCCTCCAAGGCTTAGCCTGTTTGGAGGTTCCTTCACTTCAAGTATAAAAAAAATTCAGCGTTCAGACAAAAAAATACCATATAAAATTTAACAAAAGTGATTTCCTAATGATAATTAGTGCCATTTGATTTAATTTACAAGTAATAAATTACTGTATTATCTAATCTAAGTTTTTATCTAAGTTTTGAATCTTCAAAACGCGTACCGCACCTTGCTACCAGGCGGCTCATGCCACCTTCCCTGCGGTGCCGTCAAAGCTCATAGCATGCGATACGGATTACTTATATACTTAGCTTATACGGATTACGTGACTGTACTTTAGACACTTTTATAAATCTATAGTATTCTTAAATAAATATAAAATCTCGATCTAGAAATATAATAATAATTTATACTTTACAGAATTAAAGTGATTTGCGGTTTGCTTGCGTTCCATAACCGCCGCCGCTGCCGCACCGCGGGTCTAGCTACCTGGACCACTGTGGCTCAGTTCCGCCTCGTACCCTGTAATTAATTTTTCGTCCCTGTTATTAGGAGTGCATTCTTAGCTCAGTCGTGGTGTAACCGAGGAGGTTGGTTGTCAGGAGTTTGATTCTGTAATGGCGGTATTAATAGTTTTTTGTTTACTCTAACCTATTTATATGCCGTTTACACATAATTTAAAGTTTAGTATTTAATTTACTTAAATTAAATATTAAACGCAAAACGTAACTTCTTAAATTCCATTCAAGAGGCGATAACTCAAAATAATTAATTGTTTAGAATTTGTGTATAAAAAAATTGTTTAACCCTAGGTAATAATTTTAAAATGTAATCTATGTATATTACGTAAAGGAGATTTTTGCGCCGAAATTGTGGGCGTATGGCAAGTCGCAGGATGATAGGAAAGGGTTCAATTTGAAATCTTGACCCTAGTGACTTGGGAACAATATAAAACTTCTGAAAGTTTACTAGAAAATGAAAAATAACGAAAATACTTGCCATTTAAAAAGTAGTGCGATCTAAAAACGCCTGCTTTGCTTACTTAAATCTTGTGGAGATGAAACCCGATTAAAAACCTTGACCTAGATATAAACATAATTTGGTGGATCTAAAAGCCAGTTTTCTATGAAGGTATTTTGTACTGTGATAGAAAAGGATTGTGCTTAGGGCTTTTTGGCCCCTTCAAGCCTAAAGGATATAGAACTAGGAAAAGCCTCGATAATAAAATTAAGGGAATACCTTACAAAATTTGAGTTTGGCGTTGATCAGAATGGCGTAGCTGGAAGGGGTACCCCTGGCCTCACATCGTGCTGTCTGTTTCGTCTGGATTGCATGAGTTCTGGTGATCGACTGACTTATGGGTAGCCGGCTTGTCATTGTACCAAAGATCATGTGACCTATGAACTATCAATGAACTATGAATCAACTATTAATATTTTATAGTTTTTTTTAACTAAATTCAGTGGTACTAAAAAAAATTAGATTTTTATTTTTTCCATGAAAAAGTAAAAAACCCCATTTTTCAAGGGGTTAATCGCCCTTTACCTTCCTTCCGGTGGTCTGATTGGGCTGGTCTTACCAATTTTCACTAAGATCGAACAATTTTTACAGCCAATATTGTACTAAAATTGACACACACTCAACACACCCATATAATCTGTAGCTTCTTCCCTATTGAAGCTAAAACTTATAAGAATTCTATGTGGTTCTGTGTGTGTTCTATCATGGTTATAACTTGGGCACACTTTCAATAATAAAGTACTTTATAAAAGTAAACTGGTAATTTAAAAATACAGAGTGAATTAAATAGATATTTTAAAAATTGGACATCAAATTGCAGTATCTGTCCTCTTAATTTTTATTTGAAACTTCTCCGCAGTTTTGAAACAAATTCAATCATGTAGTTTAAGATGAAATTTGTACGATTACATTGAAAATTTCAATATGTTTGAATTGATCCAATTTCTCCAAATAAAAAATAATCACCAATCTCTTAAATCATCTCCCTGTTCAAAATACGCGATTGATTTAAGCACGCTTATGAATAAAATACACATATCATTTACATACCTATTCGACTCCATACATAAATCATCAAAATTGATTCGTGTTAATTCAGATCAATTGAATCGAATTGAAATTAATAAATGCCATATTTATAACGATTCATTAAATAACCGTCATAAAAAGGAATGATCAACTGCCTTTGCTCGAATGTCTTAGGTAGAATTGACAGTCCATAAAATACTTTACTTTCTTATTATTTTTGGTATTTTTATGTTAAAAACTATAAAATCCTTATTTAAACTTTTTTTAATAATAACTACTTTTTATCAAAACTCGTCGTTCCCAGTTAATAAAATCAACTATTCCAATGAAGAGTGACAATGTTGTCAACCTAGCTGGCATATTATACAGCAGTCAAAAGTTGGATGTTAGGGCCTATTTAAATACGAATCTTATAGTTTACATTACCTTATGTTTAATTTTTTTAATTTTCAAACAATGAATCGTTTGAATACAGCCCTTAGGAGCCATGGCCAATGGAATAGCGTATACAAGTCACGTCAAATAACGAGGCCAGGGCGGACTGGACCATGTCGTGTGACTCGGCCTGTAGTGTGACAGCGACCCGGGTCAGCTTTGGATCCAATACGGCGTCAGTCCGAGCTCAAAGGTCGCTATAAACCTTGCTGTTGTAATATAACGGGCAGGGGTGCCGATCCCCCCCAAGAGCTATCACGCCAATCCCCCCTAAAAACTCCCAGAAGTTATCAAAATCCCCCCGCACGAAACATATAAGTACAATATCCTATTTTAGCACAAAACGTGAAAAATAATCTGTACTAAAAATCGGCAATACTGTATTAATTACGTGAAAATGATTTTTTCATAAAACTACAATGATGTCGTCAGTCAGTTAATTCCGGAACGTCCTCTGGAAGAAGATGAAAAGTAGCCTTTTCCCATTCTCTATATCCTTGGCAATTTAAACATCTGCATATAATGTTAAGAAAAGTGTTAACCAAGGATTAAAGGCAACCATATGTTATTAATATTGGTGTTTCTTAGTTGCCTCATGACAAAAAATTGTATCATAGTTATTATATCCTCAGAGTTAACCTCGATAGGTGATTACGCGAGGGGTTTCCTTTTCAATGATAGGAACTCGAGACTTAACGGATCGACGAATTTTAACGTGTGAGGCGTAAAATTAAAGGTACTTCTACGAAGATTTGCTAGTACATCTAGGAATGTTAAAGAAGGTTATCATGTAAAGTAAAGGGTTGAATTTATGGAACAGCAGCGCTGTCCGTCGACAGTGGATCCAAATCGAACCATTTAGATCACAACCAAACATAAATTCAAAGTTTGAAATAGTTCAAAAAGTTAACTACAGATTTTAGCACTTTACATACAAAATCCCAAAAGTGTTAGCAACGAAGCTGCTACCAAGTAATCTAGTGAACTTAAAAATGAATTTATTAAGGAATTAGATTTCCGGCCAAATCATTAGGCAGGTGGCGAAAACTGGAAACTCCAGCTGTATAAATGACTTGATGTTAAAGACACCTCTGCTCCTCTACACAGTTAAGTAGTTGAACACATTTCCAATAAATAGTGGGTCCTATATTGTAATGTTTAATTCCAGTAACCGAGCGCTAAAGACTACATTTATCCAAGCTCATGGACTTTAAATTGGATATGAATGAGATTTTTTTTGTGTTTTCAACGAATAAAAAATATACTCAAAGTAAATAGTCGTTTCAAAAGAGACCCGCCATAACTTTTACGTAAATTCAAGGAGTTAGGTTATTCACTGTCTGTTAAAAACAAACTAAAAACGTAAAAAACTATTATGATCATAAAAAATGCAGTTTTAGGCCTAACACACAATAGACCTACTGTTATAATGTAAATCTCGTTTTATTAACATTTTTTTACGTTTTTATGACTATCAAATTGAATGGATACATTTCGCTCGGTTAAGTATGCTACACACTTGGCTTTAAATTCCTCAACTCCAATTTATTTCCATGGTGTAATTTTCAATATTCATATTTCTCTAAAACATTTTACAAAATCGTATTTAAATGTATTCTTTAGAATCACAAGTCTGCATGAGAACCGATATCAAATTGACCAACTCGAAAATAATTTCTTAAAGCAAACAAGGTCATTAAAATAAATTTGAGCAAAAAAATGTGAGCAACAAAAACACAGTTGAGCAACCAAAGTGGTTCATTTCGCCGTGGAATCCCCCCCACTTCAAGAGAGAGGAGAATGAAATCCATCGTCCATGGATTAAAAAAAACTATTAACGATTGGATTGAATCGGTGTAAGTGAAATCAGCCGCTTGTACCTGAACACCTTTGCACGGGTTGCTTACGGGTGGACTAAAAACATCTCGCTGAATAAAAATTGTTTCCTTAAATTTATTGGAAAGAAATGTATATTAGCTGTGGGTACTAATTAATTAACTATAAATCTGAACCTAAATCTTTAATGCGGGTGTCTCCTGTTACACTGATTTTGGAGATGTTTTGAACTTGAAAACTATTATTTTCCAATATCGCAGATATAAAATTTATTTTCCGTAAGGAATTTGGTTATCGGTTCAATTTAGATGAGACTCACTGTATTCTTATTCTTACATTTGATTATCTAGAAACTATGAAATAATTCGCTAATATACCCGCATGATAATGCTAATGCTTGCTTTAAAATACGTAAAAATGCATATCCTTCTTGTTCCTTGTTAATCAGTCACTTTAGATTAAATTTTTAACGAAGCTAGATTGCCTATAAATCTTAAAACTATAACTTACTATTTCCTACACCTTTTATTCAGAAACCCTTTTTAAGATCTTCATGTTGTGTGATGCAAAGTAAAGAAAAATAAACTATCGACATTATTAGATTTTCTGTATTAATAAGTAAAGTAACCCAAACAATAAAAAACCTTGAAAATTATAACTTTCATGGAAAAATTTTTGGAATTGAAAAAATAACTTAATTGCTCCAAATAAAATTGTATTAACTAAAACCTAATAACAGATAGGGCACTCCAGATAGTCGACCCGCAGGATAACAATACAATTACAGCAACAAATGGAAGTCGTGCGGCGAAGAGAGGGAGCTATTATGATATCGGGATGTAACTGTTACTCTGCAATGATTCGTGGCTTTCATCTCCACGCCGATATCAAACAATTACTGTGAAATATGTTGTAACAACAGAGCGAACTACGAATTGAGAACTGCTGCGATCAATTTATCATTGCAGCATGAGCTGGAAGTATGGTCATGGAGAGTAATATTTCGGCTATTCAAGATAAGAAATGTACCACCAGTATCGACTTTTTTCAGGTTTATTGTAACTACAGCTAAAAACAATGTGTAGCACGAAAGTGTTTCATTAGTGTTGATTTTAAGAACAAAATATCGAAGAAGTTAATTTACAAAGTATAATTTTTTGTAAAAATTTAAAAAATCTAGTGTTTTTACAAAATGTTTGAGGATAGATACAACGCTGGAAGTTCAAACTAATATGTATAACTTTCATTTAATAACTTCAAATCGTGTTTCTGTAAGTAGAAAAACTGAATAAAGTTTTTCAAAATCGACCAAACCAATGATTATTTTACTATTTTAAAAACTATTAAAATGAGCCTTCCCAGGTAACCTTTTTACTAATTCATTTAATTACTTTGACAAATTAGATTTATTTAATAAATAACTTGGAGTTAATATTATAATAATCAGAGTTTATTCATAAATAAACTGTTTTACATATAATTATGCAATCTTGGTCCCAAAAGGATAAATAGTATTTTTTACCAGACGGCTGAACTTTACTGGTACCTAGTATGACAACATTATTTTTTATGTTGCATTGATTATCATTGCTAATATGGCAACTCATAAGACCCAACAGTATTAGATTTTTCTACTTTAAAATTAATCTGGTAGGTTATTGAGATATTGTATATAATAAATTTTCGAGCGAAAACCTTATTTCCAATATTTGAAGGAAATTTTAGAGAAATAACTACCCAATCAAGAAATCAAGCAAGGAAGAATACAAGCGTATATGAAAATCTTGCTTGTATAAGAATTCAGCCAAAAAAATGTAATTCAGCGTTAATTTAATAAAGAATACCTCTCACTTACGTTCATTGTAGCTGATTCATAATTGTGGCCAGAGTGCTCGGATACAACCGTTCAGGGTTTATTACTCCCCGAATGGGGTCTTTTCTGTTATAATATCCCCGCATTTACAAACTATTCTCCATAGACTGAGGATTAAACGGGATGGAATTAATACTGCGAAATAATATATTTACTTATAGTTTAAACGTTTAATTGTTGGAAAAAGAGCATTGTAACAACCTTTTAACGTAGACACACAAGTATCAATTTTTAAGTGTCAATAAATGTCTCTAGGCTTAGGTTAGGTTAGGTTGGTTAGGTTAGGTTAGTTTAGGTTAGGTTAAGTTTGGTTAGGTTAGTTTAGGTTAGGTTAGGTTAGGTTTGGTAAGGTTAGGTTAGGGCCTAACAGCAACTGATAATCATTACTACAACAGCCGGCGCTCAATAAGAAAACGATAACGCGAGTGACGCATGCAGAGGCCTGTTTGCGATAATCCTTATCTGATCCCAACAAAAACAGGAAACTTCTTCTCTTAGATGTTATGGAATCGTTATAAATAGTTATTTGGACATTCCCGATTAATCCACAATCTATATAAAATAGTTTGTAAATGCGGGGATATAACAGAAAGCCCCCCGAATGTAGTGATGGGAACATCTCCTGTACCGTAAATGTGTTAATTCACTTAGTGGTAATTTTATACTTTTAACTTTTTAACAGTTTATTATGTGACCTTAAATGTTTTTGTGAGTTTCGTCTTCGATATAAATCAACCTTACGTAAAACTGAAGGCTCAAAAAAACTTTTCATCATGTACCGCTTCAACACGATACTATACTCCTTGAGATATCCCCACTTTCCTAGATTCCAGACGATGTTAACTAGACTCCGACGCGTTTACAGCTCGTCATAAATAGTCGGTCAGCTGATTGCCAGCTGTTCGTCAGCTGATTGCTGGCTGTTATGACGTAATTATCACGGCGAGATGGCGGGATGTACACGCTGACAGCCCATAAACACGGACAGATCTCAATTGTGATATCGCAGCATCGACTGCATATAAATGGATCCTCTCATGGGGAAGGTCGCGAGCCGGCCTATAAAACGGCGCGGCGTTACTCCAATTCATTTAGAGTACCTTATATTCAAAGGCGATCAATCAGTAAGTTATGATGGTACTGTTTTAAAGTCGTTTGTGGAATGGGTTTTCAAGTGAGGTATTTGTTCATTTTTGGAATCGAAGTGTGTTATTGTTTACCTGGCACCTTATGAAATTGTTTCTATATTCTAAATTCACCAATGTTATTTTATAGGTCCAACATAAACACATTTCGTTTCCTAAAAAACTTAACGCCGAGCTTTTTCTTAAGGCACTTAAAGTAAGCTATTAAAAACTGTCCAAACTGTGGGAGGACTTTATATTTTATTAGGAAGCTATTTTCTTGTAGTTAACATAATTTAAAGACTTTTTCGCTCTTTCCATCTTCCATGATAAAATGCAAATCTGAAACTTTGGAAAATAATTTACTCCATTTGGTTCATAGATCCAAATACATTTAAAATATCTGGATTGGATACTACTGTCTCAGGAAACATCTCATTCCTAAAACTTCGCCTGATCTGCTGGCTTTGGTTTGAAATTTCAGATAGTCTGAGACACCATTAAATGTTGTCCATATCTTAAAAATTTGTTTTTGAATGTTTTTATAATGTCTTGGAATTCAACTCGTGTTTGCCTGGGGTTACTTGCGAGTATTAAGGTGAGTAAAATAAAGTAAAGTATTAAGGTGAGCATTCTTTTGTAAAACTAGCATTTATTTAGATAAAAATATCAATAAAACAATATAGCAAACATTCTAAAATCTAACTTAATCTCACTGAAATCCACCAAACATGTTTACGACATTAATTGAAAAAGTGATACACCCTCCATATTAATTACCATGAACCATTCTTCGGCGAGAGAGAGCATCACGTTTTACATACGCAGGAAGTGAGGATGATAATCAATCATTGTTGTGGCCGTTTAAAACAATTACCGGCCGATTTGTCGCCCGTTATGCAGATGTGGGCCGCCCTCTGTGGGAACTGAGACGTCAGTGGGTGTCTGGGTGGCGGGTGATGGGTGGGGATTTCAATTAAATACTGTAGGAGGGACGATTTTCTCTATGATCCGAGGACCGTCCAGAAAGTAAGTTCTGTTCATGCGAAGCTCCAGAAGAAGCGGCAATAGCGCAATAATTTATAATTGGCGCCGATTCTTGAGGCCCACGCCGTCCATAAGACTAATGTTAATTTTATCATTGGGCTTATGGACGGCGTGGGCCTTAAGAATTGACGCCATTTATACATATCAGTGTGTGCAGTGACTCAATGCGTTGCTAGCTTTGTTAGACGGATCGTCGTTCTGCTGTGCATTTATAATCACAAAACGCGAGCGCCTCAATAATAAATCCTGCCTAATTAGAGTTGCGCTGTATTATAATTTTTTTTTATTAAAATACTCGGCTACCGGAATTTTTTCTATACTTCGTTTAATATATTATCGTCCTTAAATTATGAGTGAAGACGTTTTACGTCAATGGGTGCGTTTTTTAAGTAGAGGGACTGACATCCACGGTAATGACAGAAAAAGTTACTTTGTGTTGTCAATGCTGAACTGGTGAACTAACTGGATGAAAAAAAATCATGGGAAATTTTCATTCATGGGAAAAATTGTGATTCGTTTCAGAATCACAATTTTTTTCAAAGTCTTTATCAGGAAAGAGTGACCCAATCAGCAAGTTCGAGAATAATTTTGGTTAATTAGTGTTTTTGAAAAAAGTTATATTTATCAAACGCGCGGTAGTACGATAAACGCACAACATAACCTGAAACTAGTTCACATTACTAGAAACGCATTGAATCACTGCACACGCTGACGTAAATTATTATGCCATCTCCTCCCATCCTCGAGCTACGTATGGCCGGAACTTACTCTCTGGACGGCCTGACATATAATGATTTCGGGTGTCTTTATGAGGGGTTGGCTTCTTTAGCTCGGTTTAAGAGATCATGGCCAGTTCCCAAGATGTCTTACTATGCTTAGATGGATTTATCTGTTTGTAAAACCTCTGACCCCCCTTAACGAAATTGTCACTGGTGTGGGTGTTCAGATATACCTTTGATAGAAGCTTGATAAACACACAGATTACTTTTCCATCTTAAACATATATCTTTTAAGTTATTTTAAACTACGAGTGATTCTGTGGTGATTTCATACTTGAATATTTTAAACGATTACAGAAAGTAAAACAGATTGACTTATAGTCAGTATACTTTTTCCTTCTTTTACAATATATTTCTCTCTTACAGAACGAATTATTTCAAACTAGTTCTCCAAATAAAATTTTATTATCAAAACGTCAGGATTTTAAAAACTTTATTCATATGAGAGCTACACTAAGCGATAAACAGGTTTGATGTTAGGTACATAACAAAGAGAACTTCGTTGGTGTAATATTTTCTTTTTCTTCTTTTACTATCTGCACCTGACTGTTTCATTGACTTATCAAGGGGATACCTATGTTTCAATAACTGCCAAGAACACGCAATATAATGTGATTCAATTGTTTTGATTTACAATAAATACGACTACTAAACATTTATATTTCAAATAATCGCATTCTGTTCATTCAGTTATATTTATTTATTATTATTTTAAATAATTTATTGACTGGATAGCCGAATGGATAAAGTGCTCACCTCATAACCTTATTGAGGGTCGCCGGTTCGATTCCTGACAGGATCGAAACTGGGTCCAGTTGTCAGTTGTCATTGGGCTATGAAATAATGACGCTATCTAACAAAAGGTCGCCGTTAGATAGTAACAAGACCCGGGTTTGGACCGTTCCCGATCAAAACGTTAAAAAATGCCACTGGCGTAGAAAGACACAAAAAAATCGCAGATTAGTATTAATAGACAAGTCATTGTTAAATACATAAATAATCAATAAATTAAAAACCAGATCAATTTTATCATGACTTATGTCTCGGAATGACGAAGAATGAAGCCAGTGATGACAATGATTATCGTTCAACAATAAGCCTGGCTGAGAGCGTGACTTGGCGAAACAAGACAATCACAACATACTCCGATTGTCATTGTGGAATGTCGAGTGGTTTCTAATAGCTGTCTGCTGTCTAGCGCGATTAGTGTTGTGTAGTAAAAATATTTCCGTTTACTTTCCAAACTACTCTTTTCAACCTAATTGTCCTCTATTAGAAAAGTGAGGGGAAGACTTCTTACGTGTGCGAAAATACGTTTGTTGTGAATATGCCAGTGGACGGGTGTTTCCCAGCAACTCTTAAGCTGAGCAGCTTCGTTTGGTTAGGTTTTAGATGGAATACTGATAAGTATGTTAATTAATACCAACTTTTCTTTTAAATATATATTCCTATGTTATTTAATAAAGATAAATGCCAAACTGTGAGGCCTTAAAAGCTCCTCCCTTACAAGTTTACGTCAGGCCTTCATAATCCTGAGTCCTGCAAATCTACACGTCAAGCTTCCTCCAACAACATATAAATTATTTAAATCGGTTGAGATCTTTCGAGGGCGTCTTGATCATAAAAAAGCTTAGTATATAAAAGTTTAGATTGCAGTCAGTTTCAAGCATTTATTTAAAGTGGAAGTGGTTTAGCGATGATCTTGTTGGTTATCTGACGATGGCTTACTACTTCGATTCATAAAAAATATAATCTTGAATTTATCTATTATCTTTATAGATCTAATATCTCATATGCTGCTTTACGACCGGTGAGGGTAGAGCGGTCATTTCATAAACGTAGGGCATACAATGAGATCAAATGTTCCACCTTTTCTTGCTTTTCCACCTAAAATGCCAAGTTACTAACGTTAAGTTTTATACACTTTCAGTTTAGCTAGTGGAGATATTTAGAAAATTGATATAATTTACTAAAGTAAATTATATCAATTTTCTAAATATCTCCACTAGCTTTATAATTAGGTAGCTAACGTAACTTTTTAAAATCTATATAATACGCACTCAGATTTTGCCAGATAATAGTTGAACTACACTAATCATCAACATTTATTTTCAAACAGGAAAACTGCACATTTTATCTCGTGTATTTGCCCAGCATAACCAAAACAATATAGCATTTTTTATTAAAGTTCGCATTGACAGTTATTTGACCCGACATAATTTACTAACAATAAAAATAATTACCACAAGAGTTTTGAAGAACCGTTAAGACAATGTAAACACTATACAAATTACACCACAGAACAATTCAAGTAAGAGTTCGAAGTAGGGCTGCATTTTTCACCCACCTTTAGTCGTGAGAACTAAATTAGGCACGGGATATCAGTTTCCAAATGATAATGGGGCCTTTTAGTGACACCACAATAACAGGCCTGCCTTGAACAGTTTTTACTCAACTCCTAAAACAATTACCATGTAATTTGTGTTCAATTATGCAAATGTAGCTTACTCCTCCTCAGTCGCACCTCCTCATTGTACATACATAACAGGTCTATCAGTGGGAGGCTTTTGGCCGCGTTTACATAATTGAGTACTTCCGCTGTACTGATAATATCGGCAGAAAAGACAATTTAATTGGAATGGAGCTTTGGTAAGCGGTTTACTTAGTAATGCTTTTATTTTTTAGGTGTTTTAAGTAAAATTCAAATTTTTAGCATCAAGAGGTATGTATTGCCTGGTAATATCATGTTTTTGGCTTTAAGAACTTGAAAAAATCGTTTTAAAACATAAATTTTCAATCTTAAACAAAATGATGTTCGTCTAACGAATACTTTTTTGTAAGATGTATTTTCTATATAAATGAATTTATAGTTTATTTGAATATTTAATCTCAGGCTATTAACGAATCCTTCGATATTAAATAATCTGTGAATACGTTCCAAGAAGGGAATAAAATAATTTCGTGCGATAGATTTGTAAAATTAAAACTCTTTTAAACATGAGTCAAATCTAAAAATATCACTTCCTATCTGTTCTATTTTATATTTTGAGGGTTAATGTGTTGTCTCATAATACTGAATGAAAAAAAAATTAAGATACTCTAGCATGTATGTCTTAAAATCTTGCAAAATAGTGTTAATGATTAAGGAGTGAAAAGCCGTTTAATAAAAGTGTGTTTCCAACATTAAATAAAAGAGTTGAGAAAAACAGTGAAACTGATTACAGCTTTTATGTAATCTAGAATTTTAAGAATGAAAATATACCATGACCCATACCACCTTGATAAGCGAACAAAGACGATCGACCGCGGCGACGGCAGTAAAAGCATTCGTTTTTCTAACGTTGTAGAAACATAAAAAACAGTGTCAAAATCTGCATTATCTTTTACCCCGACATTAAAGTAAAATTTAAATCCTTGACTCGTTGGAAAAAACACTACGAACCAATGTTACAAATCGTTACAATCACGAAGCATAATCTTTTTAGTACAAAAAAAATCTGTTCGTCCGTTTCTTCTTGAACAATGGGAATTGTTTACACATGAAGCAGTTGGAGTGAGTGAAAGGCAACAGAACATAACAGCTAGCTGATCTCTGAAGCCTAAAATATTAACATTTTCTAAGAGCCGTATATTTATATCTTTGCTGTAATTTGTAAACAAACACCATTTATGTTTTTTAAGATTGATTTTTATATTGTTTATTGTATCTCATAATTGAGAGTAAACAATCTTTGAAAGCTGCGGCAACGGAGTAGGCCGTAGCTCAAGATAAAACGGGCGACCTGTGCATGTATCTGAAAGAGTACACTCACTTTTGAGGGCATTGTTTGGATAAAAGTTGGATTTTTTTCAAAAAATCATCAATTAATAATTTAACCTATGTAATAAATATTTAAAGATATCACATTTTTTCACCTTATAGTATCAAGCATGAAGATTAAATTTTTGTTTATTTTTTTCGTTTTGTTGAATTTTTTACGTTTTTTGCCTTTGTTGGAACTGTTTCAAACATTTACTGCTCAAAAGCTTTTGCTGATTAAATATAATCTAATCTAAAGTATACCCTGACGTAAAAATTAATTTGAAAGAGTTGAATTTTAATGCCAGTTAATACATCTTAAGATAACAACAAGGATATACTTAATCAAACTTAAACTAATTAGGACGAATAAGAGAAGCAAACACAAGTTGAATATCCACTTTGTTAGTACGTCGGTTTTTCAACACACCAGCTAATTTCCTTAAACATGTCCTTAAAGACTCTCGATATTTCTTCAGAGATAATGAAGCAGGCACGCCCACCCTAACTCTTAAGTGATAACCTCATTCACAGTGGGATTATAAATAACACTTATTGACACAGCTAATAGTGCTGAGCAGTTATTCTGGTTTTGTAATAATACTGATATTGGCTATATTAAACTATTGACCCTGTTTTAACTTATTTATTTAAGTCATTGACAAATTACTTAGGCTAAATATTTCAATTTTTCGTTGTTATATTTATTTTGAATCATTTGTTAGCTTACGTGTCTGTTTTTTTTTGTTTTTTTTTTATACGAGCAAACTAACTATTTTAAAACGAGCAAACACAATTTAAAATTGTTAGTCAACAAAATCAAAATTGTATTACACATATTTTAAATTCATATTAGCCTTAAAATAACCACCCAGTGCTAGCGGTTGGAGACTGATTTAGAAATCCGTAATCTGTTCCTTTTGATTTTATATGAAATACTATGGAAGGTTAGAAGAAGGGTATGAAAAGAAGTGTCTTATAACTTTCAAATCTGACCAATACTCTCTTCCCACTTATAACCACAATCTTACACAATTTACAGATTTTATGTAATACTGTAATAAAAGTCCCTCTATGAAACGAATGTAAGACAAGGTATCGAAACCCGGTTTTTTAGGCGATTGCGAGGTCCCATAATTACATTTACACGGCAGAGTGCCACTAGGTTACACGACTTTCAAGGCGCTAAAGTAGAACAGCATCGATTTTTCTTCAACCATCAATTCCCATTTGCGTCATGCACATTTTACACACACCCTCTCATTTTTATTCCGATCATATGAATCTACAAGGCCAGCGTTCAGCGTTCGATCTTCAATACACGTTCTGCAGATTAAGTTGTCTGTACCCGGCGAGGGCGTTGCCCATGCACTTGTTATGCCATGTCGCTGATATTACGACCATGTTAATGGCCGGCCGCGCACGAGCTAACGGGATATTAGAATTGGAACCAATCGTAAATTTTGGCCCCTATCTCTATCAGAATAAAAATGTGGTCCGGAATATATAATGGCTGTATTTTAGCGAGATGGGAAGTGGGGATGTTGTTTTTAATAGAAGTAATTAAAAGTGTAAAGTCGACGTTAGATTGAGGGATTGTGTTAGTGAAACGGTTGATCTGTAATTTGATTTATTATTTAATTATAAATGGTGGAATGCGTTTCACAAAAATATGTAGCTACTTAACTAGTGTACATTTTCCCTTTTCCTTATTTACAATATCACTCTCTCAATATGCTAGAACGTATAATACTTTTTAGATTGGCTGGGCATAGGACCTTGGTTTGTTTTAATTTTGCTCTACTTCATGAAAATAATATTTCTATCTATTTGACTCTTTGGAACTTATAATTTTACAAATAATCGTATGTTGAACAAAACATCATCTTTGAAACCACTGGAAATTTCTTTTTTTTGCAAGTTAGTCATAAGCCATAAATTATTGATGATCGGCTTAAGCAAAACTGGAAAGAAATTCAAAGTTTACATTGTTCATATTAAAGGAGGAGGAAGGAATGCAACATGCTACATTACGTTTTTATAGAGTGCCCTCTTAATGCAAGATTAAAATGCTATGTAATGTGAGTGTAATATTTCTACTCTACCTCGACTACAATAAAATAACGAAGAAGGTTTTGACGCGGCCTGCAGTTCAGTGCAACTCGTAAACGTGTGAAGCTGTGAGTGTTGGAGCGAAGTTGTTGGCAACGCTATAAACACTTCGCCTGTCGGAGCACTGTGATAGGATCAAGTCAAATAAAATTTCCGGGTTTATCTCTCGTTTATTGTAAAACCACTCGGCGACAGCACCTTTCATGCGGGTAGAAGACTGGAACACTTGGTCTCATATTTTTTCTATAGTCGCACTATTGCGTTTGGACATGTAAAGTATTATAATATTCAAACTGGTCTACCTTGTGGGAATTGGAGAGTTTTAAAACATCGCCAAAAATAAATTGAGAAAAACAAAATGTACCTGTTAAATTGTTGATTTGATAAAATGTGACATTGGCCTTACACACCGACAAAAGGTGTGCAGTAGTACAGTACGGTAGACAGTAGGTTCTTTCTGTAGTGTTAAATAGGTTTTTGTACTACCTTTTCCGTTTCCAATTCATTTAAGTCGAAAGTTTCAGCACGAATTGCTTCGTTTTATTCAAGTTTTCTACTTTAAGTCTGGTTAGCTAACTTCACCATGTTGGAAAATGGCAGCCATATTTGGTTTACATTTTTCATTACAAATTCCACATAAGTCTTCAGTTTTTTATTAAATGGATATGTATTTTGGCACCCTATTTGTGACATAAATGGCAAAATGGTATGTTTTCAATGTTTTTTTGTAAAAAGGAATGGTCTTTTATGTATCTAGCCTGAAAACCATTAATTTTTTTCAAACTTACGTAAAATTACAAAAACTTTTGAGTGGTACACCTTTATTTACACATGTGTACAACAGAACAAAAAATAAAAATCTCAACACATTTTTATTTTGAAAAATTTAAATTTTCCAAATTAAATTGTTTTGGTAGAGAATGTTTCAGTCGTACCATGATGAAAATCAAGGTTATCTATTTTAGGTTAGGTAAGAAAGTGCAGCTTTGACAGTAAATAGTGGGAAAAATATAATTTACTAAATAAAGTATAAATTCTCCATCATGGAGTTGTAACAAAAGTTAAGTAATGGTTTTGTAAATATAAAATTTATCGCTTCCTTATTTTTGAGTATCTTAAATGGAAAAATACTTTCCAAGATGGTGGCTTGGTATAGCATGAACTCCGCCTTACACTTTATTTTATTTGAATTAATAATTTACCAACAAAATCATAAATAGTTTGACTACATACTACATACATACTACATTAGTTGAAAATGCATGTTTGTCTGTGATTGTACAGTAGGGTTCGACACCGTAAGATTCTCATTTCGATTTTACAAACGGAAGCATCGAAAATTCAATGCAGACATATCGAGTCAATTACAGATCCAAATTAGAATCGTGCGCAGGCGAATCGAAATAAAGGATTCTATAAGCGAACCGTTGCACAGTTCATCTTGATGCGACTCGACTATCCTCGTATTCTCTGGGACATGAAAAGCGGTCAATATAAGGCAACTGCTTAACACAATTTGTACCTATTCGTTTTATTTTTCTTAAAAAAAATTGGTTGGCCTTTTCCTTATATGTTAATTCACAATATCGCCTAGAATAATTTGTTACTAAGAATATTAAATAATATTGTGTTAATAAAGATATGAAGGGGCAAAATAACTCTTGAGTTGAAGAAGACGTTAACATGCAAGAATTTTTAACCAAAGAATTAAAATATCCACATAGCAGCAGACCTGCATACTCAGCGAATTTTAAATGTTAAAGTACATAGTTCAATCCAGCAAAGCGAGATGTGACATGCTTTTGTAAGCTCTTTAAGAATAACACGGGGAATGAGTGTGCAAGTTTGCTGCAATAGGTTCAAATTAGCTATAAAAATTCGAACAAATGGTGTTCTTTGCTTCAGGGGTCCTAAAACGAAAAGTTATCATGATCTGGGGCTTAGGTCTTACCGTGAGACCTATGGTAATAGATTCTTTCCTATAGGGGAAATTCGCTAAAATAAACTATTTCCTCCCCCCCCCCAATCACGCCTACTTCCCGGGATAAAAAATAGTAGAATTGTCTTCATCAAACTTAAGGAGAAATAGAGCTATCGTACTCATATGAATTCAAGGGAAATGTTGAAGATAAATTTCATTTTAGTACCTTGGCCGCCACTAAGGAGATCCTAACTCGACCCGCATGACTTGATGATAACGACCGGAAAGTGTAAAATCAAGGGAGACTAATTTAATCCGACCTTATTCTCGGATTACAACCTACAGGTACTTGCTTACCTTTCTACATCAGTTTATAACCTATATCTAATAAACTATATCATTTATTTCAGTTTATTTTATTTTAATAATTACAGTTTTTTTCGAATCAGGCTAATAACTATGTTTATTTGTTAAGGAAAATTTCAGAAAACGGTGTTTGCTAGCCACAATTATATATTCTTTTAAACCATATATAACAAAATGTGTATAAGTGGTATTAGATTCAGTTATACATATTGATAAATAGGTTAAGTTTTTTGTCATTTTTGTTCATGGTTAAATTATGATTTAAAATTTGTTATTTGAAAGGTACATCGAAGTAGCCCTGTTTAAATGTAAAATTTTTACACAGGGCATAGTTATTATTTGCTATTTAATTACTCACTGATGACTTTTTTTGGAAAATTACCCTGTCAAAAAAAAAAAATGTAACTACTTAACATCTGTAGTTACATATGTAACAAAACCAGATTTGAACAGGTTTCTTTAAAATCCCAACAAACCATTTGGCAAAGACACAAACAAATTTTAAATTGTGGTTAAATTGTGTTTAATTTTTCATACTTCCTCACATCAATATCACATGCGATAGACAATGTAAAAAAGCAAATTTAAGCTTGTCCGACCTGAAAAACAAAGGTTCTCTCTTATTTACGCAGTTATGAGCCCAAATAACAGGCTCATAAATTCCAAAGATATACTGGCTCATAATCAGTTAAATTTAGGGTTGTTTGTTATCAAAAAACACAATTTGGCAAGTAATAAGAAAATTAAGGCCCAACAGTTGCTCCCTCGTAAATTAGATGTGACGTAATGGCAACATAAACCTGAATTAGCCTCTTCATGAGGTGCCTTGGGTGTGTGGGGCAGGCAGGATGTCATAATGCAATTTATATCAAAGATTAGAGTTCCGTTATATTTTTTATTTATTTAGATTGGAGCAAAACTTGTTTTTTTTTATTTTTCTTAAACTATATTTTTACGCGCATCTACTTTAGGTTTACGGGACTCCTAGGAAGACTGGTTCTCTATTTGATTAAACCAGCACTGACGTCCAAGAAAATGTCAATATAATTTATTTTTGATTTTGTAACTATGAAAAATATCCTGTGATATATATTTATCCCAGAAAACAACTTTCAAACTAAACTTTCATCAGGTAAGAATCCGTTTCTTTCTTTAAAAGCTAGTAAAATAATTTATTCATTTTTCCTTCATACAACTCGTAACATTTAGCACTTGTTATCGTATTCATAGTCTACCTCATGAGTTGCATTTCCAACCACTTTAGGCCTATGACTTGAAACTTAAAGATTATCATTGAGCCCAGGATGTCAGATTGTTTGGTTCTTAGAATCTAACTGGGACAAAGAGATATTGATCTAAATGTAGTTTTTAAAAAAATATTTAAGGAATATAATTTATTTTATGTTTTATTTTATGTTATGTTCTATAAGTAAGAACTGTTTATGTAAAAAATTAGTAAGTTTAGTTAATGTAGTGTCCATTTATGTATTCCTTTACTGTATGTGTTACAGATCAATAAAAATATATTTCATTTCATTTCAACTTGACCCTAGATTGGTGGCTGTGAGGGCAGGTTATGATCAATGAATGTTGTGTTAATTTTACGACTGAGTCCCTCAGTTTTCTAAAAGTGTTGATCAATTTGATGAATTTATTTTCAACAATCAAACAAGATCAGGTATAAGTTATTGCCTGGTATTTTAACTTAATACGTATGATTGAGTTTTAGCATAAATTACTGAGTATTTTTTTACAGCTTGTCCACTGACAGATATCAACTGAGCCATCATATAAGATAATAATGTTAATAGCCAAATGAGCGAAAACAGCCGAGCTAAGAAACAAGCATTCACGAAATTCATCTACCAGGCCCTTGGCCCTTTTCGCTTCCTCCAAAATAGAAGCTCGAAAAGTAACCACCCAGAGATTTATTCACCTGACTTTACAATCTTACTAGCCCAAAAATAACTAGATGATGCCTTTTAATTTATTTGCCCAATTTATATAAAGTCCAAACTACCTTTAACCATGAGGTAGACAACCATAAGTCAGAAAACCATAAGTCAGACACCCATCAACCCTATACTCGAATGAAAGGTCACGGTGAGAAAATTACAGAAAAAAATGGTCTTTTAAAAAAATTTACCCCAATGGCTCAAATACAAATATAAGGGCCGAATAGCTAATTTTTTTTCCTACCACTGCATGGAAATATTCACATTGCCACACCTGTCAACTGTACGCAAAACTGTTCATTTCCGCTTTCATTTCATTCTCGCTTGTTGAATCAGGGTTACTTATTAGGTTAAGGTGGCACACAAGAGAGATAACTATGACATAAAACACAAAAGAACAGTTTGTATTGGTCAGAATTTCCTTGTCATTCACCGTATTCTAATTCTAGTTGCCTTGCTCTATAAATCAGCTGATTTCACTGTCGGCGTTTCTACACACTAACTTCCGGTTCGTTCCAATAAAATAAGCAAACATAACCTCAATGAACCTTTGTGTACAGGTTAGTTAATAAGTTAAATTGTTTAAATGATGGTGGTAGGAAACATATTGTGTGTATTACGAGCACAAATAGTCGTTGCCGCTCTCGAAATGTTTGGCCGCACTCAGCTAAAGCTTCGTGCGGCCATCTACAATTCTCGAGCGGCAATGACGTACTTCGCGCTCTTAATACACAAATAGCTATTCCCAGTTCGTCGATGAAACCGATCGCCGGTCCCGGCGCCACTGCAGGGAGGGGCGATCGTGCTTTCTCCTGCGTGACTAAAGACAAGAATCATAAACTGGCAGACGTTCATTGCTATGCAAACCCCGGGTATTAGAGAATAGCGCGGGAGCGGGCGCGGAGAATCGGTAACCGTGCGGTTGTAAAGTGTCCGACCGAAGCCTACAGCACACACCCACCGCGACCGAATGCCAACACTGGCCGGGATTTATAGCTCGGGTAGTTGAGAATGCGACTGACCTATAGCTTTGTACCTCTTCAATCTCCGAGTTTTTGTGGCTACAGCGAAACCGATGTGACATGTCTTGTAGTACCAGTGTTTGACGGAGACAGGTTTTATTTTATTCAGGGTTGTGTCAATGCTAGTCTTCTACAGCGTTGAATTCAGATGGTATTGGGAGGAGAGCACCATATGGTATTGGGGGGTATTGCCTCATTTTCCACTGCATAGATTATAAAAACGTTTGGTGAAATGTTTTTTTCTTATTCTACCGATAAATTTAAAGTCGTGTTTTTTTCTGAGCCCACTATTTAAAATCTAAAACATTTTACACCACGATACCCAAAAGGGTGACCTTTAGATAGAGCCTCTATTTTAGAATGGTAATTAATGATTTACTTAATTCAGCACTAAAACCAATATTGTTTAATATTAAGAAATAGGGCAAACCGTGAAAATTAGTCTGAAGTTCTTTATTGTAATAACAAGCAATTTACGCAAAATAATAAAACCTAAAATTTAAGAGTATTTTCTAAAGTAACTGTTATAATTACGTTTTACAAAAATACAGTCAACGTTCATTACTTATTGTAGAAATTGAAATATATTAATAAATGTCCACCAACCTCCCGCTAAAAGTGATACCCAAAACAATAAAACATATGATTATAATTAAATAAGTCAGAATTCATGCAGTATCAGGGATCTTGTGAGGAACACCATATAAATAAAAAAAAAATAACAGATTAAGAATGGCCCCAGTTCCAGACCCTGAGATACTCCAGTACCGGACCCTGAGGTACACCCAGTGAGGCATGCTCCCAGTTGTTGAAAAGAGTGACCCCAGTATAGGACCCTGAGGTACCCCAATGAGGCATGCTCCCAGCTGTCAAAAGAATGGCCCCAGTACCGGACCCTGAGGTACGCCAATAAAGCAAGCTCCCCTCCGTTGAAGAGTGGCCCCAGAACCAGACCCTGAGGTACGCCAGCAGAGTAGCATGCTCCCGGCCGTCGTACAGAGCCTCGCGTGTCCTGAGCGCGGCCGGCGTCGACAGCCGGACTACGCCATAACGTAGCGTAGTTGATGTGACGTCACCAGCGTAACGGAAGCGTGTCGCGAGCCGACCGCGCCGCTTTACTGTGCAGATCAGAGAGATAGCGGGGAATACGATACCCCCACGTTTGCTGCTGATAGCGAAGAGGAACGTTTGATTCCCGGCAGTGGCGGCCGGCCCATAAGGACTCTCGGACGCCGCCCCCCCAGAAGATTTTCAAACATACAGAATTAAAATTGGTTTACAAATGTATCCGATGTCCGATAAACGTGTAAAAAACTACTAATTTTCATTATACTGACCATTAATGATAAATTAATTTCAACTGTATGCATCAAACTATGTTGCTAAAGTATTTAGGCGTCAACTGCTATTGCGCGTATATCCGCGGACTCTGGCCGGAGCGTCCCAATCCCAACGCATACTATCTAATGGAAAGTCCTGCATACAATCGGTAGGGTGCTCTCACGTCACTGCCATATTGTGATATAGGGAATCTCGGGCAGCGTCCGAAGATGCGCGCGCACATCAGTAATCAGTGCAGCCACCACAATCCCTTTAGGGCAATAAGAAACTGAACCTTTGCTGCCGTTATGATTGCACGATTCATGTTGGCGAACCTGTTGTTTATTCGTTTTAGTAACCATAGCAACCCGCCAATCTCTGTACCCTCCAAAACTTAACCTAGACGTTGAGGCATGGGAGCTGAATTGAGGTTATTTGTTTACATGCTGTGTTTCATGTATCTATTTTACTCCAATGAGTTGGGAATCAGTAATGGTGATAAGTGATCGCTGTGATTTTAATAGTGAATTCAGCGGATATTGGTAATATTACAGAACATGAAATGTGAATAGCAATCGAAGGTAGGCCTAGTTGTACCTAATACTTAAAATCCGTAATAAATATACTCTTTAAGTAGTTAGTAGTAAGTGAGTCCTCCTGTTCATTTAACCCACCAGCCGCCACTGATTCCCGGTTGTCGGGGTCTACTTCATAAAGGTGGTCGTGATACCAGGGTGAATATTAAGGAATAGATTTGTATAGGGTTGTTTTACTTTATTGATAAGAACATATGCAAACCTCTGCTCAATAGATGGATATTAGGGTCAATATTGATATAATAGCAATAATTTGATTCGAATAGACGAAAATATGTTATTATTGAGAATAGTAAAAACCTTGAAGTTCTCTTGTTGTGTCCTGAATAATTTGGTCAGGACACGATAATGTGATCTTAGTGTCATTATTTTATTAGCCTAAAGATATATTAATTTATTACACTCAAATAATAGGGAATTAAACATTTATGGGCTTAAACTTTGTTTTGTACAATCGTTTAGTGATCCAATACTATTTACGACACAGAAATCTAATTCTCTTCATGCCCTTTAAATAAATCTAGAAGTGACAAGACTGCAAATGCAATACATTATTATGGAATCGGTATTTAGAACCTGCTGTAATTTTACACACCTATTTACATTTACTTATTTACCTACCTAAATTATTTTAGGGATCTTTAAACAAATCTATATTAAGCAGCCATTGTTATAGAACTTTCTATTTACAAAACTGTTAAAGAAATATCCCTTTCCATTTATGTCACTAACCAGTCTAATCAATCTGACTCATTCATACTCACAGTTCTCTATTTATGGCCTTAAATAATATATCCTATAATAGGGCCTAAACATATAGAGTTACCGTCTTACAAAGAGCTACTTGATAAAATCAGCCCTATTACAAATTCACCTGTGTAGGATCCCGCGTCGTATGCCTCGACTGCCCAATGCCATCACTGCCATCTGTCCTTGCACGCAATATGACCGTTGTGATTGATAGACGCTCATGTCATTGTAACAATGCACTAAGTTATGTCATTATTGACCCTGTGACCCCTCTGCAATCAGAACACATTCCAAACCCTGACATTATGTGTCCTACATAACGACCGCCAATTAATGATCACTGTTCATCCATCTTGATAACGCTAATGACCTTAATTTTGTACTTATTATGATGTAGTAACGTAGTGTATTTTCATTGCAATGACTTACTGTAAGAGAGTGTGTTCTAGGAATTGTGTCTTGTAAAAAAAGGTTGAATTGAGGTCACGTTAATGCAACAGTCCCATGCAGAGGTTTTATTACCCGACATAATTGAAGGTATCTTGATGAATGCTTTTGAAAGCCAACGTAGATGTATTTGGTTACTATACTATCGATAATATATAATATAGTAGGCGTATAGTAATTATAATAGGTAATATCTTGTATAAACCGCGCTTAAAAAACTTTAACTTCGTTAATGTCAATTCATAGTTTACTGTATAATTAAAGATTTTTTATAAATGGTAATATCCATGCACGTACAAACGGTTCAATTATTTGCTACATAACTTTAAACGGGTCGGCAGCTAGAGTCGAAACCCGGTTTAAGTGAAATATTTTTAACTTTGCAGTTTATTTTTTTATTGCTTGAAGATTCAATCCTATAAAAATCACATCAAATCAATTTAATTTATAAGTGGGAAAAATCAGTTGAATTGACTTTCCTCAACCTAAAAAACTGTCATCCTTAACCCATTTGCGTGAATTTATCTTACAAAGGTGGCGCAGCCGGTTATTAAATGTTCACAAGTTTCATAACTCTTTAGAGTTATTACATCTCCTTTTTGGCTAAATAATGTTTTACACTTCAAACATTAATTACCCTCCTAATCTTCCAAATTACAACCACGTTCGCCACTTGTGCTGGCGTGCCGTGTGTTTTTCACTGTAAGAATTCCCTTTTGCAGCATACCGTCTCAGTGCATTACGGTCAAATCGGCACGGAGAATCCTGTGGTTGGCTTATTACCGAAGTTGCAGCATTCCTCGCAGTCCTAGTTTTACTGTCGAGCTGTAGAGTCATTCCAGTCGGAAATGCCATTGAATAGTTTCTTATCGATCGTTAAATTGCATGTAGTAATGATAATTATTGTGGCCTACCCTGCATGCAGGCTTAGAATTAAACAGGAATTTGGTCATGCTTATACAGGTCTTATAGTACACAACACAATTAGGGTTTATATTTTTGCCACTTGTGCAAATGTAGAATATGCCTACATAAAGTTCACTCATAATTTTTTGTACCGACCACAGCAATGTTTCTTGTATTAGCTTCAAGAGCATTTTTAGTTGAATAATCACACTCAAAATGTAATCCCTGTTTTTATAAGTCATTAATATTTACTCTTTCTTCTGTTTTAAGCAGCTGCCTAGACTTGAGGACAAATAATCGTAACTATCGCATGGACTGGCTACGCTACACCTTCAAAAATTATTTAATTATTCAAAACACTAATAATAAGGTAGCCCTACATGTATTTAAAATGGCGAAGAACTAAGCCTTTGGCAGTGATAATATATTTAATTATTAAAAAATTATGCATGCACATACCCTAACAATATTTGATTTTACAAAAAATTAATACACATTATTGATTTGCATTACATACGTTTCTTTTTGTTTTCTTTCTTCTTCAATGTACTTAACAGAAGTGTTATTAATTATTTTACACAGTGTTACATACTTTCACAAGACTATACAGCAACTCCCCTTGGTGCAACTTTTAATCGTGAGTGCGTTTTCGTAAGTATTACCTTCCAGAGGCGATTATTATTCATGTACAGGTATATAAGTGAGTATGGACAAATTGAGAAATCTTGCATGCATAACTAATACTTCCGACGATCAATTTAAGTCAGTTGAATTCATTGGAATATCTGTCAGTGTTTGAGAAAGTACTCACAAATTATATTCTACTCATTCTGATTAATATTTCTTAAACTTTAATTGCCTATGAAAAAACATAATTTCAATTTTTTGTATAGTACAAAAACTTTGTACTATACAAAGTTAGCTTGTAATTAATTAGAATAAAATGTGTTGTTGAGCAAAAATATTCAGTAATATTTACTTTCCATAAACCGAAAACATCATTTGCAGCAATGTTTCAGGCAAGAGGTCAGTTATTATTTTGCTCGATGTTAATATTTATCCCTTCTAATTAACAGTAAGTGAATGCATAAACTGAGAATATGTTATCTATTTATCCGATTATTGAAAGAAGTCACCTGCGCAAGCGGATTCCGTCAACAAAAGGCATAATGTAGGTGCATTCCTTTTATAAAAGCGTTGAAAAAAATAAAGCACTGAGATTAAAATTTGCAGTAAGCTTTATTTCAATAACCAACCATCTTGAACTGTATCAAAAATTTCTTTCACATAGTGCTGAGCATTCCGCCGTTAAAGTGCGAGCTCTATTTTTAATAACACGGATTGTAAAATTAAAAATACTTGTTTTTATGTTTTTTTTTTAATTATTCGTTTTCCTTTAGTAAATCAATGTTTTTGGAACAATCCATAAAATAGTATAAAAAAGTTCGGAATGTTGTAAATATTAACTACTCTGCTGCCGCATGTTACGTTTAAAGCATTGAGTGGCTATTATAAAAGCAGCTGAAGTTTCTTTTCTTTCCGTGGTTGGACTTCCGAGGGCCCCTGTTTTCTTGCTGGAAAAGGTATGGTGTTTTGTAGTACTGCTTTACCAATTACTTGCAGTAGGTGCTTGGCACTTGAAATGAAGTTTGTAACGTATTAGGAAACAGTAACATCCAAATGAGAGCTTATCCAAGATAACACGTATCAATATTGTTTACTGTTCATTTATAAATAGTATCAGCTTAGATAAGAGTGCTTAAAATAAATATTTACCAGTAGTAGTTTATTATACGTTTTAGCAGACACACGATGCCTTAAATAGACTAAGAAAGTAAGTATATCTAAAATTTACTTTCACAATCATGTATGTTTTGCATTAGCTTTAATTTTTAATAGCGCACAGTAATATAATATCCAAACAAATACTTGGTCTGTTCGTACAGCGCTTTGTTTATAATGTTTTATTTAACTCACATGTATATCTATGTTCTAGGATATTTCTGTCTTAGCATATTTCTATGTCTTAGCATATTTATTACCTATGTCTTGGCACTTCTGTTTGTATATTCTAGTCCGGTAATGAATGTTAAAAATGTATTTTCAAATATCCATATAGATTTTGTGTTATGATCCCAGGGGCTAACAGGAGTCCCATATCCTCTTGCGCTTCCTTATGTTGTAATTGTTTATTTTACTCTGTAACAACTACGCATATCACGTAAATACAATTTCAATACAACTGAGATTTTAAAACTCATCTTCATGAGCAATATCAAAGGGAAAAAGACAAACCTGAACACTTTTTATACCCGCTTTAACACTGATCGAACATGAAAAAAACCCTTCAAATACTAAAAATTCTTTATCTTGCCAATAATATCAGGATTTGTGATTGGTTCCGTCGTGGCAATATAAAAATTAAGAAAAGGGTGTTAAAACTCACACCAACCTTAGTGCGGCTGGTGACCATGTGCGGTATGGACTTCAACCAGCCTCTCTGGCCACATGATGGCCGCTGGCCCAAATCAAATATCTAAGGTCTGTGATGAATAATAAAATTGTTCAATCGAATTGTAATAATGTTGTAATAACATTGCAATAACGTTATTGGGGTAAGTTTACCTCATCCTCATAAGCCCTGTGGAGCCAGACCATGTCACGACGACAACACCTCTTCCGGTTTAACCCAAGCTCTACTACCGCAATGAGTAAAAATATAGCAATTGAGGTGTCAGTTACCAAATTAAAGGCCGGATACATTTCTGTCCTGGATGGAGGTTACAGACAATCTGCACCTTTCCTGTCTATGGTATCACAATTTGTTTTAATGTTTGTTTTGAGGGATATATATCGAATGTATATATTAACCTTGGCCGATCCTCCGATTACATAATCCTGTTTCAGTGTCAGGAGATCCTGATCGTCTGAAGCTTCTCTTCAGGCACGAGTGGGGGGCCAAGCCGGCGCTCTTCACGGAGCCCATGCCGATGCCCATAGAGAAACTCAGGTATGAGTAAATGATCACTGTATAGAGTAGGAGTCACCTAGGAGTCACCTAAGTTGGCAATAGCATGTACATATCATCATATCAAAATGTTTTATACAAGTCACATAAAAAATATTGTTAGTTACACATGGTGTCTGTTTACATTTTCTTTGAACTGTGAAACTGCCATGATGCCTTTGAATTCAGATAAACAAAAACGAGAAGGTGCATCTTATTTAAAGATGTTTCCTGGATATAAATAAATAGGCTAAACATTACAATCCGTATCCACAGTTAAAATCTGAGATTCTGACTTGATATAATTTATCGAATACTTTAATAAACATATGTTTTATTCTTGTTATTAATGTATAACTTATCGTAAATAAACTATGCAGGGGACTATTTTGTAAACGTCGATTCCAGTAATGATTAATATCTCATTAGAACTAGAGAAACTGACCCTATAGTATATTCCAGGAATGGAAAGGTTTGGTTTGCTTATTTCATAATTACTCAATCTGTCTCAAAAATTTAGTTTAAATTAAACTTACTATAATATACGATAACTTTAAAGGACAAACTAAAGGCCTGCGAAATAAAAATAGGTTTCAAGTATAATATCAGCAATATAATCAAATAAAAAGTATAAAAAAGGTAACGATAAATGTTAAAAGGGTTCACACCCTTAAGAGGTTATAATAATTTTCAATTTATAATAACTATTGAAGCATGACGTTGTGAGTTGTATTATGGATTTTAATAAAAAATTAGGAGTAAAGGCTTAGATCCAAAATAAAATTTATCAAAATGCCTTATAAATACAGAAAAAGATACTTTCTCTTCAACCGAAACTTTTTTGTCGAAGGTATGTGATGAATACGGGGACTCCAAGGTGCTACAACGACGACCAGTGCATCGCCATCATCAAGCAACTACAGGACGAACACATGGAGCAGGGGCTGGGGGACATCCGGTACAAGTAAGTGCACCTGTGTTGTATACAGCCATGAGGACACCGTGGAACAGGGGGATCGTTGAATGAACCGGGTCAACAGAATGATAAGACAGTTTTCGCTATGACGTGCTGCTGACCTCAGAAGATGAATATGATACTTGAAAAAGGACTGAAATATATATTGCTAATGAACTATGAAATTTCGATAAGTAATTTAGTGATAAGTAGCCACTTCAAGTCTAATATATCACCTAATCATTCAACCGATACAAATTGATTGGAATTAATTAATTCCTTTTAGTGGAAATTACCAACAGAATTACTGTATGATTAACGTTCTGGTGAAATTTTACCTTTTTGGGGGCGTTAAAAACGGCATATGACTTTTAAACTTAACGATAATTATTTTAGTAATATAATAATAAATAATAATAGTAATATATAATTATACATAATTCTAGTAATATAACCTTCCTCGCGTGCAAGAAAAAGGGCAAAGAGGAAACTGTCCCTTCCTCTTTTATGTACAATATTTCAAGATCAGGCCAATGTCACCACTTTGATGACTCTTGATGGCTTTTTTTAAGTAATATCAACGAGGTTAAGGTGATTATAGAATAAAAGAATTTCTTGAGTAGTTAAAAATCGATATACAGAAAAACAGCATTCTACAAACAACAAGCTGTGTAAACTGTATTGTTTCAATTCGGGACAGCATAGCCTTATTTGAAAACTATGAAACAGCAAGGACTGCAAATGTATAGAGTAATAATTTTGCCTTAAAAAATATTTTGCTTTATTATAGCGTCTGTTCCGTTCTAGGCGTAGTGCTGACAGTGTGTGACATTGCAGCTTCATGCTGGGAGACGATGGCACAGTGTATGAGGGGCGGGGGTTCAAACACAAGCCCCCTGTGGACCCTGAGTACGCCGACCTGGACGGCAAGTTCATAGAGATCGCCTTCATAGGCGACTACAGAGGTAAGCGGAGTCTGTTAACTATTATTGTAATTAATTCAACGTGTGTTGGTAGTTATCAAACTCAAACTCAAAGCATTTTATTGTCAAAAACACAAACGTGCAAAACAATCGTCCACGTATGTACCGATGCACGTATACATACAATTTATACACAATGGAAAACATAAAAGTTTTTCTGTTTATATCTGTAAATCCTGTATATTTTTACGTTTTTACTGTCAGAACTGACATCCGTGGGCACTTTAAGTAGGGGCACTCAACAGGATTTTCGTCGGTCAGGAGAATTTTTTGACGCGTTATGTTGTTATTCCCTAGACCCTAAACTGTCGTAGGGAACTAAATGGGAGACAAATTGGTTTTGTTTTTCAATTAGCCCTGCATGTGTACTAATACTTAAGATACATGAGACTTTATTGCTCTGTGTTCAGTAACGTAAACAGATTTTATTTTTATTATTTGATTATTTTATATATCACAGCGCTACCACGCGCACTTTAAAATCTTTGGACGACTTATACCTCAATGAAAATCCTTAAAATATTTTGCTAAATGCTTTAAAATATATTTTTTGTTATGGTGACTTTATGTTTTGTTTTGACTTTTTTTAGACATCCGCCTTAACTGATTCGCAATCAATGGTTGCAAATGTCCGAAAAATTCCAAACCTTAGTTAAGTAATAAGTTATTTTTTGCTTAGATGTCCCATTTCAAATTCAAAGCTTAAAATTTAGATTCGAAATACAAAAGTTTCAAAGTTCCTCTGCCTCTTAATAACTTTGTATTTTGTATTTTGCAGCGGAAATCGTCAGAAAAAAGTGGCTAGAGGGTCCCATGTACAATGCTCAATGGAAACTACTGTATTACGCTGACAGACAAAAATTACTACACCACGACTACGACTACATATACGAGGACGACAGGGAGCCCAGGGAGCCGAAAACACCGATCAGTAAAGAAAAGTGGGTTCAGAAGAAGAAGGACGAAATGATCCTGCCTCAAAACTAAGTTCATAGTTCAAAGACTAGGTATTAATTTATTATAATGTTAGTTAATGAATCTTTATAATGCGTTTGAATTTCTTAAGATTTGTATTGATGACTTGACTTATTATTTTGTATTGGTGACTTAGTTATTATTACAAAATTATTTCTGAAATGGTGCAGTCCAGGGGGAACAGACTCCCTATGAGTTGTTGGTTAAAGTGGATTATTGTACTATAGCTAATCAAAAGAGCAATACCAAGTTCAAAAAATGAATTACTGACTATCCTACGTGAAAATAAATATACATGTAAGTACGTCAACGGGTATCGATTAATTATTCAATTTATACTTCCATTAATTTGAAAATGAATTTCCTAAATTTCATCGTGTCGATAGGATTAGGTATGGGAATAACTACAGTTTTCTTAATAAGTGAGTTTAATTACTGCGATGTGGGTATTAATTATATAATTAGCATTTATTTGTTATAAAAACAATTTGTCATATTTCAAACACTTTTAAAATAGCCCTAACACGTTCCCATTCTCATCCTCGTGGTTGACATCAACTATGCACTAACCCAAAACACAAATCTTCGTATTCATTCCCTTTTTCTGATTTACAAGACAAAAAATCACAACACATTCTAATATCTCTTTCAGTTATATTTCCTTAACAGCTCTGCAATTTAATATGTTTGACAACTAGCCCAGACGCCTAAAAAAGCGGAAATACAATTCAAAAGCGCTAAGTTGACAACAACAGATGACATGTTGATCAGGGGCCGGTTGGACCGGTGGCGGCGCTGCATTGACGGACGTGGAAGCTCAGACTCAGCCTCTAATCCGGCCCATCTCTGATCCGGCCGGCAGCCCGAGTAAATATATATGACTGACTCCAGGTTTAGGAGGAAATCTTTCCAAAATATTTGTCTGGTGGGTCAGAAATTGATTTAGCTTTTTAGGGAGTACATATTTTAGTATTTTAGGGTATTTTAAGATTTTTACATCGCAGAAATAATTAGACCATGTAGTCAAATTTAAGTATTATTCAACTCATTATTGTATTTTGCCCCCAAAAATTATGTATATATAATATTTTTTCTGTTTAATTGCGTTTTTCTACTTCTTCTACACCACATGAATTTAATGATAATTCTTTATTTAATCTAATCTGATTGCTGTATTTAAATTTCATCCAATGTTGCTTTGCCGTCTATTTTTATTACACATTTCTACTAAACACAAACCTCTTAAAACCGCGGTCTTCTCATGGCCTCACTTAGGTGGGCTAAGATGAATTTTAAACGTCAATATTAAGTTTGTTGCACAACCGGCTTCAAAAACTCTTATTAACACTGTTCAACAAAATAGGTAACACAAAACATTACCTTTTATAAGACTAATCTACAAAATGACACTGCACTTTAAGCGACAAAATGGAAATTTTATAATAAAATAAAATAAATCGTTAATGACATCTTATTTTATTATACAAATTATGAACCGGTTATAAATAAAAGACGTATTGAATTATGTATGTTTACACAAAACTGAAGGTTTAATAAATCTGAATTCAGAATGTTTTACTTGAATTTTTTTTAACTCTATAATATTCACTCCCTTTTACATTCCACCCCAATCCATCTCCATCAACACCGTTCCAATGATGTCATCACGGACCGAGGAAGTAACCAATCAGTGGCGGTTTAAAATCAGATAAAATCTCCATAATTACCGCAGAATTATGAACGTTATCGGCAAGTGTTATGTTAATTTTATGTCTAGTAATGAGTCCGAATTAATCGCGTCCTTAATGTGATTTACGTGGCCAATCATAGATAGCGGGGGAGCAGCGCTGCCGGCGGACGCCCGGGGAACTACAGGCCGGCTGATTAGAAAGCTTTATAAGCGCCATTAACTGACGCTGAAAGGCGCAATAGCTTCGGTCAGGCGAGTTTTTGCAGTTAATTGGCGGGTGTCAGTTGCACGGGGGACGTGCGAATGATTTGCGTCCGAGTGTGAGTGATAAGAGAATCGGGAGTGTGATTGCGACTCTGGACAAATCTGTAACGCGTCAGGCTGTAATTGTCTGATGTGAACCCATTACTTATTAGGTTTATGTTTTTATAATAGTCTGTGGACTCAATAGCTATAACTACTCGTTGAGGAACCTTTAATAGCCTTACAATTATTTCTAGTGTTCTAAAACAATTTTCAAACTATCTATCCATTTTGTATATAGTTTTTTACTACTTTATTAAGCACTAGCTGATCAACACGGTTTTACCCGTGGAAAAACAGAAACACTTCCCTGGATTTCAGATTTAATGTTAAGGTTGCCATGACAACTACATGAGCGTCCTATACTATAGTATTGAAACTTTGATGTATCATAGGGCATAGCCCTGAGGGAATTTTTAAAAATCTGTTCTTAGTGGGTGCCTATGCCCTGAGAGGAGCGTTCATGCAAAGTTTCAAGGTTCTAGGTCGACTTGTTTCGGCTGTTCGACGATGGGTGACCAGTATTTGACAAATATATAGTAGATTTTAACATGTCAATTGGGAATCTTCCAAACCCCGGGCTTAGTACGATTTAACTTTGACCTTTAGTCACATAATACCATTAATCAAAACCCTATGAAAAATTGCAGCTTTCTATGATATTGTACTACTACAATGATTCTCGAGACTCTCTAGCACTTGACATAGTTAAGAATAATTTAGCCTGAGAAAGCCAAAGGATATTTATCAATTTTCGGTATTAATACATGAGGGTTTTTATAATTCTAGAGGACACGCACTGCTTAGCAGCGTTTAGTTTTCGTTTGGTCTGCTGATAAGAAAGAGTTTATTACCAATCAGCTTTTCCTTGGAATTTCTATTCCCAAGTTAAATCTTATGGACAAATATGAAACTTTAAGGGCGTCTAGGGCTCTTCCATTCAATCTACCCTCAAAAACTTTATTTCCTTCATATCTTCACACCCAGCTCTCTTCAACGACATCTAAATTAATTAAATCGGTTCAGTATAGTATATAGTTCATTAGTCGTGGTCACTAAGAAACCTATAGGGTATTGAACAATCAAAATGAGGTGAATCATTTATAAACCTTCTTTAGTTTTAGGAGATATAAATGCATTGCTATAATATTACATAGAACAGTATATGACGGGGCCGGGAAATACTGTTTGCCGGACGAGCATGGGAGTTCCCGCGCGAGCAAAAGGGAGTGCGGGATTGTCATGCGAGTACTCAAAACTTCCCGGCCTTACATTCCGTACATTGGCTACATTCCTCTAAAAAGTAACCAATGAACAAGCATTAAACATCGGTTTGCTGTAAATCAACTGATTTATCCGGCCTAGACCGGGTGAAAATTTTTTCCGGCCTAGGACGGCAATGAGTAACTTTCGAGCCTACAAAAGAGAACAGAAAATATATGTTTCTGAGGAAGTATGATGAAAAAGTATTTTAAGTTTTAACACCATTACCACTATTTATTTGATTGTTTTAATAGTGTATGACATTATTTATATCATACTTACTTTCTGAGAGATAACATAATTACTGGGCTAGAAAGTCAAATATTTGTCATAATTTATTAACAAACCTCTAAACAAATGTCATAGTTTATATCTTGGTATGAAAATTCAGCAAACTATTTTTAGAAGCTATAAAAAGCTTAAAATCTACATTAGTATTTTTGAAGAATTAAACGAGCCAAATCTCTGGATCCAAAAATCTGCAAATATGCAGAAGCACTCACATCGTAGGTAATTTCGTATTATTTAAAATTGCAATTACAACACTACTGTTGTAAGTGGGATGTATAGCTTCTCAGCTATATGTCTGAAAACCTAAAAAAAACATTGCCATTTACTGCCATTTTCGGGGTATTTTCTACCATTACCAGATTTTGATGAGTCCTTCGAGGCTGCAAACTTGGCGCCGAGCTGTTCTAATGTACCCTAACAACTTCAAAAATAAAAGAGGCTGAGGCAAATAGTAGTTTATGCAACGATTGTATAATGAATGCCTTTAAGCCACGAGTGAGATGTAAGTTAGAACACGAGCGAAGCGAGTGTTCTAAATATCTCACGAGTGGCTTAAAGGCATAATACAATCGTTGCATAAACTATTTTATCTACGATCAACAATATACGACAAAATTTCCCCCAAAGTTAAAAAAAAACTCATGACTTTTACTAATGATGGAATAGGTAATCTAAAATTTGAGGTTAGGCAAATAAGCAGACTGAACCGTGAATCGTTGTGGAACAATCAGCTGATGGGATAAGTAAACTCAAACATGAATCGTAATGCATCAATCAGCTGATGTGCGAATTGCGTAATTGTTATTATGACACTACTTCCGTCAAATGCCGAGCTCTCATTGGTCTAGAACCAGTACTCTAAAGTGACTCCAGTACTCTAAAGTCGTAATTAGAGTACTGCTTGGTTTTTGGTATTTTAATGTATATCATTATAATGTTTATTGTAATACCATAATTGGTGCTTATTGCAATGGTCGTAGATAAACTTTGTTATTCAACTCAACCGTGTTTATAGATTTTTTTAATTGTTCTTCATCATCAATAGTAAAGAATCTATTCTATTTGTAACCATCAAAACAATTGCAAACAATCTTACAAAAGGTAAATCAGTTTTTGTTTTAGCATCATCATTGAAGTTTACGTGTTGCTCATCAGAATTGTAAAAAAACACTCAATTGTTTGTACATTTAAACTGCACCTCGTTATAAAACAATAACTTAACCCAAACTAAATACTAAATGGTGAATCCTAAGTTACAATCCTCAAACTACCGTGAAGATGCCACAACCATCGATGTAAATAAATACATCGGTGTCACAACACACGACGGCACTGACGATAACAATCAACAACTGCAAGATGGTGAAATAAGTTTTAACTACGTTATGTAAATGCAAAATCAAATTCAAAACAATTTTATTTCCATTAAATATAACTTGTAACAAACATGAAGCGACATTAGCTTAAAAAAATGGTACAGTAATAAGTATATTTTATTAGTACACTTTCCTAGGGAAATGTACCCACATGAGCATTTTTTGGATAGAAAAAATTTGCAATAGGAAAAAATGTATTTCTATCAAAAAATAAAATGTTATTCAAGTATTTGGAAATATAGATAATATTTTATTTACATAATATAATTTTGAATGACTCTTGGACTAGGAGAAGTCACAGGTATTTGTGTTATGGGATGTTAATGTTAGAATAATATGTAAAGAGTTTACTAACGTTATTTGACTAGCTCAGGTTTGATTATATTTAGGTTAGATAAATTATATATTTCGTTTCATCACGTGACACGCTACATAAACGAATAATTAATCGGATACTTATCGAATCGAAGCAATATCGAGAAACATCGATTTTACACAATGATTGTAAACATAGATAAATAAATACGATGGAGTCGGTTAATATTAAAGTTTTTCCCATGTTTTTTACATGTTTTTGGAAGTAAATGTTTTAAATGAATTTACTATAGTTTATTCCAGTACATCGAGGACAAGTTTAAGAATATCTATCGATCGCCTTGTGTTGTGAAAGGCTTGAGACCCAGGACTTGATCCCATTTCAAATGATTCAAGTGACGGGGTCAGATGGATCATTAACATAAACCTGTCATTACTGAGCAACTGTCAATGCCATTTTTAAAATTTCTTGTAAATGTTAGCTCTCAGTTGAAAGCTGTTGAACTTTTTTAACAGTATATTCATGATTTGAGTGCCAATGTGGATATATTATTAGGATATATGTTAACATATCTGTCTGGACGTAAAATCGTATATTCTATCATTCTCTTGACTTACACATTTTTAGCTTTTTACCAGAAGAAATGCTTGAGCAGAATTATTTTATAAAATTGATACTAAGTTATTAAATTATTCACTAAGGCATACTTAAGTTAATTTAATTAAAGACTAGTGATCATTAAACTGAAATTATCTGGTTTCAGGTAAGTGACTTATTACCCCACGCACCAGTTAGTTAATTCAGCTAATAATTTTATAATAATTTGATGCCTCACTTTGTATAAATTAATAATTTATAGTCCTCCTTCGGCCTCGTTTACGATTATGTATAAATCTCGTGTGGGTTGTAAATGTCTACCAGCTAATTATCATAATTTCCTATTAGCTTATAATTTTGTTTTGTACCTTCATGTTTTGAGTTTTCGTTTTTTGTAAATTTCTTATTGTTTTGCCTGTGGGCTTTTAAACTTTTTTAAGTTGAACAACATGTTCTAATTCAACGACAATCAAGACTTGGCCGCCAATGTATGACATTTAACATTTATGGCACAATCTTATGGGAAAACTTTATTCCAAAAGAAAGTTGAATTTTATTGGCTTTACACCCCTTTTGTTGATTTAAACTTCCTCTGATTTGAGTACAACACATTATGTGCTATTTGAAAGACGTGAAATAAAGGCTTATTGCACTCTTTAGTATCCTATTTTACATCTTCGACTAGAATTAAAAAAATATTTAATGTGTTGAGACCAAGGTAAATGTTTTAAGAAGCACAGTAGCTACAATTAATTTTAAGGAAACATTTTTCAATTATTGACCTATATTCGGTGATAAAGATCATGTCATAAAAGTAAATTCACGTTTAGTTTACATCCTATTCAAATTTAGAGAGGATAGTTTCAATTATGTAGGATAATAGAACCCGAAAACAAGAAGTCTATTCAATCTGTTTTCGACTTGGGCGTTGGCTCGCTTCTCTCTATTAATAACCCCCTCTCAGTATGACAAATTCAAATTGTAGCCCCACTATCAGATCGTGTATGTGGCGCGACATTTTTCTGGATTTCAACCGGTTGTGTAATCGTCCCACTTGTAACTGCTATGCACCTGCTGACAGAGGAATATTAATGGTGATCTATCTGGGCCGATGAATTATCTCATGTATGTGAGAAATGTTAGGTGACCCTCGCTGGTAGGAATTACAAAGACGGGGTGTTTCGAATAACTAGGTGACGACGTGGTAATACAACAATTAATTAAAATAGTTAAGAAAATAAGTCTAAAATCTAATCAATTTTTAAACGTGGATTTATTGTAAAGTTATTTGAATCATTTAATAGCTATTAGCTCTTTAGAAGTATATCTTCTCTTAATAAATTTAAAAATGTAAATCTTAAAGGTAGAGCAATAAAACCAGAGAATGCTGACATAAATAATACTAATAAGCCATGGTACAGGTCAAGAAATACTTCCTCCTGAGGATCAAGTTTTGTAGAGGAAAAAAAGTACAAGATGTACTGTCCTGGTGTCAAAGCGAATACACTTGCCAATTCCATCCGCACTTCGATCTCACAGAAACTATCTACAGACTTAATCACATGTTAACCCTATCTCTATTAATTCTCCGATAATTCCCGGAATGCCAAGTGTAATAACACGATTGCGCTCCCTACGGGTACACTTGATACATTGAATGCGAATCTGATCGGCCGTACTTAGCGGATAAATTAAATTGAATTTACAAGGTATATGGACAGAAGATAAACACCACTAGTTAAAGACCGGTGGAAAGATAAAGGAAGACATGGTATAATGAATGCGGCCGCGGGAGAGATGGGCGATATCATTACCCGTGTCCACCGGTCCGGGTCCGGCGTTCCGCCTGTCCAGTGGTCCACGGTCCACCGTTCCGCCGGTCCTCCCCGACCAAGCAATTAACCTTTGATGTATCAGCTTCCACAGTCCAGCGTCCGGCCAGGGAGGGACTGGAGCGACAGTGAGGGGGAGTGTCTTGGTGTCCACCGGTCCGGGCCCGGCGTTCCGCCTGTCCAGCGGTCCACGGTCCACCGTTCCGCTGGTCCTCCCCGACCAAGCAATTAACCTTTGATGTATCAGCTTCCAAAGTCCAGCGTCCGGCCAGGGAGGGACTGGAGCGACAGTGATGGGGAGTGCCACGGTGTCCACCGGTCCGGGTCCGGCGTTCCGCCTGTCCAGCGGTCCACGGTCCACCGTTCCGCCGGTCCTCCCCGACCAAGCAATTAACCTTTGATGTATCAGCTTCCGCAGTCCAGCGTCCGGCCAGGGAGGGACTGGAGCGACAGTGAGGGGGAGTGCCTTGGTGTCCACCGGTCCGGGTTCGGCGTTCCGCCTGTCCAGCGGTCCACGGTCCACGGTTCCGCTGGTCCTCCCCGACCAAGCAATTAACCTTTGATGTATCAGCTTCCGCAGTCCAGCGTCCGGCCAGGGAGGGACTGGAGCGACAGTGAGGGGGAGTGCCACGGTGTCCACCGGTCCGGGTCCGGCGTTCCGCCTGTCCAGCAGCCCACGGTCCACCGTTCCGCCGGTCCTACCCGGCCCGGCCGAGCAATTAACATTTGATGTATCAGCTTCCGTAGTCCAGCGTCCGGCCAGGAGGGCCTGGAGCGACAAGGAGGGGGAGTGCCTCGGTGTCTGCGAGAAAAATTGCTGCGGAAAGGACACTTGCGAGGAGGTTACACCTTAATAATGGAGGTAACACTCCAATAAACTTTTTGTTGGTAGGCCTAGGGGAATTGATGGATTTGTAAATTATTTTTAAAGCGAGTCAAACATTATAAGAATCACAAATATATAATCTAATTTCATTGAAATATATTAGAAACAATTAATTTTCTTTATCAACCTAAGCGATTTCAGTGGCAAGTAATAATTATGTTTAGTGTTACTTCCGCAGTACTAATAAAATATCCTTCATACTTTGGAGGCTTGGGTAGACAGATCACTTGTATCAAATTATTTTCCATTTATCTTCCTACTACATTTTATTTCCTGATACCGTCAGTTCCATGCTCTCTGCGCAGTACAAAGAATTTCCATGAGTCGTAAACTTGAAATGGAAGTTTTAGGGATGTATTGTCACTGATGTAATTATTACTGAATGATTTTATTCCTTTACGCACATGGCATAGATTTAACAAATATACCTAACAAAGTAGGTACAAAATCGTTTTAAGGTAAGGCCTGTACAGTACGGTAGACGTGGAAAAGTATACAGTTATTCGCCGTTAACGGTGAGGATATAGCTGGTATATTTTTCTTGTATTTACACAATGTAATGTTATGATGCGCTAGTATTCACACACTGCAATATTCGAATGTGCTGGTATTTACACATTACCTTGTTATAAGGTGCTGGTATTTGCCCATCAAAATTTTACATTGTGATGTTACTTACACACTACAATGTTTTAAGTTGGTAGTATTTACAAATTACAATGTTATATAAACGTTTATTAATTTCTTGGCATTTAAACGTATGTTAAACTGTGCTGATATTTGCACATCACACAAGTATTTAATGTAGTAAGCAAAGTATTACTGAAAAATATTTTACTGCTGGTATTGACATAGAATAGAAAGTATTCAATATAAGAAAGCAACCTTATTCAAAAATCAACACTGGAAGACAGTACTAAATTGGATTAATCAGCCTCATCACATATTCAGACCCGCCTCTCATTGAAGGAACATTTTCGACGGCGCCGCCGGTAATTTTAATTGTTGCCGAATCGACGGCGATTCTTGTTTACAGTTTCAGTGAAACTGGTCACTCAGCTAATGAACTTCTCTAATGAATACAAACCGCACGGTAAATTACACTTACAGAGATTGTAGACCACCCATCCTGCCCTCATTATCACCGCCATCTAGATTTGCTGATAACACTAACGAACTGGCCATCTCGGGCCTTTATCTGTTACGCCATCGGGTGCTCTATTGATCTGGAATCGTCGACATCACAGGTTCCAGCGACCAATTGACGCCTGAAAATTAGTTCTAACTAGATTATTTATAAAAGGGTGAAATAATATAATTTGAATTTTCATTCGAAATTTTCCAAGTTACTCATACTAAATATAACTAATTGTCATAAAACACTACATTTCACTACCGGTTCAATAAGGTTTTCACCCGTGGTAAAAACTCTTTTGGCCTTTTTTTTGGTGATCTCATTTTTCTTCCCTCATTCACAAGGTTGCCTTGAAGATAGCACAAAACGCGACACAGTTCAATATTGGAACTTTGAAGTATCTTAGGGTGCAACTCCATGGAGTTTTGAAGTGCGTCAGTGAACCAAGCACTTGCCTCAATTTAAGGCTCTCAGTTCCTCTTAGGAACAAGGGAACCCTTGTTCTTTATGTATCTATGGATTCAAAAGACTAAAATTACCTGTACCTTAGAATGAAATGATTGATTTGGAACTTTTATGTCATAGAGAAAAATTCTGAAACTAAACCCATCGAAGTGAAAGAAGATATACATATTTATTAAAAATTATAAACTGTTCAGAAGGAATTTCCAATAAAGGCACTATATTTTGTCCTCTACAGGCTAATGAACTGCAACGTTTTTCTTATTATTTTACTCAAAGTGTCATGCTTGAACGAATTTAATTACCCACGAGAAAATTAAATGGTAGACCATCTCTATTGTCACTACACACGATATTTACCTTACTTAACCAAAACTACAAAAAAAGTTATGTCGCGTGTTACCTTGGAAACTATTGCAAAAGTAAGAAACAAGAAACTTTTTACATTTTGCCGCCACCCGTCTAAATTTTAGTGAATATACCTTTACATCATGGCGGACGACTCTGGCGTTGATCCCGGCACAGAAGAAGGAGAAATCGGTGGATCTGCTTCTAAAACTCCAACAGTAACAATAAAAGACAATAAACCCCCCAAGTACAGAATGAAGCCCGAAGAGTGTATACAAGATTCCCCTTCGGGCGAAGAGCTTCCACCGGACGAGATCGAAAAGATAATCGAAAGCATGCTTTCCATCCTGCAGGACTGTCAGAAGAAGGTAGACGATCAAAAAATCGACAGTCATAGTCTGGCGTTCATGTTGCTCAGAATCAAAGAGAGTCTGGACGCTTACATGGACGATTACTACCAGAAGCTCAACTCGTTTTTGGTCCAGGCCGAGAGGATAACGGCCGATTACTACAATCACATGACCAACTCGCTGCCTCAGTTCGGGGACTACATCCCCGCGATCGAGAGGGAGAAGAGCGACCAGATAGACGCCGGCGAGCACGCTCCGCCGGTGAAGAAGCAGGAGCTGCTCAACCTGCTGAAGACGGTCACCGACAACTACTACGCCACCGGGATGTTCATCAAGTCCGGCCGGATGTTGTTCAAGGACGTCAACAACAGTCAGCCGGAGCGTCTGGACATCGTGTGCAAGATAAACACGCCTTTGCCGAAATGGATGGAGTTCCAGGACAAAGTGACGAACCAGCTGGAGCAGATTAGGGAGCAGACGTTCAAGATATCGGCGTACGTCGACTTCCTGCGGCAGGGCGAGATGAAGATGGCTCCCACTCTGGACCTGTCGCAGCTCACCGGCAAGGAGATGAAGCTCAAGCCGTGCCCCCCGGCGCCGGACCACAGGAGGGCCAAGGGAGGGCAGAATGAAGGCGAGGTAATTGATTGAACAGAAAATGGAAATTTTTGAATTCACCGGCGCAATGTGGTTAGTTAAAAAGTAACCAAGATAGATTATGTTTTGAATAAACCGATTCAATCCCCTTTTTTATCATTTGTACGTGTTATGTTTATCAAATAATCTAGTGCCGAAGGATAAAAATTGAAGTTTTGTTCTCGCTCTTAGTTCTATTATAAAAAATCTTAAATTAAATTAAAACGTATTAAAATGCTTACAAAAAAGGATAAAAACTTGACAATTGCCAATTACATGTTTTTGTTTCCAGGACTAAATTCAAAGTGCTAAAAATAATCTCTGAACAACATTTAGCATATTTGGCTTTAAAGAAATTTAGCTACCACATCGTCACATCTGGTATATCTTTCATGCACTATTTCCAAAAATCTTTTAACTTAAAAAATCTATTTATAAATCACCTAGTAATTTTAGTGACCTTCAATACATCTACACTAAGCATACTATTTTCCCATGAGAGTTAAAGTTTAATGTTTTTACACTTTAAGATAGTACAATGTGCACTTTAAACTTTGCGACAGAAGACAAGAGAAACTTGATGAATGCTGGTTTGTTTTTAGACGGTCTGTTATCAAGATGGCAACAACGCCAATCAGCTGATTGTTGGCGTCCAGTCGTCATTACAGACCAGTTAGATCCAGGTTCACTAACGAACATCCGGTGGCCAGATTTGATTTTCCTTCAGCAGTTCTTACCTTTGAAAAAAATCGGTGTGCACGACTGGCAATAAATGTTAATTTATCAATACTCAATACTTACAAAAACGGCTAATTTTCATAGTAGTAAAATACCTCACTTATTCGTGTGACGATGTGGTAACACTGCTAAAACGATAAATATGTGGAAATAAATTTTGTTCAAAGTCACCTCTTTTTTGTAGATGAACTAGAAGATGTTTTCTCATGGTATTATCACCAGTCTAATATAAGAAAAACTCGGTGTGTAACACTGTGTAGCATCACAACCCTTAAACATTTACACATAAATTTTGTTCGTTTTGCAAAATAAGTCCTATACTGTATGGATATAAAAAAAATAGATATTTTCAAATACTGACATTTGTTAATAGGTTCGTAGATTGGATCACTCGTTTAGATGTTCTTGGCTTAAATGTAGAGTGGATACTAAAAATTATAATAGATATAGTAATCCTATTTTTACAAAACTTCAACAAACTAGAGACCTAAAAATTGTTTATATCTGTCTCAAATAATTTTAGTAGTTTGAAAACTATGTTAAATTAAGTGGAGATTAAAAGCAGCTAAGAGGAGCGAAATTTAAAAAAAATACTTAACTTTTCTGGCTTATTTTTTATGTTTAATCCGGGCCTGTATAGCACGATACACCTTTTTTTAAATGGCCTGAAGTTTGAAATATTTTGTAAAGGTTTTTTATGATTCCCGAATTTATAAAAAAAAAAACTGTCAATGGTTTCATATAGAAACTTTGGGATCACCTAGATCAGGATTAATGCTTCACTTTGATTGACTAAGAAACCGTTAGTAAGTAGCTATCTAGGGCCAAAGGAAAATTAACTTGCCAACTTTTCGATCTATAAGTCTTACAGTTTTGGGGGTTTGGTTTTCAATCAGTGAAATATATATAGTAGATACTGAGTTTTTTAACAATACAACTCTTTTCATTTCCATGGTTTGAGCTTGTAATAAGGTACAAAACCAAAATGTATTGTCATTTGTTCCATTACGTTTCCTATGGATTTGCTTACATTCTACACAGCTTCATTCGACAACTAACAGTTCCTTTTTTTTTGGAAATTAGCTATAGCCTTGAAATAAATTGTTGCAATGGGATATAATATTGCAGTAAAAGGGCCATTCTCCTTTTGATTAAATGGACAGTCATGAGTGGGCAAAGACGTGGAGCCTTTCTGTCAGGTTGATGTGAAGGTAAACTTTTGAAATTAAATTTAGTAAACATGTTAATTTATTTACCCTTAAATAAACACTATTTTTTTATTTAGCAAACTTTTTTCAAAATTACCAAGTAATATAACATTAAAAGTGCACAAAACTATCCTAACGTAGAAGAGTAAGTGGTAACAGTAGATGTGACTGTAAATATAACAACAAACCATAAAAAATTAAGAAAAGCTATTATCGTAGATGCACTTTGCTTAACGACCAACACATAAACACACTATGCATACAAACCATCTTCTTTATTGATAGACAATATAAAAAATACAGTACTTTTAACTTTTTTACTCACTGCAATTCAGTATCTTGCAAAATATCCTTGGAAACCCCTTTCCGCAACAGAAAAAATTAACATGTAAATTCAAGTGAAGAATAGCATGGCAGATGAACCACCAGTCGACTCGACCTCCGAGAAAGAAACCCCGATATCCGAAGATGGGAGGAAACTTGTTAAATCAGGTAATTCGGGAACGACAGGAAAAACTAAACCTACTACAAAAGATTCAGAAAGTATTCTGGGGCGATGTATATCACCATCACCTTCGGGAGAGGAGCTTTCTAGGGGTGAGCTGGATGAAATTGTATCTAGCACTTTCGATATGCTCAAGTTTTGCCAAACAAAAGTGGATGAACAAAAAATCATGGGACATAACTTGTCCTTTATGTTGCTAAGAGTGAACGAAAGTTTAGACGCCTTCCAGAATGATCATATTCCAGCGCTTAATACGTTTCTAGTGAATGCTGAAGGAATAACTGCTGACTACTACGCGCAAATGTGCTGCCGTCTGCCAAAGTATGGAGATTTCATGCCTGCAATTGATGCTGATAACAGCGAAAGGATAAATATAGGAGGTAATGATCTCGTCAGTAAAAGCAAAGCTCTCAGCTTAGTTGAAAATGTCACAGACACCGCCTATGCTACGGCATTGCTCTTGAGAACTGGTAGAACTGTGTTTAAGGATGTCAATGATCTCATGAGGCTACGAAGAAATATGGCTTGTAAGGTTATTACACCCTTGCCCATGTGGATGGAGCTTCAGGATTCAATTTTTACCCAGTTGGAAAGTATAAGATGCGAAATATTTAAACTTACAGCCTATCTTAACTTTTTGGGCCTTACATCCGCTAGTTCGGAAGCACAAAAAACGCAGCCAACAAAACCTCCAGTAAAAAAAGAACCGCCGACTCGGATTGAAAAAAGGGAGGTTAAGCCTGAGGAAAAAACAGAAGAGATTAAAAAGCCGTCTGAGCCAGATAGTAAACCAGAAGAGCCAGTAAAACCACCAGAGGCAGAAATTAAACCAGAAGAGCCAGTAACATCACCTGAGCCAGAAATTAAACCAGAAGAGCCAGTAGCACCGCCTGAGCCAGAAAGTAAACCAGAAGAGCCGATAAAACCAACTGAGCCAGAAGAACCAGCTAGGGAATCAACAGACTCAGATGACATATTCAACCCCAAAGGAAGAATAAGGAAATATAACAAACCGCCACAACCAGAAGTTGACGAGGCGTGATCCTTAAACTTGACATTATATAACTTGGCTTCCCCCTTAAATATAGACTAAGTAAAACTTACTTACCTCTGTTTCTGTTTTTAAGCTTGCATAATACTAGTTCCTTAAATATTAGTTCCTTTATATATTTCAAGAATGAACGTTAATTTATTTAATAAATGTTTAGTGAACTTGCAAACCACATTTTTTATGTTTAAATAATCAATTCTGAAGAATAGTTTACAAACTATTCAATAGTTCTACAAACTATTGGTTTTGTTACGTCCACAGCCACTTTTTACGCCAGTCTTTTTCAAACAGCCTACGTTTGTTTTCCACCAATAATTTTCTTTTTTTCTTCATTAAATATTTTTAAAAGCTAGGAATTATCGTTAAGACAAATTTTTTTAGACACACAACTTTTACTTTGTGAAAATTAGTTTGATACATTACATGTAAATTAATTCTTTTAAGTGGTATATTTCATGACAAGAGTAGAAAGTAGAGATTTGCATATTCGAGACAATTTTTTTGAAGTATTACATTTATCGAACACAATCCCACTCGTGTTTTGAACGATATTTTTCACTACTCGACGAATCAGTGATATTCGTTTATTTCTTTAAATCGGCAAAAAACTGAACAGATAGTAATCATTAATTTTGCAGAGGAATCAATATAATAGTGGATTTAAGCAGGTAATAATCACTTAACGAAAACTGTGATATCATTAATTTTATGTAATAAAATTATGTCATCAAAAAGTAAAGAGAAGGGCCGATTTGCATTCTTTTTATACAGATAAAGACACAGATAAAAATTATCTTTGTATTCATTTATTTAAAGATATTTTTTAACCCTAATGTTTTAAAGATAAAAATAAGAATACTCTTAGAATTATATTTTGATTTTATTGTTTCGAATATAATAAAAATCCTTGCGTTAACAAAAATTAGTTGATGATGAAGATCCTTGATGTTTTTAACCGAGCTACGTCCTTTTATATTTGTGAAATCATTGATCAATCGTATAGTTCAGAATGAGCTTTGATTCACCCTTGGAAGCTTACGATAAAGATATTTCAACAGTCTTGGCTTACAGGTTGCTAATTTAATTTGGTTATATTGACATCTTTACTTTCTTAACGCCCATGACTATAATCTCCTGAAAATACATGCCTAGTGTCCAGTAGAACTGCAAGTGAGTCCTCTAATGTCAGTTCTTGGCGGACTTTGCTACAGTCACGGCCTTAAATTGATTTTCACAAACAATTAGGTGAAACCAATCCCGACTGACAGGCGGTGTATCGGTTACACGCTCTCTTCAAACCGATCCTTGAAAGCCATCGATAAATCAAAAGCAGTCTTCTAAAGCTCAAGCTCGTCTCCGTCGGTCGCAACTGTTAACGCTAAAATTGCACACCAAACAACGATTCGCCGGATAGCAATTAATTAAACCAATTATGTTGCGATGTCGAACATTTACCGGTAACAAAGCGTTCTGCAAGTAAGCAAATTAGATGAGCAATCATATGTTTCTAACAATAGATCAGCTGATCGGTTCCGCGCCGGACTGTGATTGACGGCTCTAACATCATGTTTGGTTGGGCGGTACCGAGCCAGATCTGTTATTACTGATCTACTTACGTCTTTGAGATGGTTTTTTCTATACTTTGATGATTTCTGCACTTAAATTATTATTCTTATTTTTTTTCTTCCTACACTTGATATTATTTTTAACTCTATGGGGACGTTACTAGGTTCAGTAGAATGTTGTACAACCAATTTATTTGCTGATATGGTTTTTTCGTATCTATCTATTTAACTCTCAGGGGTAATTTTAATTAAGAGGATAGTAGTAATAAAACAATGCGAACTTTAATCTGTAATCGTCTTTTGTAAACCCTCCAACTAAAACAAAATATTTAATACTAACATCTTAACGTATTTGTAACACATTTGAAATGTTATCACTTACATGCTAGAACTGAGATGGATTAAATTTCCTTTTTATTTTTTTATGAATGGAAAACTTTTAGTGAAAATGTCTTCTGTGGGTATTTTTTCTTATAGTAGGCTTATACTTTTACACAACCAGTGTCTGCATTTACTACAGTTATCTGACAGGAGAATGTTATTTCAACGTGCGGGATGAAGATTGAATAGGGTAATAATGAAAGTGCGTTAATAAAAACTATGACATTGATTTTTTTACAAAACAGAATTAAAAAATAAAAATCTAATTTGACCGAGGGATCGTTCCGCCAGAAACTAAAGTTTTAAACAGAGAACACAATCTCATTTTTACGTTTTACCTCCTTAACTGGTATTTAGGAGTTTCCCCTTCTCTCTTATTAGATCTCATAAAAGGCTGAGTCGAGGTAAAAGTGAATCGCTGAACATGAATGTTTGTTGTAAAACAAGTCCATCAGGCATCGAAGGCACAATGGCGAAAGAAACACTCGCCCAGGGGAAACTGCCATCGATACTACTCCGATATTATCGCATTACAAGGCTATCGAATTATGTAAATCGTCTTAATTTAATTATACAAAAAACTATTCATTAGTTTTTAAACGCCCTCATGTCGAGACATTAGTTTATCATTTACATACATTTGTGAAACTGGGTTACGCCTCGATCGAGGGGGAACTTTCGATTCTTTTTTACAGCAGTGAGATAGGAAAGAAACTATGGGATATTGGCTATGTTAATATTATATAATTTAGTAGTTATCACCTTTACGCAAAACCAGGGGTAACCTATATTCTCGCACACTAAATGCTAACAAGTGTTTGACTTTATATTCATAGGCCCAGTCATACGAAAACCCTATTAACTACTTACTACCTATATATGGAAAACATTTTCTTAGAGAAAAACAAAATATATAATATTATATAATATATCAGTGATAAAATCAGCAGCATGGTCCAGTACTGTTCTTTTAGCACTTTCCGAATGATTCGAACGCATAAAAAAGGTTCAAACTGAGGTTATAAAAACTGGAAGGATAGTAAACTTATGATTTTATCCTTATGGAAATTGTAGAAATGCCTGAAGTACTAAGACGCTTTCACCAACATAAATAATTTATTACATTCATAAAACGATACAAAAACCTTTCTCCAGCTTTCAGACATTTCAAAACCTATTGTAGATGCTCCTAAGTTTCCTCCAAGGAAGAGTCGCTTGAACTGTTGCAACGTCTTTATTGACCGATTCTCACTGAACGAGCGGTGAACGTTATCTGGAGAACATTGAGATAAGCTGCCTCTGCAGCATGAGGGAAAGGATAGAGTTGTTCAGTAGATAGGGGAATGCCCCGAGTGTAATCTTAACTGCGGTAGTATTGTTATCGTAGGTTCGCATCACTACGTAAACGGGACACTTAGTGGTTCATTGAGACCGAGATCGCACCTCTACTGATGGTGAAGCTAAACCGCTAAATAGCTGCTAATTAACCGGTGATTTCTTGCTTTAAGGTTATAGAATGTGAGGCAGGCTACGTAAGCTAATTAGTAGTTTTTATCAATTTGTGCAATATTCTATAGTGAGGATTAACGCCTACACTAGTGAATATTATGTCCATCATTTAGAACGTACTAATGATTGGTTCAGCTCATAAATTATTAGTAAAATTGTAGTTCGGATCCCACGTTAAACTATAGGTCTCTTAGTTTCCATTAGCTATTAATTTACAGACATATCTGAGGAACATGTCGGCCTTAGTCAGTGATAAGACTACAAGATCGCGCCTCAATCATCCTACAATCATCTCTAATTCATACTTGGCTTAAAAACCTTCAAGAGTAAGTCACCATTTCAAGTAAGTAAGAAAAGTATTAAAAGTGTAATTTCATATATTTTCTAAGAAATCTAAACAACTTGCTAAGAAAGCCCATTATTAAAAATTAATTTTGGATTTTATACCTTAGAAAAACTATAAAAATTATCTTAGGCTTTCCTATTACTATGTCGTCTAAATTTGGAAGGAAATATCTTGGAAAATACTCGCTGAAGGGACTCAGTATAAAATATCTGTTAATGCCTAGAAGCATTAAAACATAATAAAAATCTGTGCTTCATAGCTCAAAACGCTTCACCAAAGTCCATACGTACAACTCTCCATTGTTAAGGAGATGAAGAGCGGAGGCGCCGGCGGCGGAAGGTCCGAGATCTGTCCGGTGCCATTAGGCCAATCTCATTAATCTGGCGTCCATGCAATTACGGTTTAATTATGGTAGGGTTAATGAATTGAAGTCATTTATTATCAGTTGGAAGATCATCAATCAGAGGTTGACCCCAGCGACACCTGGCGTGTGCCGACCCTAACTACCGAGTGTGACGTGACCACCGGTGACGTCACGGAGGTGTCTCCCCGCGACACCTGGCGTGTGCCGACCCTAACTACCGAGTGTGACCTGACCACCGGTGACGTCACGGAGGTGTCTCCCAGCGACACCTGGCGTGTGCCGACCCTAACTACCGAGTGGACGTGACCACCGGTGACGTCACGGAGGTGTCTCCCAGCGACACCTGGCGTGTGCCGACCCTAACTACCGAGTGTGACCTGACCACCGGTGACGTCACGGAGGTGTCTCCCCGCGACACCTGGCGTGTGCCGACCCTAACTGCCGAGTGTGACCTGACCACCGGTGACGTCACGGAGGTGTCTCCCCGCGACACCTGGCGTGTGCCGACCCTAACTACCGAGTGTGACCTGACCACCGGTGACGTCACGGAGGTGTCTCCCAGCGACACCTGGCGTGTGCCGACCCTAACTACCGAGTGGACGTGACCACCGGTGACGTCACGGAGGTGTCTCCCAGCGACACCTGGCGTGTGCCGACCCTAACTACCGAGTGGACGTGACCACCGGTGACGTCACGGAGGTGTCTCCCAGCGACACCTGGCGTGTGCCGACCCTAACTACCGAGTGTGACGTGACCACCGGTGACGTCACAGATAACGCTAAGAGACGCTTCCGTGACCTCCGGTGACGTCACGGAAGCGTCTCTTAGCGTTAACTATAATTTTAAAACGAATGTTTTGTTTCATCAGCACCAGTGACTACATGAAGATATCTGCTCAACTGTAACGTTCGTAAGGAAAAAAGGATCCATCAGGGACTGTTTTTAATATTAACCATGTTTTACGCTACAAAAGTTCATTCATTGCAATATCACACATGGCTGTATCATTTTTGAACTCGTTATTGCATTTTAAAACTTAGATTACTTTTAATGAAATAATATTGTTCTACATAATGTTATAATACTGTATAGGGGAAATTCACTAAAAAATGTTTCTGTCAGTTATGTGGAGTCCGAAAACTACCGACCCGACCGGGCTGAAAGTTTGCAAAAAAGCTTGATCCGAAAAAGCAAATAGGCCTATTCACTTCCTTTAAATCCCCTCTGGCTTCGCGCCGCAGGCTTGTTATACATTCATTTTGTACTTTTTTTATCAGGGTAGTTTATTTTGTTTCCATGGTATTGCTGTTTTCCTCTTAAACAGTGAGGAGAACGGGTAAAACTTCTTGTCTCCTGATCATCAAAACAGATTATCTATGTGTATGTATACATGTATTTATATTTATCTATATAAATACATATAGCATCGCTTTTGTAATACTTTTCTGCACACCATTAGTACGCTGTCAGAAATCCCATAATCCCCGCTGCCGACGCCGTTAGAAATCCTGTAGATGTGTATAATCCCAAAGTATGTTATTTAGTTTTTGGAATTGCAGAAAAATTTTATTTGACGATGAAAAACAGTGCTTGAGCCTTATCGGTTGGCATTTAGCTGCGAAATAACAACAAAATGGACAAAAATTCAGTCACATGTTTTTTATTTAAGAAAAACTATGGGTGTATTTCGACCACTAGGGGATCTCTAATGTAAAAAATTATGCCCCACAACAAAATCTTGAGAAACACCAAGTGGAATTTGTTGATGAGAACCGAAAAAGTCTTTTAGAAATCTTCAACCTAGCCGTATTAAGCGATGAAAAATACAATTGTATTTTTTGTTCTACAACAAAGCAGGGAGATCTAATATATTTTACGACCTCTAATATATTGTGACACGAACCCTGATGCATCTAATGGTCAGAACATGGCTTAATGAGAGGCGCTGTGCGGGCGACCACCGGAGATCATTCATCTAGTTACTGAAGGTAACGGGACGACGACTGATTAATACAGCACAGGGCTTTTAGTTTGTCCTCAGTTTATTGTATTGGTGTTGAATTGTCCTCTTATATTAGTTTGTAGTTTAATTCTTTTCCTATATTCATTCGTAGTTTGGTAACTTTATACGCACTGACAATTATTAATTATTGTTATAACCTTCACTTTGCCTTCTGCGTTCTACTGTGTTGGACGACGGATTGTGTTCTAAGCATTTTGTCATTAACTTTTTAATGTTTTATTTGGCATAACGGTTTTATGGTACTGGTTTTTTATGGTGCGATGGTATTTTTTTGTGTAATATCATTGACTTCAAACACAGAAGGAGACTTTCCATTGTCATTATATAAAGAGTACCAAATTTTATGTCAGCCAGGATTTGAAAGAGGACTTAGTTACAGTAATAGAGTATACTACAGTACACTATTAATTACACTATATGGTGTTAAGAGAGCAAACATGAGATTAAGAACTCTTATTCCCTAACATATTAAGTTTCGAAAACAAATAATTAGCTAAAATAAATCAATTAAATCAGCAATATCTGTTGGCCATTTGGTCGAACTACATTCACTTCAAATCCTGGCTGACACAAAAACAGACACAGATGGCCCATAACAATGGGTAGTCTCCTGTATTTAAAGTTAAATATTTTTGCGATGGTATTTTTTTTAAGGGAGACGCAATTCATGCATCAGCCTGATGTTTACCATTTTAGATAATAAGATAAACTTAATACTATTTCAATCACTTTTGTCCACTCGGTTGATGAAAATTGACAATAACAACAGACTGAGAAGAATCTGGTAATATTTTTTACAACACAAATATATTTACCACACTATCAGACTGGTATGAAGAAACTGATATTTTGACTATCAGACAAAAAATAGATCTATCAGACTTAGAAGTCAGATATCAGGAGCATTAAAGAAATACCAAGTAGCTAAATATTTAGATTATTACACAACTTAACGAAAGTAATTCTTCAATGACACGTATGTTCCAAAAGTGAAAATAACACGCCGCTTGGTTGTCAATCACTAGAACATGACACTGACCCTCGACCCCATCATGTATCACCTGACATCTCTCATTAGTAGCTAAAATGTGTTGCGAAAAGCTTCATTTGAAATTGATACTTCATCTACAATTATACATTGGCACGGGTTGTTATTATGCCAACTGATAGATACGCCACTAGTGACTCGAACGTGTTGAGTGATATTAAGTTTATAAGAAGGAATTTTATTTCAAAAATTCTAGTTAGGAAAAAACTTTGATTGCTTTTCATAAAACTTTAATGGAATTATGATTATATATTTTACTTATATATAGGTTTTTTTAGTTAAGTATGAAGCTAATTACATAAACTATGGAGAATAAAACAATACGTTTTAGTTCATAAATAGACTACAAATATTGTTATATACAGAACTTGGGTAACTATGTCTGCAAAAAGTCAATACCCTTTGGTTAAGTGTCTGGAGGCAACGACTCTAGTGAACAAAAAAACAATATTACTAAAATATAAATCCACTTCCAGTTTTAATCCATTTTTTATACAATCCGTTTCGCAGTCCTTCACGGTGCGGTTTTTATAACCGAGTTTCTGGCAGTATTTAATTAAATTAAGCCAATTTACATAATTTAATAGCTCTTTTAATCTGATAATACGTGAGTTCACTGCGACAAGGCGCCGAGGGCGGTGGTTCGATCCCCTATCATTATGGGGCTATAGAAACAACATTTTCAATTAACTGCACGATTCCCTCACCAATCTTTCATCTTGAACAAACTTCACCGAAATTTATACTCTTTTTATAGCCGTATTTGTGAAACTCGATAATATTGTTGTTTATGGGTGATTTCGTCAATTACTGTTATTTATTTAACGAGTGACAAAAATATTGGTGACTACCGTTGAAGGTAAAGGTCGGGTTTTATTGGCTGGCGAGGATTTCTAACTCACAATTTCAAAATTTCTTGCGGCTATTTTATAATCAAAAGGTTTTCATCGATTAAAGGTTGTTTGTTCTCATATTTAATCATAAATCCCTAATTAATTTTTATAAACTACATAATATTTTAATTATTTTTTGTATTTATTATTACAGAGAACATCCACTGTTGGAGGTGATCATTGTCTACTGCAAAATAAATTTTCGCTAATGATATAAAACTTGATTAAGCAGTTACATGCCTAAAGTGATATTTTTACTGCCCTCTACATAATATACACATTATTCTGGGGAACCTCAAGGATAAATTTTAATATCTATTTCATTTTGAATGCATGTAAAGTTTTAAATGTTATGGATATCTTCTTTTTTCGATGGCTTATGAATTATTAATGAATTACAATAATGTTCTCTGTAAAGTTCCAACCAATATTCTTGAGTCAAGTCATACACCATTTTCAGTTGAAAATGTTGCTGTGTTAAAATAAAAATAACACTGTTCCGGAATCTACCTGAGCCTTTTTATGGGTTATTGTATTATAATTATCCTCTTAAGTAACACCTACTGGCCTTATACAATAAATAATGAAATAATGTGGCCCTATTTATTGTATTTACTTTAAACATTGTGTCTTTTTATCCACTCTTTCTAAATCCCCCCTGTCCATGCAAGTTTAAAATACAACTTAATATCGTTTGCTGAATTAAAAAATACTTTACATTTAATGAATATATATTACAAATTTTCTCAGGATGAAAACGTTCTTCAAATTTGAAACCACTATAACTACTCACCCCCCTGACTATTACCAACTTGAGTGCCAAAATACCCCTTTACCACACGCTGGCGCCCCGCGACACGGCAGGGTGCGGTACCCGGTAGTCTCCCCCCCCCCCGCTAACAGCTGACTGCGGCTACACCCGGTGGTTATGGTAATCAGCTGACCCATTATTGACCGCCCAGCTGATCTGATCGGCCACTTGTTCAAAGTCATTCATTACCTCCGATCTGCGGCTTACGAGACACGACACGTACGAAGTGTGTGATGCGGATCGCGAGGCTTTTACCCGTGTGACATGTGGGTAATGAGTATGTCTGCTCTTGTGCGTCTCTATGAATATTATGGTTTTAAATGCTATGTACTTTAAAATAAAGTTTTTATTAAACATTATGTTAAGACCATTCTTGTTTTAAGGGCTTTTTACTCCTGTATTACTCTCTACATCCGTCCTTAATGTTAATTACTGTTTCCCGTTGTATTTGTGTGCATATTTTACTTTGTTAAATTTATCTCTATACTTTTCTGTTTAATTTAAATTTTCTATTCTTATTTTTTTTATTAAAAATTCCTCTACAGTGGCTGATTGTTGACTCGTTCCCCACCCACAGGCTTTGACCCATGTGGGGAACTAATTCCTATTGTAAATTATGAATTGTGAATAACACTGTTGTATTGTTTTTTGAAGGAATAAACAAATTTCATTTCAATTTCATTTCATTTCAAAGAATAACCCTTTATGTATGATATAACAATTTAATATAAGGTCTTTGAATAATATTTATCTTATCATTTTGTGAATATTACAAAAGACTCATCCTATTAGTTCATTGCTGGTTCACAACGTTTATCTATAAGACGTGGCGACACGTTCATTCAATTAAACCTGTAAAACTGTTATATATCCAAATAATTCGGGAAAACGTAGAGTGGATTTATTTACACAGTCCTTAGGCAGTTGTAATTAATATTTTGCATTAAATAATATTTTAGAGGGTTTGGTCTGTAAAATTCGTTTGAAGAGAGGGAAATATGACATTACGTATCCAGGCTTAGTACAGTATATCTGAGAGTGTTCTTTAATGTTGTAATTCATGTTATTTGAGTAACTGTGATGTTACTAATAACTGGAAATTACCCAACCGTTCATTTTTTTTGCCTCCTCGATACATGACTCGTAGCAAAAATAGTTTTCGTCCCTTTAACTCCACGTGAAAAACTGCAAGCTTCTCAAATCAAGGCGACACGTCCTAATCAGGGATTCTTCTGCTAAATTTGAACTACCTGAATTACAACGGCTTCAGCTTACACCAGCCTTTGCTGGATTGACCGTGGCACATTTAAATACTATAACTAAAAGTCTAGAACCAAATTTACAACTGATCATACTTGATCACTCTGTGACAGATCACGATAGAAACCATAATCCCTCCTATATTTACAAGGCACTTTGATTTCAAACGTTCGCTTCCACGACCTCAAGAGACCTCGACACCTTCCAATGCGGGTTGTTCAATTCAAATCCCCGGTCGTAAAGTTTTCTCCGCACGAGTCCGCAGCGGTGTCGGTGGCGCTATCCTCGGGGATTTGTCTCCACTAATCCCACAATCCCACAATCCTGCAATCCCATCCCGTCCCGGTATGACTTTATGTCGCGCTTATCACTGAAATGTAAATCCCCAGTCGGTGACCGCTGGCGTGCCCGCGGAGTGACTTGTCTCTGTCTCTGTCGCTGATAGCGTAATGCGCATGCGCGGGCTGCTATCTTAATGGGATTAGTGACTTAAGTACTCGCCTTCCCTTGTAGGGTCCGATCGGAAAAAGTAGTCCGCGGACTTTTTGTCCCGTTTAAATAATCGTTTAAGTTGGGTATTGTCTAATGGGTATTATTTAATGACTTGTATATATGAATTTCAAATTTTTAGTTTCTCTTATGAAACTTTGAAACGTAAGGGAACTGTTTGAACCGCTGTTTAGGTGCAAGCCGTTAGTTTTCAAAAACGTAAACACATAATTTCATCATAGCCCAAAGACAAAAATGACAGAGATCCAGATTTGATATTTGAACACATTTTCTAATGACTTCTTAGAGTTGGTGAACTATAAAATATATTTTGTGAAGGGGGTAAATGTTAGTGTACTATTGGACTGATTATCTGATTTAGTATTATTTTTATAATCCGTTTTTTTTAGTCCTGAGTGGCATCTGGTATGAGTATAGTATAGGGTTCGACATTTTAGGTATATTTTTATGAGTTAGTCTTGCTGATGTAAATTAGAATAATAAGTATTTATGTGATATGTCAAACTTTACCATCCCCACCAAAACAACTTTCAGATGGATCAATAATTGCATAACACCATAGTGAACAATTTATTTTCACTTTCAAAATAATGACAACAAGTAACTTAAAGTTTCCCTCTTCTTCTATCATCACGACAGTATGAATAGCGAATTCTTTAATCTTTTCAGCTACACTCTATAAATTTCCAAGCCAAAACAGAACGAACCATACCCCACCTGATTTACATTCGAAAATTAGGTCAAACCTGAATATTCAAGAACTTATCGCACACGGGCCTTCCAAATGTGGACCGTTTCGATTAGAACGTAAGGCGTGATGACCACGTTAAGGCGAAACTCCAATCTCGCTGTCACATTGCCGCGATGGATACCCCTGAGAGGCACAGCCTATAATCACGGGGTTATCTGATTAGTAATCGACCGTGTTTTGTTTATTGAGAGATTCGTTTATCAGATCGGTATAATTTCGCGATTAGTACCCAATATAGGCGGGGGTTTGGAAATCGGTTATGATTTACGTTCGCTTAATATGTCACTTGCGGTTTTTTTCTATGTTCGATTAAGGTTGTGACAAATTATAATAATTTATCAAGGAAAATTTGTATCGTGTATAATTTGCTTTGAAAAAAACTAACGTAAACGTAACGTAAATTTTTTGTTGTCAAGATGTATAGAATTGACGTATCAATCAACTTTACGAGTCATATCTTCATTTATTTAATGATTTATTTTGTTTGTAATTACTCTCAGTTTTAGCTTTACTATTACCATGTAATAAGCATATTTGAGAATTATCTAAGCAATTTAAATTAGGTCTAGTTAAAATTAAATTTAACTAACCAAAACACCCTATATTAACTTAATAAATAAAGAAAATGAACTCTTAATAAAAGGAGTTGCTTTTGTTTCTTACATGTCACCAAGGTTATTGATCACTTTGAAGCCTACATTAGGAAATGAAAGCAGGTACTTATCATACCATAAACATGTTACCGACACAAGTTATTCTGGACTGTACACAATTTATGAATGTATTGTGATAACTAAATTCCCTTATTTTTTATATTGAGGCATCACGATATTAATTCGATGATGTTCATGTTACGTATGTCCAATCTTTTTATGGGTTTTATTGCTGTTGCTCATGTATTAAAGTACGCCATTTAACTTTTCACTTTCAATTAAATCTTCAGATTTGTGTATAATGCAAAATTTATGTTTGTCACGTTTTTTCTGTTTGTCACGTTACCGAAGCCAATTGTAACACGCTTCTTTAGACAACCAGTAAAAATAAGACATAAATAAAAGGTGTGACAAAAGCTTAAAGCAAATGGGTCGTTCCAAAAGAGTGAAGAAACAAAACTGTTGTCCATTAACTGGTGATTTCGTTAATGGTTCCCGATCATTAAACTGCCATTAAATCTAAACAAACATTAAACACACACTTTTGAACTCCATTTAGAAATTGACAGGAACATCTTAATGTAGCCGTTTTATGGTATTGCTAAGAGGTGTTGGTCACTTTGACGCCGGAAGCTTACGTGTTAAAAGAGCTGTAAAACAAATTATCAACAAATAAATCAAACTAATGTGATGTTTTTAAAAGCATTGATCCCCATTATTTTTTGCCCAGCTCGCCTGTTGGTTGAAAAATTAAGAACGTCATTAGTATACACCAGTTGGTGCGATTAAAATTGTTAATTGGGTCTGCCTAAAATATTTTTAACCAATCGCCCCTGATAACGTCCAGGTAGGAAAGTTATAGAGGGATTTTTTTGGAACACAGTTTTTTACTTTGCAGCTTTGTTTGGACTAGTAAGGAGGTGAACATATCAAAATTCCTTGTCCGTAGCCCTTGAGCGGGGTGAGGGAGGGGGCCTGAAGGAACCAATTTTAGGTTTTTCCTAAATATCTTGAAAAATCTAAACTCTTAGTATTCCCTGTTAAGTTTGAAAAAATACATTTCCTGTAAGAAAAGTATAATATGTCTTATTTTGTCCAACCATTTACAAGGTAAGCACTAATTTTATTAATATTTAAACAAATATCCCTTCTATAAGGAATACATGTAAATTTGTGGGTAACATACATGCCCAATAGGACTACGCTTTTTTTACCTAAAGAAAAATGAACAGCATTCAGGCAATATTGACAAAATTTCCAACAACATTATCAACATTGATATCCTATGTGCAATGTTTTAAAACATTCAAATCAAGGACTCACATGATTGTGGATTTGTTGAAACATTGTTAACTGATTCACAGTACATTATAAGATCTTTTTTGCTACATTAATTTTGATCGATCGTTGAGGGTTGGACACCACACATAATTTGCACTGAACAGAAAACGTAATTAATACTACATAGAAAATCTCTTCTAACACTTTACATAAAGATCATACATTATCTTGATTGTCAACTGCATTAACTCTTTGCACTTGGTTTTTTAAAGACAATCCAAGCTAATAAAGTTTTTACATTTCACGTCGCGGTATGCAACTGAATCCACAAACCTTAACTCCCAACCAATTGTTTTATCGACAAACTACAAAGCAAACCAACCAAGATCTTACAACAGTTGATTTTTTCGTACGACATAATTTAGATTAATTTACACTCATTAGCCAAACGAGGCACTAACCACAAACGCCATTCACAATTTAGTTTCACAACTCGAATGAAGCAGGAAAGTGAAAAGCAAACAACTTCGTCTCAAATCACAAATCATTATTATGGACTGATTACAAACAAGTTGCAAGGACGGTGTACACACACAAACACACATTTGTACACACACAAACACACACTTACACACACACAAGGCAGGTTGTGGCCCAGATGACCATATTTGGGGCCCGAATGATGAAAGCAGCTAAGCGTTAATTGTCGGCTGTCGACGTCGGGTATTTGCGACCAACGGGCCCCGGACTGACCGTTCTGATGAAATGGCTTTCAATTCATTCAAAGAGCCGCTAAGGAGGGGGGTTTATGGCCTTTAATTACCATGCAGACTTGACTCCTCTAGGATCGGGATCAGGAAGATGTTCCCTTCAGTTTTACTTATCTAGCGATTGGCTATCAATTTTTATCAATTTTAACCAATATTTTTTATCAATTTTCTTGCTATCAATTTTTTTAGTGGGGTTATGGCCTTTAATTACCATGCAGACCTGACTCTTCTAAGACAAGGAAGAGGAAGATGTACCTTTCAGTTTTACTTATCTAGCGTTTGGCCATCAATTTTTAACCTATTTTTTATAAATTTGCTGTCGTCAATTTTTTTCTTGGAGGGGGTTTATGGCCTTAATTACCATGCAGACCTGACTCTTCTAAGACAAGGAAGAGGAAGATGTACCTTTCAGTTTTACTTATCTAGCGTTTGGTTATCAATGTTGAGTTTGTGAAAAAAATTCACAACCCAACCTTGGTTGTGGTTGCGGTTACGTTTTGGTTGTGGGTTTGTTTTTTGTGGTTTTATCTTGGGTAGTAAAATAGGACCAAAACATAAAGTTATACTGATGATTTTACCGGGCTGTAGATTAATCTATTTAATTAAGCTTGGGTTGAAAAATCAGTTGTATTTAATTTTCGTTTTTTTACTCGCATTATTTAAGGATGTAATAAAGGGTGTTTTTTTTAAACGCGACTCAACTTTTATTTTATCAGTGAGGGATTATCCCCCCCCCCAAAGATCCCCGGATTTGACCCCCCTATATAATTGTCTCTGGCGATATATAAAAAGTAAGGCTTACGAAAACAATTCACAGGATATTCAGCATCTCAAAACAAGCGATACAACTTTATGCAAGAAATTCAAATATGCAACACTTGTTCAGGAATTTGATGGAGAGAGCACAACTTTGTACAAATGACTATTGCGGATTGTTTGAACACACAATATAAACTAAAATGTGATCAAACTTAAATAATAGGTTATATAAAATATAAAGATAACCAAAACAATACTCATTTCATATTTATATGTGCATTATTCAATCTTAAAAATGGATTGCATGAAAAAACTCCCTGCATAATTGTAATCTAATATGACTCCAGACAATATGACGCACTGACTTAAAGTTACACTTTAGAACAATTATATTTTGGATGAATTTACCTATACTTCCTGGCAATCAAATAGAATAACATTCATTCCAAAAGTAAAAAATTGACAATATTCACAAAACAATACGTGGAATACATTTTCTCAATAAATTCGTGTTCATAGAAATGAATTACTACTCGGTGTTCTAAGCCTCGAATAAAATCATGAAATGAGAATTCATTTTAAACATTTTAATTGGGCGCTGAAAACAAAGATCATCATAGAATTAATCTCTAAGGTTACTATGAATAAACGTTAAAACTTGCTTTGTAGTACACCCCTAGGTTTTACTTTATAAGACATGCTTTAAAAATATATTCAACAAAATACTAAGACATTTTCAAGAATAAGTTTATTATTGTACCAAAAAATATTTCATAGACACGTATTTAATTTATTATATTAATAATTTAGTATTTAATTTAGTATTAATTTATTATATTAATAATATTAATAATTTATCTTTTAGAGTTAAAACTGGATTTGAATGAGTATCCTTACCCAATACCATCAGTCACTTATTAGAAATCAGAACTAACTTAATGACTGTAAAAATCCCTTTCTCCGGAATGTGTGCCAAGGAAATTGGAATTGAAACTTGTAATCATTAGAATTACTCCATCATTCACTTTTGTAAGTCACGGTGTGGATTTTACGAAGTTCAGTAAGTTTGTAGTGTAATGAATTAAGCTGAAGCGAAATTTAAATACCCCCGTTGCAGCAGTCCTGCATACTCAGCGAATTTCAAGTGCATAAATAAATCATTTAAATGAAGTCTCGCATCAAGTAAAATCAATATTCATTCAAAAGAAAGCGTGCAAAAATACTCTCCTAGTGGCTTTTAAGATCAACAGGCTATAAAAAATAATAGCCTATACTTGGCACGAAAATGCAATGTTCAAAACTTCAAAACAGCTGGCTTTTCCAATTTAATCGTATGGGGAAATGACCAGCTGTTTAAGTTTGAGTAAAAAATAAATTTCATAAACATCATCAGTAAAAATCTGTATTCGCTATAGTACATTTATTTGACATATTTAGTTATCTGGCCTTTAAGTAAGCCATATGTCTGTATCCACCATGTGGCTTTGAATCAAACATCAGCTCACATGTTTTAATGTAAACAAAGCAGACGTTTTAGATCCCAATGCTACTTAAATGGCAGTTATTTTATGTTATTTTTTGTTATCTAGCAAACTTTAAGAAATTGCAGTACTTTTCCTGAGTCCCTGACATTAAAACATTTAATTTGAGCCCTGTTCCCTCATCCTGTAATTTGCCAAATGCCCACAATTGGTATTCAAAAATAAATTATTCTTCATAAGATTAGTATGGAAAAATGCAGGTTTGCTGCCACAGAAATTTGAAAATGAGGTATTATATGCTACAATCCAATATATCTAAACTATATAAAGCCACATAACATGTTTTATCAAGATATGCTGAGGAATAAGAAAGCTATCCAATTGCATTTTACCTCTCATAAGGTTAACATTGGGAAAGAGAGTACACAGGTTTGCTGCCTCAGGAATTTGATGATTTGGATATTTTAAGCCATAATCAAGTAGATATTAACTGTATGAAGCTTCATGTCATTTCTTATCAGTATATTTTGAGAAATGAGCGAACTACACAACTTATTTTATTACCCATAAGGTTAGCATGTAGAATGAGTATGCAGGTTTTCTGCAACAGGTATGTTAAAACTGGTTAGTTTTAATTCATTATTTAGTATATCTTAACTAGAAGAAGCCATATACCAAGTTTTGTCAAGAAATGTTAAAAAATAAGTAAGATATAGAATTTTTTTATTTCCCATAAGGATAACATGGGGAATGATTATGCAGGTTTGCTGCCACAAAAATTGAAATTTCGGGGATTTTTGACTAAAATACATTATATTTCATCTAGATGAAGCCACAAACCAAGTTTAATTAAGATATGTTGAGAAATGAGCGAGATATAGAATTTTACTTATTCCCCATAAGGTTAACATTGGGACAACGTACTGTGTTTACCACTTTCAATATCTCGGTAACCAATGGACATAGAGCAATGATTCAAAATAATAATTTTTTTTTTTTTTTTTTTGAGGCGAATCCAATGGTGCCAACAAAAATTTGATAAATTTCATTTTTTTATGTAAAAACCCCAAAAAACCCATTTTTGGGGGGGTTATTCCCCCTTTACCCCCCCTTCCGATGGTCCGATCGGGCTGGTTTACGAACTTGTCCAATCGATCACCACTTTACATGTCTGTACCACGGCCGCTATCGTGCTCACAGACACATATATATATATATATATATATATATATATATATAAATTCGAACGAATGGTGTTTTTTGCTTCTGGTGGCCCCAAAACGAAAAGTTATCATGGTCTCGGGCTTAGGTCTTACCATGAGACCTACGGTAATAGCTTCTTCCCTATAGGGGAAATTCGCTAAAACCAAACCCCATTTCGCATTTCAGATTAAAAATCTGTTACTTAAATTTTTTCAAGTCAATTTCAATGTATAATTTTTAGAATAAAAATCAAGATCAAGACTCCTACACCGATTTTAATAGTTTAGTTGTCGTTGGAAAGAGCGTGAAGTTTTGCAAGAAATTAAAGTGTAATATGAAGGTTAGTTTAAAGGTAAGAGCTGCAGATCAGCGCGTGTCCACTAATAGTTAGTTATTAATACATATACTTCATTATCAATTACTTTATGATTGACTTTATGGCAGTTTAGGTTGGCATTATTGATACTATTGCAGGCATTAGATATAACATAGCCATATTACCATACCAAAGAAGGAAAATCAATAAAAAGTGTAATGTTCCTAAAGAGAATAGTTAATTGCCACTTCCCCACCTTCTCGTATTCTATACTCCTCCATTAGTTCGTCTACCAATGCATATTTGAGACTAGAGGCATCAATAAGTAATAATTACGTTCAATTACCTTTAAATTGGTTATTCTATATGGCACAGGTACTTACCTATACCTGACACGTTTAACTATAGCTCTGGACAGCCTTACTGGCGGGTGAGTGAGTGCGCTGTTGTAATTAGTGTTTAATATCTGCAATGTTTAGGTAATAAATCACATGGTCATTTGTTCATGTAAAGGTACTTTACACAATATTTTGCTGCAACCGCAAGTGCAACTAATGTTATATGCTTGCAAGCTCAACACAATTCATGAAGTACGACGACAAAAGTGTGGAAACACATTATTAAATGTAAACAAATCATTTAAGATGACAGGTTGCCAAAACAAAAAGACCAGCTGATACATTGCGCAAATATTTTCCAGAAATTTTAATTGCGTAAGAAATCTCTCGGTGAAATATTACAGGGCATTCTTTTGTAGTGTAAATGAGGTGAAACGTAAACAAAGTTTTGACAGTTCTACCAAAACATGTGTTTATTTAGCAGACATTTTGGGAGATTACAATTTTCGCCACCCGCCATTAAGGCTGTCCAGAACTATAGAAGTTGCATAAGCTAAGTTTCCACCGATAAGTAACCATTATAAACATGAAAGTCAGATTTAGCAAAATCTGGTTCATTAATAACAGACCCACATAATTTGGATCTGATCGATTTTGAAATACTTTATATGGAACTGGGCTTAAGGCGTAGTCTAACTATGTTGGTTTCTATTAGCAGCTATTATTATTTGTTAATTGCATACAGAAATTCACAATATTTTAATTTACTTTCGAGTTCTAATGCTGGTATTTAGGTACAGAACAAATTGTATGCAAAAGCGTGTTTCAATATGTTATTAATCAGAAGAAACCCCTTTAGAGTTATTTGTTTCAATTTTATAAAATTTACCATGCAACATAAAATTTTTTGGGCGTTGTAGTACATAAACCTTTTGGAAATATGTTCTGTACTTACACAATAGTATAAATTTGCAGCAATATAAGGCAATGACAACAATAAACAATAAATCTATGATAATCTATGTAAATAATATTTTACTTTACCATATACTGTTGTAAAAACTGCAGTTTTTGTAACACCAAGGTAATCATCATGAAATCCTTACATTAACCTTTAATTTCAAATGGAAAAATGTTAAAACCCCAATAAGAAATCAATTATTATTACTTAATTTCTGAATACATAAAAAATTATATTATACGTAGCCCGCGTCACTTCATGACTTTAAAACAAAACACGAGAAAGTAGGCTTTAGTTTAAGTTGATTATTCATAGGGTTTCGCAGCGTGATACGCCTTTCAATGAGTAAGTGTGTGTATTGATGTCATTTTTTTTATTTTCTAGACAAACTGCCCATCAGGCAAACTTTTAAAAGTACCCTATTACTTAATACTTAAACTTCAATATGGAGAAGAAACTTATTTAATCTCTTTGAAAGTGTCAATACGTTATAGCATTGATAATAATAAAAGTCAATGATTATAGGCTCTGCATCTTTTTAGTAGAACTATTTTCATTTTGCATAATTTGGGGGTTAGTTTACATGAATCTTTATTTCTTATCGCACCTTCATGCCTCTGTTTTGGATTTTTGCAAATAAATGAATCTGTACATTATTTAAAAACAACATCGAGGCATCAGTCTCTTGCACTCATTTTAATTAGATCAGTAAGAAGATGCACAAACCTCTGATCGACGTAAACTAACCTTTAAGTAACGTTAATACGAAGGTCATTCTCTATTTAAAACACAAATTAATTACCCAACACTTACCTGATTTCGTGTTTCGTATCTTAAGTACATGTTTGAAAAATTCATACTGAAGCAAATATCATAGCTTTCAACGATTTAATAGGTGCATTGTTATTGATACATTTAAAAATCTAGTAAAACAGGCTGGCTAACCGTAAACACTTAATTATACTTCTCATTCCAAGTACAAAATCCAGGTTTTAAATTTAATGCGGTTTAAACCTTGAAATCCTTTAGATAAAACTTCAACTAATATTGATATTTTAAAATTCTTAGCGTTGAAATATGCATGAATAGTTTTTTTTCGAAATCCCACCTCATGTGTTGCATATGTTACTTTTTTAAATTTTCAATTCTACAAAAGAAATAAAGGGAATTAAGATTATTATAGACTGTTGGTCTTGGTTAAGGATAAGAACTGTAGGTTTCAATAGGATAATGATTCTTTTCCTTGTGATAAGAATATATATTATTTTCTTGTTTTATAAGAACGTATACATATATCTTAAGAAATAAAAACATAATGTGGATGAATATGAAATGACTTTTGTTAGCCTTGCATTCTATGGTATAACTATGTAGCTATTTCAATTATCAACCATCTGTTTTGTTATAAATGACGATTGGAAAAACTTCACAGGTTTACAACAGATATTAGCACTTTCACTGGAATTTCAAAAGCCTCCTGTGCGTAGGCTTTTCATGGGATATTTTCAAAGCCCGTAAAAAGGCACATCTAGAGAGTTATAGCTTTAATTTGATACCAAATATTTAGAGCCAAATAAATTTCTAGTAGTCGATATGCTCTGGGCAAAATCCAGAAATTATTTTAATAATATAGATTTCATATCAAAAACATTATCAAATCTGTATCTAGTTGAAAATTTTTACTGATAAATGTTTTTGACAGTAAAAATATCAAATTACCTGATTTTATGAGGGACTATAGGCCCACCAACTTCATTATCAGTTGAAAAAATTTAATTGGTTGTAATTTACAGCAATTGAGTTAATTGTTGGGGATGTAGTAAATTTAATTTTCTTCTACAAATAAAAAATTATATTAAGTGTTTCTTGTTTTCTTTCTATTCACGAATACAATGTGCTCAGTCACATTTTATCACTTAATTTGCCTATTTTACCAAAGTATACAATTAGGCCTATATAAAACTTACATCTTTATAAATTTTCCACCCTAAGTGTTATTTTCCGATATTATACTAAATAAAGTCCATTATTTTAAATATTAACAATAAATATTGCAAACAGAACAAAAAAGAAGCAAAAAAGAACCAGGGGTAAATAATGAACTTGTTTTAAAAAAATTGGTATATTTACAACTGTACATCGCACACAATTATGGCACAGCTACAAACAACTATTTTGGCACCTATGTTTATTGATATGTATACACTTACAGGCGTAGCCTCAACAAAAAATATTCACCACTACTTTTTAGAAACAGATAGTCTTTTTTAACAAATTATCACATAAAGAATAAACAAGTAAAATTTTGAAGATCAACAAAATATATAATCTAGAACTATGTACAAGAGGATTACAAAAATATTAAAAATCCAATTCCTCCAACACTAAAAGACTTTTAAGTAAAAAATTGACAATTATATAAAATATTATGACATCACCGTTCAAGAATGATCTTTTTTCTTTATGATTAATTATTAGATACTATACTGTAATTAAGCAACAGGAGAGTCCACTTTTATTTTGCTGTGGTAATATATAAGTGACATTATTAATTAAATTATCTTTTAGTTGCAATTGTAATTACTTTACTATCTCTTAAGACTGTTGTTTAGTTGTATTCGGATTTTACTTATGTTCGTTATTGAAACTAATTTATGTCTTGGCAACTTTTAATTGAATAAGAATGATTGGCAAGTATAATGTTTCCCTTACATTTCTCATTTATTTATTCAAGTAAAACCTTTCGCCAGCTTTAAAAGGTTCAAAACTAATAAAAACAAACACAAAAGCTTTAGGAGGATAGTGTTTTTATGTTAATAGAGTTAATACTGATTCACGCATATAAATTACATATCTTTAATAGATTATATTGCTTTTATGGGCTCATCCAAGCGTAATATTGAATATCGAGATTTAAAACACGCTGATATGTGTAAATTTCATATCTGCAAATGTAACAGAATAAGTTTCATTACTGAACTTTAAAAATATCAGATTATTTTTAAATAATGTTCATCAACATTTTCATATTAAGGACCGGTCCAACCTTGATGCTATTATTGCAGCTTTCAGTTACCAGAGTAGTCTTTCAACAGTTGATTATTAAGTGGTTATAGAATTTTCCTAGTTTGAATCAATCAGTTCCTTAAATTAAGATTTTCATAAAATTTTAGTATATTCAAAAGTATACTCTCAATTTTTCATGACTTATAATTTAACAATGCAGTAGTATCTTAGGTTTTAAACTCAGTACAAATTTGTAAAATAGTACATATTAATGTAATAAATACTACGGTTTACTATTGTGTCATCTTTCTATGAAATATACGTTTAGGTGAAATGCTCTACGTTACGTCAAGTAATTTATTTAGATAAATTTTAATCAGTCAAAAGATAAGATAGAAATTCTTAAAATACTTTGATAAACAAAACCTACTCACGCATCCATTACATCCAACTAAACACAAACACTATAACGTCACGTGCTGAGCAATTCGTCAAAATCTACTCTCGATAAATTGAGATCGTCCCAGTCGTCGAGGGCGGGGGTTGGCTGTAGCTGGAGCCCAAGGGGGGTGAGGCTAGTTAGCCTCAGGTCGGAGTCCAAGGGGGCGAGGAGAGAGTCGGGCACGTCCACCTCCTGGAGAGAAGACACCCTGCTCAGATGATAATCAGGAGGGGAGTTCGACGCCGAAGACGCAGACAAATTTTTCAGACTCAAAAACTCACTGGGATTTCCTTCACTGATAACACCACTAGTGATTATAGTCGCTTTGTAGTTTGAGCTATCTAATGGGAGTTTTTTCAGTAGGTTATTTTTGAAAATGTTCTCCGGATTAAACGAGGAACTGGAGTAGGGAGGGATTGAATTTGACGTGTCTAAGGAGAGATTAGAGCTGAAGAAACTGTCAGAAAAGTCCGAGTTGTCACTGATCGACGTGGGAGTGTAAGTGTCTCTGTAGTCTGTGGGGTTGATGCTGTATTCACTGAAGATCGAGTCCTTGTCCGAGTCTCCCTCCGAGTCCCTCAGAGCGTTGGTGAGGACCGTGATGTACTTCATTGCCAGGCGAAGGGTGGATATCTTCGTGTTTTTCTCGTTTGGACTGTCGCACTTCGTGGATATCAGAGGAATCGATTTCCTGAGCGTTTCGAACGCTTCGTTGATCTCCCTCATTCTAGATCGTTCCCTCGCGTTTGCTGTTTTCCGCCTGTACTTGCTGAGCGGGAGGGTTTTCTGCTTGGAAGGCTTCTGGGTCCTCCCCCGAGGCTTGCGGGGTTCCTCTGGCATCTCTTCCAGTTCCGCTGTTTTTGGCGCGCATCTAGGACGTAGAGAGTATCCTTTTTTGTCGGTCGAATTGTTGTTAGCATCCAGATCCACTTCCATCTCGTTAATTTCCATTTAATTCATCATTAAGTTAAAAAGCACACAGAATAAAATTCTTCTTCCACAACAGTTTTAGTTTGTATTTCTTAAATTAACCCTATTTACCGACAATACTCAAACAAAAATTATAAAACCATAAGTTAAATAAACCAGATAAAAATATGAACCGAACTGAGAGAACGTAAACACTCCGCAAAGTATCGCAAATATCGCACGAGATCGTATTGGAAGAGGGATGTCCTCCTCACACCAACACTGTCGGCGGCCGACTGGCTGGGCCCCTGGCTCCGAGGATCTCTGGACCCCTGGGAGAGGAGAGAGGAGCGGAGGGGCGCAGGAGAGAATTACCTCTATTGACTCATATCCCACTCACCCACATCTAGCGCCATCCTTCTCTACCTTCGTTAAAGTCTCCTGCCAAGGAAACCCTAGTGACGCGAGTAAAGTAACTTATTGTGCGTGCCTTTACATTGTCGATAAAAGTCAGACTCGTCTGATTTTGTGTATTTACTTTAGAGTTTTAATAAGTTTAATATTTGATTTTTCGGCACTCTGCATTAAGTGTAATATTTATTCTGTGGTAGGTTGTCTTGTAAAGAAGAAGAAACATTTAATTACCTTCATTTTCTGCCCAAAACAAATTAATACTCTATCTTAGACAGCGGAAGTTAAAATATATAAAATGCTTATAAATATTTGTGGTTTGTAGATAAAATAAAATAATAATTTAGTTTAGTTTGCATTTTAAATGTATCTTGCAAATTTTACATAGAGCTATGCAACTATTTGTTTTGACATAGAATTTGTGTTTTTAGTAATGTATAAGAACCATAAGTTGTGTAGTAAAGACACCTAACGGCAACATGACTAATCTGCTACATATACTATGCTATAAATATAAAAATACTACATATACTACATACTACATACATACCATACAAATACTACATATAATGGTGAGTCAGGTCTATCTTGACATACTGAACCTCTTTACACCGCAAAAATTGTAATGATTTATTGATGAAAATTGTAATGATAATATTGTTCTTAAACTGAAACTAGTAAGAATATATAAGTATGGAGTAAAATTACCTTGGCTTCTATTGTATTTCTCTATACTTTTTTTCTCTCATATAATTTGCCTATAAAGTTAGGAAGTTGATACCCCTGAACTACAAAAAGGCATACTTTTATTTTCAAAATATACCCACACTCATGCAGATACACCAACATGGTCTTATGTGTATACATAAATTTCTTCTTTTTAAGGTTATACATCTGAAAACGGATAACATATTATTTACGTTTGTAAGTATATGCCAGCTTTTTATGAGTATTGTATTCAAATTCTAGGACCTTGGGTTGAAATTTTGGGAAACGATAGGGTCTATCATCATGTATGCTTTCATAAGCTATCGTTAGTCAAAATGTTGGCACTAAAAAGTGTGAGTTTTAACTATGTAAAAACTTTTTCCAAACTCTAATTCAAGTTAATTACATGTTATGCTATTCAGGATTTTTATATAATCAATACTGCTCGATGAACCTACTTTCAAGCGTTCAAGGTGACATGAGAGGCCGATTAAAAGCCCAAAATTGTTTTCAGTTCGTTCTACACAATCCTGTCGTAAATGAAAGCGTGACGAAGACGATCTTCAATAATTAAATTAATACAACGCCTAGCCTCGCCGCGGGCGCTCACGACGCGTCATAGCCTCCTTCCGACCCCGAAAACAATTATTCCACAGCCCGCATGATCAACACATAGTTCCCACTAGGGCTTATGAATTACATCGTCTCAACAGTTCTCACGCCCACCGAGTCTTTATGGGTTCTGGGAAAAACAACTCAGTTTTTAAAAGAGGTTTTGACAGCAGTCGACACCATTATTGAATATTTTAAACCCATATGGCGCGGTTCGAGTGTTCTCCGAGTAATTTGTAAACGCTTTGGAAACCATTCGTCTTCTTGTCAGGTCTTTATTGAAAGATAAACTCCAGGTGGGAGTGTGTTTAGGAGGTATTGAAAGTGGCTAATTCCCTGTGTTATTTATGTGTGTTGACGTGTATCTTACACACGCGAGATTTTTGTAAGCAAAAATATTGCTTTTTAATTTAGTAAGACTATTTATTTGTACTATTACCAGATTATTCGTAGTAGATAAGTACTAATTTGATGAATCCCATAAGTGTTTGGATGGATCATTTATAACACAACAACAATATTGTCGAACAATTTTTGAGCGTGAGATTTTTATTTTTTTCTAAATATACCTGATCAATGATGAAAAATAGCTTAATCAGATAATATTTCAAACGAAATCGTGTGATGTTTAAAATCTTGATCCTAATTAGTCCATTAAAATGTTATCATGATGATATAGAAAATTACTTAGTTTCGCAACTGCTTTTAATATTCTTTACAGTTAAAGATGATAAGTTTGTTTCGAAAATGTTCATTATGTAAGATATTTAACGCTATATCTCATTTTCGGTCAATAATTAATATTTCTTTATTTATTAAAATGCTGGGAATATAATCGGGGATCAGATATTTTTTTAATTTAGTTCTTGTAGGCTTGCGATGTCCTTTCAAATCATCGCAATATTTTCAATTATTAGAACTAGAGATCGCCTACTGGTCGAAATTCATCCAGAAAATATTTGGGTCTAGTTTGACTTGTCGCTCCAATAAAACATGCCACTGCATTTGTTTAAATTTTGTTGTTATACCGTTGCCAGCACGGAAACTCATAAGCCCACGTTGGTTTCTAATAATTTCAAATTCATTGTCTACAATTTAATTCTCAAAAACTACAGTAAATTATAATGGGATTATGCACATCTGCAGAAAAGTATTTTTTCATTACTCTACACACGAAAGTACACTTTCTAAACGTAAAATGAGCTAAGAAAATAGGTTATTCCCGCTGTTGTTCGGCAAAATTACATAACGTTAACTTTCTGTGCGTATGTGGTGGACAGAAAGTAACCGTTATGGGATTTTGCGGTGCATACCGATCAGCTGTTGCATTAGGCCGATCAGCTGTTGCATTGTTGTTCAAACAAAACCGTTTCATCGCTTAGTAAATACTGACATTGTCAGTTAGGTTTTATTCGTTGTGACGGATTGGTTGTTAAAAAATATTCATGTTGTTTAGAAGTTTTTCGATATCGTAATAAAAAATAATGTTCATTACTCGTCTCAAAGAGACTAGTAATGAAAACAACTATTATCTACGACCATTGCAATAAGCACCAATTATGGTATTACAATAAACATCATAATGACATACATTAGAACACCAAAAACCAAGCAGTACTCTAATGACGACTTTAGAGTACTGGAGTCACTTTAGAGTACTGGTTCTAGACCAATGAGAGCTCGGCATTTGACGGAAGTAGTGTCATAATAACAATTACGCAATTCGCACATCAGCTGATTGTTGCATTACGATTCATGTTTGAGTTTACTTATCCCATCAGCTGATTGTTCCACAACGATTCATGGTTCAGTCTGCTTATTTGCCTAACCTCAAATTTTAGTTGACCTATTCCATCATTATTAAAAGTCATGAGTTTTGTTTAACTTTGGGGGAAATGTTGTCATATATTGTTGGTCGTAGATAAAATAGTGTATGCAACGATTGTATTATGACTTTAAGCCACTCGTGAGTTATTTAGAACACTCGCTTCGCTCGTGTTCTAACTTACATCTCACTCGTGGCTTAAAGGCATTCATTATACAATCGTTGCATAAACTACTATTGTAATGGTGAGCTTAGATTTGTCCTATGTCAGCACAAAGGCTGAGGAAAAAAGGATTACAAAAATCATGCTTTCCTATTCATATATAGATTGACAACGATAATTATGAAATTCCGTTCTTAAATTATGATAATTATGAAATTCCGTTCCGTATGAAATTAGTTTTTTTTTTAGTTTCTGTATTATATTTTGGAAGGCCAAGGCCTCAAGTGTTGCAGCCGACACACATGGGCGGATTTCTCGGTTGCCAAGGGGTGCCTGGAACCCCCTGATATTTGGTGGATTTGTTGGTAATGAAGGGGTAAATATGTTTAAGATAACTTTCATTGAGTTATTTGCATGAATGTCAAATGGTTTTGTTAAATAAATTAAGTACCTACTGGGAATAGGCCTTAAAACGGACCATTTAAAGAGGAGTTTGATGTTTGAATTTGGGCATACAACACTTCAAACGTTCGCTGGCACCCCCAATGATATGACCTAAATACGCCCATGCTGACACATCCCAAAACTTCAGATATTTTCTATTCTTCAAAAATATATTCAACAAATGCCCTGAGACCCATAACGAACCTTCACACGCGGAGATGGGCGATTTTACGGTGCCCGACTCGGGAAATGCCACACAGAGAGGAACGCGACTATGATTTGTGACATTTAATGAATTGGTGTTTGTGTGGGCAATATTTGTTGTCGCCCACTAACATCACCACACCCGCTACTCGGCTTTATCGCCCACTAATTTGGGTTTATGATCTTTTAAATTTTTATTTCCTTTTCTTTGCCGAGGTGGTCTGGTCGCGATGTAATTTTAGTCGACCTACAGTGGGCTATTAAGGTTGCGGGTGTATCACAATCCTCTTTGAGGTTGCAATTCGTGTTTAGTAGGTGCTTATTTTAACAATGCTTGGTTCTGCACAGACTATATAAAATCTTGAATTAAACCATAAAAGTACTCTTATAAGTGCATTATAAGGAAACATTAGTTTTAGAAAAAAGGAAGTGTCCAGTGAAGGGGGACAATCCCTTCTCATCGCTGCAAAGTTTCATCAGCACATCACAAGTAGTGATTGTAGTGGAGTGGTGGTTGATAATTCAGCAATATAGCAATAAAAATAGAGGGGACGGGGGAATAAGAGGTGGGCGAAAAGTCCTTACCCACTAAACTAAAGCAATAACTTTACTTTTACATAGGTATTATTATTGTAAATGATTTTATAATTCAAAAAGCTTTCATGATCAAGGAACCAAAACATCTGTTGGAAAGATTCGTGCTGCCTTCACCCCAGATTCCTTTAACAGAATGAATAAAGGAAAAAGGCGCTGGATCACACTGTTCATTGAGTCTAACTACATGCACAGAGATCTTTTAGATTCATAATAGTGTAAACATTGTGAAATGAGAACATTTGAAGTTATGTCATTTCATTTTCATTTTTATCAGTTGATTTATCATTCGTCCCACCGGAGGCTGTAATAGGGATTTTATATCGTCCTCTTATTTTACTGATCCCTCCACGTGTATTATTCTCAACCTCGACTCACTCACAAATCTTTTCATGAAATAGTAAAACCTTTCAACTATAGGTAGGGGGAAAGGGACCTTTTACTTACACAGAATAAATTTTAAATTGTGACCACTAACCAGCAAACACGGCTGGAGACCAGATTCAGCATATGTTCCAGCCGCACTCTTAGGTTGCCAGGATGACAACCAGAGAGACAAATCTTATAAGTTTATCAAAGTACCACGATTAAGAACAGTAAGATTTAAGTACCAGACGACAGTATGGACACAAATTTTAGTCTCATAAATTTGCCGACTTCTTTTACCGACTGGTTAGTTAAAATAGTTAGAAGGAACATAGCAGCTCGGAAGTTTTCTCGACTGGAACCGGATACCGGGAAGACTGGACAGGGGCGACCGGCAGTCTGTCAGATCCTGGGAACGGAGGACATCACACGACGTTCCGGGAAACGATATGTCAGTATCGTCTGGGATCATCGGCGGCCAGTATCGTCCCCATCTGAGGTATAGGGCTGGTCAAATAACGTGGCCTAGGTCATACGTAAGCCCAGAGTTTAAATTAACATAAGTCTTATAGGTGAAATGAGCCATGCCATTTGACCCGATCTGTAACGGGATTTGACTAGGACCATTAGGACGTTCCGATACAACAGCCCTTTCGATAATATGAATCGATATCATGTTAGAATAATTTAATCGATAACGATATATTATGTAAAAAAGGATTCGATACGCAGGCATTGACTTAGATACAGAAGTAGACTTTTCAACACCATAGTGAAAAGTGTACCAACCTTTGTGTCAGTCAGGATTTGAAAGAGGACTTAGTTTCAGTATTCTTCAACAGGGTGTACTGTTTTTAACTTGGAGGCGTAATTATGCTTTTAATCAGAGGTAGGCAATTTTTTATTCAGGGAGCTGCTATGAGCTTAGTAATTCGTGTTTTCTAGTGCATTAGGTTGGCAAAACTTATACAGGGTCGGGCAAAAGTCTGGAATATATAAAATAACTTTTATATTATTTTTCAGAAACTGATGAAACTTTACAGTTGTGTATCTAGTACACATAATAATATTTTGGCGTATTTTCTCAGTTTTTCGCACGATGAGGGAACGGCCCACACTGGAAGTCTTGAAATTCTTATACGTAAGCATGCCTCGAGTTATAACTGATTTTAAAGGTCTTAATTAGTAGATCACAACAGCGCAAACCGCGCCTCAAAAGGATGATCCAATCAGAAGTTACAGCTCCTCAAAGATTTTAATGTTGGCCATTAAACTCAAGGCTAATATCAAATCTAAAATTCAAATTTTTGAGGAGCTGTAACTTGTGATTGGATTAGCCTTTTGAGGTGTGGTTTGCGCTGTTGTGATCTAATAATGAAGACCTTTTAAATGGTATATCTCGAGGTATGCTTACATTTAAGAATTTCAAGACTTCCAGCGTGGACCGTCCCCTCATCGTGCGAAAAACTGAGAAAATACGCCAAAATATTCCTTTTCGTACTATATATACAGCTGTAAATTTTCATCACTTTTTGCAAAATAACATAAAAGTTATTTTATATATTCCAGACTTTTGCCCAACCCTGTATAAAGAGTTTGTATAAATAATTTGTAGCAGCACCATTTGTTGGTGATTCAGTCAAACTAAGTCCACTTCATATTCTGGCTGACACAAAATCAGGCACAGCTGGGCCTTAGTCTTCTTCTGTGTACAAAGTCAGTGCCACAAGTATCAACTGAGTACAGGTTTCATACAGATTAATATGAGATAGCGCTGAGTCCAATATTTTCCGAATACTATTGCCATTCAGTTGAAATTTGATCTCACAGTTTTAATTGGCTGAAATACTTAACTGATTTAACTCTCTGTTGATATTAAATAACTAAATACTGTTATAGGAAACTACTTTTTTAACTGTTCGATGCACTGAACCGATACTGATGTCCATGAGAAAAATTACGGATCTTTCAACAATGATAATATAACAGTCTCATCGATTTCAGAGCATCGGTACCTTATAATTTTGATGGTGTCGTAACGTCCTTAGCTGTGACTGACAGTGGCATTAATCATGGCTGCTTATAAAAGTGACTTAGAGCAAATTGTAATTTTATGTATCTTTAAAACAATACTCCTCGGGTAAGCTTCTATAAATGCAACGTCAAGCCGGTTTACCATTTAATTAATCAGTTGAAATTAAAATACGAAATTAAATATAATATCGTAATTTTGAATAAATGTGTTTTATAGTGCCTACACGGCAAAGAGAAACCTCCACAATCCAAAACAAATGCAAACATTTTCTTTGCTTACTTATTTAGCTCAGAGAGGTGAGTTGACTTATAAATGTTACGAATGTTTCAAGCATTTTCACAGTGAAATTCCTTCAAAAATATTCGGTTTCTTCAAAAAAAAGTCAGCTTTATCCTCACTTATAAGCCTATACTTCATGGATAGCCTTAGAACGTTCAGCTAAAAGAAGATCCTCAGTCTCTCGAGGTGAATCGGATTATGCTTATTTAAGATAAGGAATAATCAAAGTCATATTGCCATTCGTACTCCAATAAAACCTTGCATTTTATACCTGTTTACGTTCAACCTGTCAACACAGATTAGTTCTGGTATTATACCTTGGGTTTATCGTAGCACCGAGACCTGCTAAGTGGCTGTAATTCACTTGTTATTGCTGATATTTTATGTCCTGCAAAGACAATTTGCGTTTATGTGAATATAAACTGTACTTCCCTGGCGACAGTCTACGTACTATGAAGCATAAATAGTTATATTTAAATAAAAAACAGTATATTAGAGAATAAAATTACAAATGAGGCACCTAACATGATTGGTCTACCATCACACTGACTTCAAAGCCGAAAAAAGGAATTGGCTCTCCTACAATTTAGGTCAGGCAGTTGAACTCTATGATTTACAGGTCCGAAGGTCATTTCAACTCAAAACTAGCATTAGGTTATCATAGTTTTGAGTTGAAATCGTCTCATAAGTCTCTTTAAGAAGTACAAAACTAGAACTGTGCCATATTTTACTTATTAAAATAACTTCGAATTTTATATCGATAGGTAAAATGTCCAACAGCTATTTTTGTTTGCAAAAGTTTAAGCTAGGAACATGATTATTACGCACGTAATCATTAAAACCGGCAGAATTTATTTAGGTAAAGATACAGCAGTCTTAACAGCTAAAATCTAAATTAAAACTCTGACGGTATTTTGGATCTTGTCTCTTTTACTTTGGCTCGATCTCGATATTGCCAAAATTTCTGCTAAAGTTCAATACCCATCGTACTTTGACCACGGAAAAAGAATATGCGTTAACTGTCTTAAAGTTCATACTTCTGTATTCGTCTCATAAATCACCATCTCAAGTAGATTTGCAAAATCATGTTACTATTGCAGGAAGAGCTACGACCCGGTTTGCCATAGTGCCCATGCATACTTTCAACAAGCATACTTCAGACTTTTCAGTCATACAAGCAAACAACTAACTGGGTAGTATGCAACCGCCACTCAAAAACTTGAAATTGTTTTTAATCAGTAATTATAACTAGTTTCCTTCGCGGTTATTCTGCATTATTCACGTAAAAACAGACGTCCCGCTGTCCCGGCGACAGACAGTCTGCCCTAGAAGGATCCTGGGAAGCCGTTCTGGACCGGACTCTGTAATTGTTTCTTGCCATGGTGGACAGATGTTCACGGAAACCATCCGCAATTGTTCTCACATTCAAACTGCCCGTTTAGCTTTCTAGAAATGGTGGATCTGCCGGACTGAATCTAAAGAGGAGATTTGCTCGTATAAATCTTCAACTCCGGAGGAACTTTGTGGCTCGTTCGGATTTTTATGCGAAGACGATTCCAATTCAAATGGTGTTTGAGAGTGTTTCTTTTTAATCTGTTTTATCGGTATTTATGTGAAATTTTCCTTTGTTCAATTAATGTTTTAAAAATAACAATTTATAGAGGGTTTTTTATTTAAAATATATTTGTAACTTGTTTCATGTAGATGTCATTGCCAGTTGAAAATTAAAATGATTTCAAGTTCTTGAATTGTCGTAGTAATAGAACGCGAGCAATTTATAGAAAATTGCATGGCCAGAAGGCTAGTTACCGTGGTAAGAAGCAAAAAAAAGTGAAAGAAACTGGGTTAATTGTATAAATCATTCTCAAACAAAACCATATTTACTCTTTCCCTATTTCACTATATTAACCTTGTATTTATGTTACTTAACGGGATCATTCTCGGAATTATAAAAATCAAACATCTCGATATTAAGGTGTTAGCACTTAAGAAAGGTACTGCTGAACATGTGTTTGAACTTAAAATGTCTCAAATAACAACATCTAATAGACACCATGATTAATAAACTTTTTTAATGAACAATGATAATTTTTGAAATGAGAAATTAATAATCAAAAATAAACTAGGATTAGGTTGCAATAAATATAATGACCCCCACTTGAACCGATCCCATGATTAATGAACTGCATGTTATGCAATATACTATTTCAATTGGTAAACCCAACGTATTGGAACTCACAGTCATTTAACAACCACTATTATGGATAGACAGTCTATGTTGTCATAAGTGGCTTTAAATATGGATTACTTGAGTAAGATCAACAGCTGTGATCAGGATTAAGTCTGATCCTCTTATAGGAAATCAACGGATCTGCCTCCTTGTAGTTTAACAGTTGAATCACGGATGTCGTTTATCAGTGGCTTAGTTGTGGAAGTCGAAACCAATCTATAAATTGTACTAAACTGACTTGATTTATAAATCACTTTCATGCCAAATCATTAGAAGGTGAAACCGAAAGTAGTTACATTCTACTTAAGTTAGTTACTGGGTCAATCTATATTTTCTATGGTTCACAGCCGCTTGGGAAAGAAACCCTTTTGGGTCGTCTTACAAGGTTTAAGACTCAGTCTATACTATACAATGTTGTTAATATTTTAGATTGAGTCGTAACAGCGAACTCTAATTTGCATGTTGAGTTAACGGCTTTATATTGATCCCGCAAACATTCTCCATGATTAAAATCCTAATTCAGGTCTGTGATTCTAGAATAATTGTGTAATAGCCTATATTCGAAAAAAGAAATATATTTAATTTATTAATAATCCAATTCACCTTCTTAGTGGCCTCCGATCTCAATTTGTTAATTGGTTTGGTTATATCCACACTATTCAAGTTATTATCTCAGCCAATTAAACAAAACCTAGTCGAGGGGCCTTCCATACTACTCATCAAAGCTTTGAGTTTTTTATTTACCTCTATTACAAAAATGGTAAAAAATTAATTTAAGCTTCATTGCCGTTCCTCGATTGGTTTTCTTTTAATCCTCTCCAACAATATAAGGTGAATCAACAACCAACATTTTTGTTTCTAAATATCCTATATCCTTATATGAGCAATTGTTATCTTGCTTGTATATATGTTTGCACAACGATCTCAAAAACGGCTCCGAGGATTTCCTTCAAAGTCTGTAAATAAGTAATTTATGACTCAAAAACATCTTTTATGCAGATTACTTGGCCAGAGAAAATCTAATAACGTAATAAATCGAATTTTAAAGTTGTAAAATTTTAACATTGGTCTTATGGGTTGCCGTGATAGCAACGAAAATAAACAAGGAAAGTGTAAACAAATGAAGTAATCATAACAGCTGTCTGGAATCTACAGCCATCAAGGGAAAATACAGCAAGTGGGATGACGAGTCCATGGAGCAATAAAAAAGGTTTCTATCAATTTTATGACATTGAAATATGTTATAGTGACTGGATGAACTGGTAAACATGAAATAACACCGAGCAAGGCTCGGTCCTCCAGTTACTTTACTGACTATACCACACTTATTTTACTCTGCCCTGAGATACATCAAACACGGCAACCTGTCAGTCACAACACAAAGGCCTGCAAATATTTCCTCAGGGTTGTTCTAGAGGCGCCAGCGCAGCGCCGGCCGACAGACACTGTATCACCCTGTACAATCTCCCGGCCGTGGTAATGACTGGTTTACCAGTACAGCAGCCCGTAGATCTATCGGTACACGCTACCGGGTGAACATTACCTCTCGTATCGGCCATCACCATTGTTTAAATATCTCGGCATTTCGCTGCCTCCAGGCTTTCAGCCTGTGATGGACGGGGCGCATCGATCTGAATCATGTGGAATTACCGGAACGGTGTTTTGTCTGTTTTATGCAGTAAATAAACGGACTTGGTTTTTTTCTGGGTCTACCCATTGTATTGGACAGCGGAATCGCTAAGGTCTATCTATGTGATTACTTAGCCTATGAACCAATCTTAAACCACTTTAAGTGGTAATAGTATATTTCATTACTAGGGACTAAAGTGGCGCTTTTCGTAGAGGTCAAGTCTTACGACCGAGGCTGTAAGCCGAGGCCAAAATGACCGTGTAACGAAAAGCTGCTTTAGGCCCGTGTGATGAACTTAATTTTTCGTTATACCGCTCAATACAACACGCTAACTATTTAAGAAAACCTAAACGTCACAACTTATTTACCTTTAAAGATATCTCCCAAAGAGGCTTTCATCTTGTTCTTGCCAATAAAAACAATCAGCTGATTATCTGTTACATTTGTGATGGGTTATACTGACAACAATGAACAACCATCGATGTATCGAACGCATTAAACTATATCGATTGGTGAAATGAGCGAGTTTCTCACAATCGATTTAACTGACAACAATGCAACAATGAATTAAATTAATAATAACAACCGATAACCACTATCGAAGCAATCGATAGCTCACCATGGGCGCGGCGCTCACGTACGCACGTTTGCAGTTTTAGTATATTATACATTATAAATGAATAGCTGACGTCCTCGACATCAACTGATTCTTTTTCTCCCTAGGGTGAAAAAACTTCTTTAGGCCCGCAACACATGTAATGCAAACTACCGTTTTCGCAGTGGTATAACGAAAAATTGTTTATTTGCAGAATTGAGTCCTTATATTACATACGTTGAGATTAAAGCGTTAAAAATATAGAAAACTTTCGCCAAATCTAGAAAAAATATCTCTTTCAATCTGATTTTCCTCAAGTTAGCGAAACACCACATTTTTCTCTCGATAAATTTTTCGCTAATAATGCCACAGACATGGGAGTATCCCACCCCACAGCTGAACGGCTCGTGCGGTATTATTTCCCCCGGATAAAAAGTGACAACGTGACACCTGAGTTGGGGGTTTCGGCGGTCTTTTGATCGTCTGATCGTCGGATCGCCGCCCGCGCCGTGATCAGTGGAGCGCGTGATCGACCGATCGCGGGGATCCGATGTCCCCGTAAAAACCGCCCCCCGTGGGAACAAGCTGGGAGACAGCCTGGCCGGTGATAATTACTGACGTTCTGGCGGAGTGGTGCTCTGTTGTACTCGGGCTGTGGGATAGATTTCCGAGTAAGGTGACTTTGGACTTGGGTTCCACGTGGATTTCGTGGACCTATGAACTTTAAAATACAGCAGACCTGCATACTCAGCGAATTTCAAATGCAAAACAACATATTTCAATCCAACATAGTGGGATTTGACATGTTTTTGTAAGCTCCATAAGAATAACATGGGGAATAAGTATGCAGGTTTGCTGCTACGGGTATATGAAAACTGGGTGGTTTTAATTCAATATTTAGTAGATCTGAAGTAGAGGAGGCCATTTACCCGAGTTTTATTGAGAAATGTGGAGGAATAAGCGAGATATAGAATTTTACTTATTCCCATAAGGTTAACATTGGGACAACGTACTGTGTTTACCACTCTCAATATCTCGGTAACCAATGGACATAGAGCAGTGATTCGAAATACGAAATTGTTTGTTTTTTTAGCCGAATTCAATGGTGCTAGCAAAAATTGGATTATTTTTATTTTTCTATGTAAACAACTCAAAAAACCATTTTGGGGGGGTTTACTCCCCTTTACCCCCCCTTCCGGTTGTCCGATCGGGCTGGTTTATAAACTCGTCCGAATAATTACTACTTCACACATCCATGCCAAATTTCATTAAAATCGGACCTTTTTTACGCGAGTTATCGTGCTTATAGACACACACACACACACACACACACACACACACACACACACACACACACACACACACACACACACACACACACACATATATATATATATATATATATATATATATACATATACATATGAAAATGAACGAATAGTGTTTTTTGCTTCTGCGGGCCCCAAAACTAAAAGTTATCATGGTCTCGGGCCCAGTTACCATGGTACCATGGTAACAGCTTCTTCCATATAGAAGAAATTCAATAAAATAAAAAAAGCATTCTTTTTACGAAAGATAAAAACTATCAGCGATGGAGAAAGAGATTGGTGTCCAAAGCGCCCGAGGATTGCCTAAATTTATTCTTGAACTTTCAGAATAAGCTTAAGTCATTAAGAATAATCAAGAAAACCCGTTAAATTCGAGAAGATTTAATTTTTTTTTAAGTAACGCAGTCTTGATAGTTTAAAAAAATCATAATAACAGCTTTACTCATCGACTTATATTTCATCCCACTCACAGACATAATTAAATATACTTTTGACGAATTTAACACAATTACATTACATTAACATTAAGACGCCAAACACCAGTAAGGGCGTATAATATGAGCGAATGATGAGAGGATGAGTGTAGGATGATTGTGGCGCTATCTTATTGTTTTGAAGTGTTGTAGACTGCCCTGCTAAGGAAAAAGGCAGTATCTGCAAAATTTTGGATATTGAGTTATACATATATTCCCATGTTTTAGACTACGCTGAGTCTAATGAGCTAAGTAAAAAGGCCGTATCTCTAGCGGCTTATGAGTTATACACCTATTGACCTATTCAAAGGTAGTATCTGTTACTTTTTCCTAGGCTTCCTAAGACAGAAAGCAGCAAGTACAGGTCCTAAGAATAAAAGCAGTATATGCTTTGCAGATACTGCTTTCTTAATTAGTGTTCTTCAACTTAATATCTAGTGATAGTTACTAAGTAAAACAGCAGTATCTGCTTTTTTTAATTAATTATTTGACTTTTTTTTGTTTTTGATGGGAAAAATAAAGAAAACTGCCTTTTTCACCCAAAAAACATAAAAAATGTTATCACTATTTATAGGCATATTATGTCTGTCAAAAAAACTTTGGGTCAGTTTTCCCACATTTCAGGTTTTAGCAGATACTGCCTTTTTCCTTAGAAGGGCAGACTAGGCTTCCTAAGAAAGAAAGCAGCAAGTGTAGGTCCTAAGAATAAAAGCAGTATATGCTTTGCATTTACTGCTTACTTACTTAGAGCTCTTCAAATTAATATCTAGTGATAGTTACTAAGTAAAACAGCAGTATCTTATTTGCTGTTAATTGTTTTTTTGTTTTTGATGGGAAAAATTAAGAAAACTGCCTTTTTTATCCAAAAAAAAAAACATTGAAAATGTTATCACTATTATAGGCATATTAAGGCTGTCAAAAAAACTTTGGGTCAGTTTTCCCACATTTCAGGTTTTTGCAGATACTGCCTTTTTCCTTAGAAGGACAGTAGAGTGGGATTTTATTACGTTCCTTTTGTGCCTTTTGTTTTTTTACCGATCGGTGGATCTTCTCGAGCTTTAAGGTCGAAAAAGGAACCAAGAATCCCCAAGTTAACCAGTTAGAGAACAACGACGAGAGGTCGGTATCAAATGAGTCTTTTGTATACTTTTAACAAATCAACCAATCAGATGTAAAATGTTCTCTAAATCTTGATTCATACTTTTAGATTATTTTATTTACCAGGGAAGTGTGGTAGTTCGATAGCGCATTGATGTATCTAGAAGTTATCGACGCATAAAACGATAGTTAGAGTTCTATCTTATCTCACTTCAGAAATGTAGTGAATCACGGTTTGAAACGAGTTTAACTCATGGTAAGTTCATTTTATATCCAATATACGTTAGTTATTCTGTTTTAGTAATGTTTATTTACCAGGAATATGCCTATATCTGTATTACCTATTTCATTTTAAGACAAATTTAGTCCATAATAGATGTCTTCATTCAGTTACATGCTTTTTAAAAATCAAGTAAAATTTATAAATAATGGTAGTAAATTTAAAATTAATTGTTAAATTAGATCATAAATATCGGTAAATTCATAAAATTATAATAACAAACACTATTAAACTATAATGACCGTAAATACCTAAATAATACCGTACCTTACCTAAATACCTACTAACCAAACACAATGCTATATTTTAAAGAGTAAAGAAAATATACCCGACCCATATGAAAAAGTTGAATATGAACTCGACAAGACCAATGGAGAACAACCAGAGAAGCTTTTCGATCCGAATCTCAGAAGGTTCGTCTCGGTGGGCTCAGAAAGGCACAGGACGACCAAAGGCCCACCGCCTTACAAAGTGGTGACCAGGGAGGAATGGGGGGCCGAGCCCCCCACGCGGCTGAACCCCTTCCGCGGGCCGGCCCGGAGCGTGCGCCTCATCTTCACCGACTCCAAGCCCTGCCGCACCAAGAAGTCCTGCATCAAGGTGATCAAGAAACTGCAGAGGTCTCACATACGCGCAGGGCTGTCTGACATAGCTTATAAGTAAGTATTGATGGTGAATTATCTACTATATATTTGTCAAATACCGACAATAGTTTAAAAGACGTTGCTGTGAAGTGTCTGCGGACTGAAAATCATTATTTGTGACGGTTTATTGTACATTATTAGCCTAATACCCTATACTTAAAATGTACTCTTATATGAGCAATTTTATCTTGCGTACTTGCTTGCTTGCTTGTTTGTTTGAAAAATTATCTCAAAAACGGCTCCGAGTATTTCCTTCAAAGTCTGGAAATAAATCATTTATCACTCAAAAACTTGTTTTATGCAGATTACTTGGCCAAAGACAATCTAATAACGTAATAAAACGAATTTGAAAGCTGTACAATTTTTAACATTTGCCTTGCGATTTGCCATGACAGCAACGAAATAAACAAGGATAGTGTAAACAACTGAAGTAATCATAACAGCTGTTTGCAATCTTCAGCCATCAAGGAAAAATGCAGCTAGTGGGATGAAGAGTTCATGTAATTTCAGTCAATTTTACATTTGTAAATTTGTTTGGTTATACACTAATTTGTTTACTATTATTTTTTTTTCATTAAATTGATTAAAATTCTATCTTGGCTTCCATTCCAGCTTCCTCATAGGGGGCGACATCCGGATCTACGAGGGTCGCGGGTGGTTCGAACACCCCGGCATCACAGAGAGTTCGGAGAACTACAGGACTTGCGAGGACATCGTCATCGGCTACGTCGGCACCTTCCATGGTACGTCAATTATATGTCTTTATTTCAAACACGGTCTTATTATTAAAACCGAAAAACTACTGCTCTCAAATTATTACCCTCATATTGAAATCTGAATATCCAAAAAAGTTTTTATTTATTGTTAAGCTCTTCATTTTTCGAAACCGGTTTGATTTTCTTTGAAAAATATTTTCGAAGATCAACCAAAGAACTGAACGCCTTTTCGGATTTTATTGGTTGGACGAACACTTCAATAGGGCCAGGTAGTACTACTTCTAACATTAAGCTGTTAAATAGAAGTTATCTTTACCAAGGTCAAGATAAGATTTTGAGACAGGGATCATAAAACAATCATCAACCAAATTAATGTTGTTCTGAAAGGCCCGTACGTATTATGAAGTTAATGCCATTTTATGACGTAAAATAATAGTTTTTGATTTCCATAACTTCATACTTTTACATCCTGTTACAGCCAATTTAAACTGCATAAACTCTCAAAAATTAGGTACTGTTGAAAAAGGCAGGACTCATTTTGAACAATGTGACAGTAATAGGGAGTAAAAGTTGTCGATTCTACGAGTACAGGGAAGAGAGTTTGAGTGAATTTACTTCCAAAACTTTTCACTTAAAGTTCAGGATGTCCCCCTAAAGCTGAAAGACCCAACCATTTAAATAGCTATTGTTTTATATAGTTACTACTAGCAGTTGCCCGTGGCTTCGCTCACGATAGTTAGCTTGATAAAGCTGATCTTGCCACTGCTCTTAAAACTGTTAAATTAGTACCCACAGCTGTTCAAATCCCTGTGTTTAAATGTTTACATCCTTATGAAATGTAAAATTTCATCCCCGGTCGGTTCAGTATTTTTTTAGTTCACTTGCTACATATATACATAAACCACCTCTTGTTTATAATAGTATAGATTTTTCATCTTTATAATAGTACAGATTTTTTCATACGCATATTGAGTAACTTTATAGCAGGAGCCAATCTCTAATTTTTTCTCCTTTTCGTGTTTGTATTCTTGTTCTCCCGCAGACAACATGGAGTACCCGGAGATGGCGGACCGGGCCCACGAGGTGATAGACTACGGCTACAACTGCGGCTACATGGCGGGCCCGCTGACGTCAGCTGGGGGCCAGGCGCCCAGCGACGACTTCGCCGAGCCGGGCGTCGACGTCCCCGGCTACCCCGAGCCGCTCTACACCTCCGCTTTCGGAGTCGAATAATGTTTTATTTATAAAAGTGCAAAAAACTGTGTTGAATTTGTTGTAACTATTTATTTAATCCTTTACTTTGAAAATTGTTTTTAAAGTTTATTAATTCCTGTGAATAGCTCCTCCTCCTCCTCCTTCTTCTTCTTATTCTTCTTCTCCTTCTCCTTCTCCTTCTCCTCCTCCTCCTCCTCCTCCTCCTCCTCCTCCTCCTCCTCCTCCTCCTCCTCCTCCTTCTCCTCCTCCTCCTCCTTCTCCTTCTCCTTCTCCTTCTCCTTCTCCTTCTCCTTCTCCTTCTCCTTCTCCTTCTCCTTCTCCTTCTCCTTCTCCTTCTCCTCTTTTTGGCCAATTTCGGACGCCCCCTACAATCATCTTCCCCCCCACCCCCATGGAAAAATTACGTCATAGGATAAAAACTCCTAAAAGAATGCTAGTTTTTGGGAAAGCCCTATTAAACGTTTCTTATACTTGGACCATCAAATTAAGTTTTAAACCCATTTTGGGCAAATTTGATGTTAATAAAAGATTCAAAACAGAACTTTTTGAACTTTGTAGTACTTCATTTACTGTAGTGATGGATGCTGACGCTGCTTGCAAATTTAAAAACGTTGATCACTTAGCTTTGTTTTGACCTGAAGCTAAAATAACTATTTCAACGGATATTAAAAAATCGAGAATATGGTTTTTAATGAATTTTCTTTGGAAAATGACGCCATATCAGAGTTTACTCCCCTCCCCCATGCCCAACATCTTAACGTCATTTACATTCTGGACCATGGACCCCTCTCCCCTATTTTCGGATTTATGGACGGCCCCTAAGCCATGTCATCGTCTTACCCTTTCACCTTTTACCTCTTTCACCAAAACGTAATATTGTTGTACGTCTCATGTGCTCCTATGCACGAACTGCCACTGTGGACCCCTCTCCCCTATTTTCAGATTTATGGACGGCCCCTAAGCCATGTCATCGTCTTACCCTTTCACCTTTTACCTCTTTCACCAAAACGTAATATTGTTGTACGCCTCTTGTAACAAGCTTGAAATATATAATATGAGATAACTGCTGATTCAATTTATTTCGTTCAATTAAATAATAATTTTACAAAGGATAAAGGGTCGGTCATTTTTTCTATACTACGTCACACTCAAAGGTTAGGGCATAGAGTAATAATGAACTTCGTAAAGAGATGGCACTCCCATGTTAACTCGGTGGTAAGGAAACAGCAGCGCTATCTGAATAAAGTGCAACGAACTAAAAAGATAGATGCGATATATCGATGGTCGTCGATGCGATATATCGATGGTCGTCGATGCGACATATCGATCGTCGTCGTCTGCTTTGTTTATATTTCGTTTTCTTGTTTTGTTTGCTAGACTTTCAATTTTAATGACTTTACCGGTTTGTTTAGATTAAGTGCGTTTGCCGCTAGTGCAAGTTGTTTCGCGAAATACTGTACTGAGTGATTCTTATTGTGCTTAAAGCGATTGACGGAATATAAATACGTAGATCTTTACATAAAAGCACTTAATAAAAATTAACTTAGTTAATTTTTATTAAGTGCTTTTATGGAAACATCTACGTATTTATTTTCCATCAATAGCTTTAAGCACAACATGAATCACGCAGTACAGTATTTCGCGAAACAACTTACACTAGAACAACTTTCTACAAACGTACTTTAGGTATTTTCCCACACTCAAATTAATTCCAACTCGTTATAGTTGAGTACACGTCACGTCGTGACAGAAAATAAGGGAAACGGAACGGGAAGTTATCAGATCGTTATCGTCGTTCTGATTGGCTGAATCAGTGAAGAAGAAGAAAGTCATGTTTTTACAACGCCATCTGAATAAAGTGCATCGAAGTAACCCGCTCCAATAAGCTTACCACTTGGCTCCATTTAAGTGTCAGACCGGTGGTTAGGGTTTGAGCCCACGTTAAACATTAAGAGAATGAAAAGAAGTGAGGGCTCTGCTGAGCGTGACGTTTTTCCATACATATGAGTATTAAGTATCGGTCAGCTCCAACTTTTATCTATGGCTCTACTGGAAGTATAGAAAGCCTACCCTTTGATATTTTTCTGAACATTATTTTTTCCTTTAATTGAAATTTGTAAACATTATCACATGTTCTTTTGTAGGTTATGTTGATGTGGAATCACATACTGAAAGTCTATGGTTGTTCTTAGTCTATGATTCTTTTACGTGGTTGAAGAAGTAAACTTATGGACCATGGATTCCTATGATATATTTCGTAAACTCACTACAGGTATTATTAGGAAGAAATCAAAAACAAATCTTGGAAAGCCACTGGTGAGTAAAGGCAATCTAGGCCCCTACAAAACAGCCTTAGGTTATTTAAATTTTGAAGTTTTGGTTAAGGCTACTTAGATTCATCTAATTATACTCTATCATTAATAGACCATTCTTTCCAAAGTAATATAGGCCGAGTTCCGCAGAAGGTGCAGTCTTGGGGCCACGGTAAGAACCAGGGTTGTCGAAGGAGGAAGTAACTATCGAAAGCTGGCAATCGAATTTGTCTGAGATATTGACAGTTCTATCGAGTGCAGATACCGATAAATCAATTGGATCAGATATCGGGTGACACCGTGACAGTTCTGTCATGCACAGCGCGTTGTTGCCCCTATCGTTTTTTGTAACTACTCAAATGCCAACAGCGTATGAAAGCAAAAGAAATAGTCGCAGGCCATGAAACTGAAATTAACCTCTTGAAGTCCACGCCCGCACATATGCGGGATGACCCCCAGCCCGCCGCTGGTCCACGCCCGCCTATAGGCGGCAGCAGACATCGTTCGGTTTCAGCGGTCCTTGACTTCACAGACTAACAAAGTTTCTGTCACAAGTTATATGTATTTTTTCGTCAGAAAACGAGCTTTCTAATGGTATATTTGGTTTTGTTATTTTCCCGGGTGGGAACACTGGGAAACGAAATGAACTGCACATTTTTAGTTGCGTCGTCAGCTGTTGCTCAGTCCGTAAACAAAACGAAATGGCTTCAAGTGACCGGCGTTTTCTTCGCGATTGTGAAATAGCGGAATTTATAACTAATGACAGATTTAGTGACGAATCTGAGTGTAGTGAAAGTGATCATGAATATGAAGTGCTATTTTTACCAATTGATAATCTCCAAAAATCTCCAAAATAACCCGGACCGGGCATGTATATGGTAGTAAAAATACCCGGACTGCAAGAGGTTAATGAGGTAAAAGAGTTGATGGATTAAAAACACAAATGAAAGCCAAGAAACAGGTTATAGCTGTAACGACATATGTAATAATTAACTTAGTCTGTTTCCATTACCTCCATGGCCTGTGATTGGTTTCCGTTTATTTGGTAGTTCCCAGTTTGCTGTCAGCCTGAGTGGCGGTATTCGGCGTCAGAGCCGTGGGCATTACCAGTGGTCAACTACTGCAGCCTTTGGTGGCACCCTCGGGGCCACGGCTACAGCAGCGGCCATGCTTTAAGAGAAAGGAATTTTTTAGTCTGGCCAAATTCCAATAACCTACAGGAAATTGCAGGCAGTCCAAAACCCATTGTCCATATATTGATCATATGATGTGGTAGACTAATCGATTGTTCCCCACCCAACAACCCCGGTTCCCACCGAATCCACTAGCCAGTAAGTTAATGCAAAGCAAATTGATCATATAGGCCTATTGATATATCGTTCGTATGAGGTGGTCAACTAAATCGATAAATCGTTCGTATGAAGTGGTTGACTACCGTATCAGTTGTTCTCCACCCAACAACCCTGGTTCCCACCGGATCCCCTAGGTAGTAATCTGAAGTAAATCAGTGTAATGTCGGTTGCAAATATTGATGTATCGTTCGTATGAGGTGTTTGACTATAGTATCGATAGTTCCTCACCCAATAACCCCAGTTCCCACTGAGTCCTTCAGATAGTGAGGCGAAGTCTGCACCTTCTGCGGATCTATAGCCTCCTAACGTCCGTGTTTGAATCTTGGAGCCCAAAAGCCCCTCACCCCATATGTAAAACTACCTACTGACAAGGGCCTAGTATTATTGAACACCTTCACTGTGGTAACATTCTGATCTTACACCAGTTTATCACGAGTAATGGTTCTCCCAGTCTTACGACCCACCACGAAGCACAAAGAAGGCCGTACGATGGGTTCTTGTAAAGTGTGTGTCACAAGTAACCGGTTAATTGTGGTAGAGCCAAGATTTCCTTTGAAATATATTGGCTGAAAGTGAATCCAGAGCACTCTAGTTGCCACCACAGAAACTAAGATAACCTAGTTTATCATATTGCAGCTCAGGATACTTTTCTGAATCCTACACAAAATGCACCCAGGGAAAGGCCGTACGATGGGTTCTTGTAAAGTGTGTGTCACAAGTAACCGGTTAATTGTGGTAGAGCCAAGATTTCCTTTGAAATATATTGGCTGAAAGTGAATCCAGAGCACTCTAGTTGCCACCACAGAAACTAAGATAACCTAGTTTATCATATTGCAGCTCAGGATACTTTTCTGAATCCTACACAAAATGCACCCAGGGAATGAGTTTATTTTAGCCGCTGCACTCTAGGCAATGAGCAGCATAAGTAACAAGTCACCGTACTAGTGTCCCAGTGAAAGTGTTTCACCCTCAGATGCATCCACATAATGTCGGCAACTGTGGTAGGGTAGTGATGTAGTAGGCCTAGTGTCCCATGATTTTTGATTGGAAGGTTTTATCCATAAAGCCAAAGACCAACTATTGGCCATTTGGTCCATGAAACATTGACAGGGAAATAGTGAGGTCTCTAGTTTCAAGTGATTAACATTAATGCTTTGTGTTTAATGGTAACTTAGGCCCTAATCCTCTAAAAATTACTAAAGTCAAGCCTGAATTAAAATTTGAGCAAAAATTTTTCCCAGATTCTGGTTTAAACATTTTTTATTTTTGGCCAGTGTAAAGGCACCTAAGTTATAAGCTTTACTCTCTTGGTTTAAGCTCTGAGAAACACAACAGTTTCTGGGTTTTCACATCCTTGTTCTGTTTGCATCTCATTTGCACTTTTTCTAATAACCTAGTTGCTTACTTTAATGAACCATTTTCCAGCAAGACACGAAAGAGAACAGTTTCAATACTGCTGCAGAATCTAAGAAGTCATTGAAGAGAAGCCTGTCTTTGAGTAATATAAAAGAGGAAGACACAAGTGATGAGGAAGAATTAACATTGCTTGGAAGCATAAAAAGTAGCAAGAAGAATGATAAATCAAAACGGAAAAAGAAGCAGAAAGAGGATTGCAAAAAAAGTGAAAAGCAAAAAGCACTTGAGCTTGAGAAGGAGAGGGTAAGTTTTTATCAGATTAATCTTCTTTCACTGAGTGTGTGAACAGCAGCCTCTCCCTAAAAAATATGTTAGGCCAAAAACTTACTGCAAATAACTGCACTCAAGAAGAGTCATATTTTTAAAACTCACTGCTTATTTCTTTGTTCTTTTTAGTAGATTAAACATATGATTGTAAGGAGGGGCTTTACTTTACACACTCTGTTTGAAACAGTTAAGTTTGAATAGTTTCACTTATTTTTATTAACTAAGGCCGGCAGGCACATTGTATCTTTTGTAACACAACAAGATTTTTTGTCTTTTGCCTTTGGCCGTCACAGCTGTTGCTAGACATACATTTTACATTTAGTTTTATAGACAGATCAGACAAAACAAAGCATCTTTCTCAAAAAATACCTTTTGTTTCATCAGTGTTCCTTGCAGTTTATGGCCAGCCTTAGTGTTTGTATGTTACAAATTATATAGGCCTAGTGAAAAAAAGATTAAATAAATAGCTAGCATAAGAGTATGGTCCCATATTTTCCTGGGAAATAATGAATTATTAAAGAATATCTAAACTGTTGGTTTGTATTATACTATAGGTAGTCATGATAGGTAAGTCTTAAGTCACTGAGCCTTATTTGAGAACCGTCCAGAAAGTAAAACATGTTTGGCCTCTACATCTAGCGCTAGCCCTGTTTCTCCACCTGTGTGACCGAGTACGTGGAAGAAAGCTCCACTGCCGGCTGAAAAGTGAGCCGTTGATGAACAATCCGTTTTTCATTTTTACAGCGACGCTAAATGGCGGTGCCCATAGAAAAACCCCCGCCAAATTTGAATAAAATGGTGACATCAGGATTTGAGGCCTTTTTGATGTTTTGCTGCATATTAATTTTATCCCTAAAGGAGAAACAATACATGCCGAAGCTATTGTGAGACCCTTCATCAGCTTGACATGCAATACAAAACAATTGACATGGAAAAACACTTATCCCAGCCAGCTGTCTGCAAATGTGTTCCTCATTCACCACAACGCTTGCCCCCCTGTGACAGCAGCAACTTGACACAACTCAACAGCCACTAAAGTGGGACATTTTTAGATGAATCCTGATAACTGCCAAAGCAATTGATAACCTGGCCCAAAGTGATTGATTACCTTCTCTTTTCACAAGTTAACGTAATTTTTGTGCCTAGAAATATTTCTAACTGAAGGAACTGAAAAAGAAACAACTTTTATTACTTTATTCACATTTGATGGGGCTTAAGTAACTTATGGCGGATCCAAGATGTCGGCCACAAATTATTACCCTGTCAAAATAAAGGATTAACCACCCAACAATGATAGTTGTTGATCAGAGTCAATATCTCAAAAAATGCATGTAGCCTAATAAATGCAGTGAAGTAACTTTTTTTTTAATGATCCCATATTAATTTTTGTTCAACTATTTATCAATAATATATTTTTTTTCTATGTTATGCTGTAATTTTTAAGTGGCAAACAAGCAAAGCCTTAAAGTACATGTCAGTAGCAACAAAAAAATATAGGTATGTGTCAAAACTTCCCACGGGGGGATTGTTTCATATTGGCGGCCCTTGGTCTATGTGTATATTATAAATAAATTCTAATGAATTACTATTTATTTAAACTGTAAAGAATTTTGTTCTTGTAAATATCCTCTTAAAATCAAAGTTTAAGTTACACAGTATTAGAAAGCAAAAGTTCCAAGTTAGAGTAGCCAATGACCCGTGTTATCAGAAGCACATGTTTTTTGTCTCTCCAGTAAAATTTTATTTTTATTAGTTACGAGGTGTTAAGAGTTGAGACCATCGTTATTTGGGTTAGCCAGTCTTAAACTTATCAGTTAATCGCCTTTCTAAGTACCGGTAGTCACTTTGGCATTGCAGTTAAAAATATTGATACCGGTGTATAAATGTTCCAATTTGTGTTCACAGGTAAACCACATCCGCAATGTCCATCGTATCACTGTGGTGGGTGAAAATCCGCCACCTCCCATTGAGAGCTTCGAACAGCTTCAAGTTCAGTATAAAGTGAGCAGAAAAATAATCAAAAACCTACTGGCCTCTGGTTACGACCTCCCAACTCCCATTCAGATGCAAGCGATACCTGCAATGGCAGAGGTCAGTATTCATCACTTCTTATATTATAGGCCACATGTATATTGGTCATCACATTTTTGCAACTGCAGTTTTAAATTTTTAGATATTAATCATTAGTCTGTAAAGCTAAATCCTTTATTTCAGTTTCATGCTGACCAAAAATCAGTCTTACAACTGTTAAGATCAATTGCTTGACTTTTATCTAGCAATTGGTTTATATTAAATCCTAACACTCATCTATGTAGGTAAGTCATTAGGCAAAATATTGTCATTGAAAGATTTTTCTCAATCGGAAAATGCATAGATTCCTTTTCAATTTTTGCTTTGGAAAAATTAGCTTTCTTTCCAACTAAATGAAATTGATTATCTCGAGCCATTCTCAAAAGTAGAAAGTTAGTATTTCTCAGTCAGCAAAAAAATTCTATAATTCATTTTACTCGTAATCCACTTAAATCTTAAAAAAACAGGTTACAGTAAATTTTAAAAATGTGAATCGCTTTTTAATCCACTAGCAGTTACCACCTCTCATTCTCTTTCTTGTTGTATAACAATATTCCCATATTTTGAATATTTTTGCCAAAATGTCTTCTAAGATAACTTGTTCTGTGAGTATTTGGTACTAATGCAGTTTGTTTTTATTGCCTTTAGGCCTACTAAGTTAATTAAGTTTACGTTGGTTTCAGGGCCGTCAAATATTGGCCTGCGCGCCAACTGGCTCCGGCAAGACCATTGCTTTCCTGGTTCCGATCCTTCATAGTCTAGCCTCACCGAACAACTCTGGCTTCCGGGCATTGATTGTTTGCCCGACTAGGGAATTGGCACGACAGATTTTCAGGTATGAAGTTCTTGAAGCTTGTTAACAGGTAGGCTATTGAGTATTGACTGAAAGAGCATCAGTCTTATAGTTTTGGCAATGATCAATTTCAAGAAATTGGGCTGCTAAAACGACAGGCTATTGGGGGATGCAACCATCTTCCCATTCACTTTTCTTATTCCACCATAAAAAAGTGTTTTCTTGCATATTTTATTTAAAAAATTCTTAAAGATGAACAATTAGAAAATAGACTGCCTGTAAATTTATATTTTATTTGTAATTTATATTTTTGTAAAATGATAATTTTAAGGAGATTTAGCTCATAAAATGTTAAAAATTTAGGAAATTTTTTGTTGAAAATAAAGAGTTTGTCTATTGTTAATATATATGCTAACCACTAAACAGCAGCAGTATTATAGTAGAATGTAATGGACAGTCATGAACCTGTCAACACTTAGGCTTCTACGTGTTAAAATTTCAATAAAGTATGTATAATTGACAGTAGTGAACCTTTTAACATGCAGGCTACTATTGGTAAACAGCGTCAATATTATGATAAGCAAGTGTGACTGGTGTGACGTATGGTAGACGCAGAGTTTACATGTGCTCCTCCAAGCAGAGAGGCGGACCATCTTAATCACAAGTCTACAAACATTGCCTTTGCAGCTTTATTAGGGGTAGCCACTGGGACTACCGGCATCCGCCAATTGAAGGCAATACTGACAAAGTAACTGGTTCTTTCATTTTTGAGTTTTATGCGGCATTTTCTTGGAATGCAGGCAAACACCCATTCACTCCCCAGAGACAGCACTTAACAAAGACAGTAGGACAGTCTGGCTTCCTGCTTGGAGGTATGCATTATAAAACAAAAGCATTATAAACAAATAATTTTGATAATTTTTTTTGAAAAACCGATAAATCATAAGGTTATATAAAAGTCAGTGAAGAACTAGAGAATGAGTTAAGAATACCCAGTTTGCCATACTCAAGTTAAAACATTATATTAATTTTTTAAAGTGTATATAAATTATATTAGGCTGGTTCATTAATAGCCTGTACAAAGATTTTAAAACTTAAAAAATTATTAAAATTGTTATAACTTTTGGGTATTTTGTAGCTTAACGAATAAAAAAAAAGGGTTTATGAATGCTTAAATCTCTCCTTATTGTTATCTCCTGATGTAAATTGGAGCTGCACAATTTATACTGAAGATCCATCTCATACTTTTTGCTGCTTGAAACCCTTTTTCCATTCGTTTATTTCTGTAGGGAATGCTCTTGGCTGAGCGAAGGAACTGGTTTAAGGGCGCAGCTGATCAAGAAAGCATCCTTGGCTCCAGGAAAAATACCACCGAACTTTGGCAACAAATTTGGTAAGATTATTTTGTCAAACAATAATGATCCTCTGAACAAATTTACTAATAAGATGAATAGTTGCATGGATGGACCAGGTGCTTTCAATCTGGCTGAGGGTCTAGTCCCTGGTCCCTCGGTGTCTGGATAAGAGGGGGTCCATTTCAATAAATACTAAACCCTGGCTGAAAATTGCCAGCAGTTTAGAAGTACCACTAATCATTGGACATTGCAATCCTTAACTCTTTGCTTGTTAGTTTCACTGGCAAAAACTAATTTTAGGGATTCAATGCAAGAAAAGCCAAAATTAACTATGTCATTTTTTTCTCTGCTCAGGTAAAAAAAATGGTGAAATCCTACTCGCTTGAAAAAATGTAACCTCAGTAACTATTCTAAAGGACTTAGCAGTAGGTTTAATAATCTAATTTAATGTTATAACAGCTTGCCACTAAAACATACAGGTGCAGGATTCAGTACAGATTAGTGAAAATTTCTAAGCCCAAGTAAAAGATGCTATCAACCAAAAATACATTACATTAAATCAAAAGATATCTAGTAACTTGTTAATTGTTACCTCTAAAGTTTATAAGATTAGCCATTGCATACATAGTAACATGATGGAACATAGCATATGAAAAAATATCCTTTCCTATATTTCCTCTCTTCCATTTTAGCTGATTTGGACCTTGCACACAGAAACAGGCTTACTGGCCACATCACATTGGTCGAGTTACTCAGTCCAACTGGCCATGTTACTAAGATCAGCTGATTCCTATTGTTAAGAATTGTCAACTCACCCGTCACTCGATTCGCCAAGAATTCTTGTCGAAATTTGTCTAGGCCACGTCACATTGGTCGAGTTGATGGTCAAGTATAACTCAACAGTCTAACTCGCCCTCCTACTTAACTAATGTGACGTAGCCCTAAAAGCCTAGTTTTCGAGACAACTCTTCACCAAGTTTTTATGGATTTGAAAAACAGCTGTTGCAATAATTATAATCTTGCTCATTTCAAAACTTGATAAAAAATTTTGTTCGTTAAAAGAATGCTATCGAAGTAATATTTTGTTTCAGATATCCTTATTACTACTCCCAATCGTATAATTTATCTTCTGAGACAAGAACCACCAGTGTTGTCTCTAAAAAGGTCAGTGTTTGCCAGTGTAGACAACTCTAGGCCTATTTTAACTCTGATCTTTCATAGCAGGAGTTTATTTTCTAGATTAAGGATCTAAATTACTCCTGATAACGCTTTATGAAAGCATCATCAACGAGTAGGGGCCTACTTTTTTAGAAATTCTATTGCAATAAAAATTTTAAATGAGTTTTTCATATATATACTTACTTACTATTTAATTAACTCTGCTTCACAAGAAAACTTTTGAATTGGAAATCTAAAGAGACTAATTTCAAGGTGTATTTTATCAAGGAATAAATTTTGAACTGAAATAATATCCTTCTTACAACTTCTGCCATCTTTTTGCCATCATGGTCATCACCCGAAGACCAGGATTTTTAATACGAGTTTGTAATGTTTACCATGTAATACAACTAGGCCTGCTAAATTAAAACTTTACAAGTCAACTAGGCTTACTAAATTCAAAATATAACTAGATCTACTAAATTAAACGTATACAATATAATTAGGCCAGCTAAAAAAAATATGTAAAATAACACAAGTCTCGATACTAAATTAAAAATATACAACACCTTTCCCATTTCCTCGGCAGTGTGAAGTGGCTGGTCGTGGACGAGTCGGACAAGCTGTTCGAGACGGGGCCGCGTGGTTTCCGAGACCAGCTGGCGGAGATCTACCGAGCCTGCGACGCGGCGGACGTGCGGCGAGCCATGTTCAGCGCCACACACACCGTGCACGTGGCCAAGTGGTGTCGCAAACACCTCGCCCGCCTGCTGTGCGTCACCATTGGTCACAGGTCGGTCTGCGGTTACTTTATTTTTTAACGTTGACCACCGGTTGCCGTTTTTGTCATATACGGATCAGTCTTTCCATAGCAGGTTTTAAAAGTGTGTCAGCTTTTTCCCAGTTGAAATCAAAAGAGGCTGTCCCTAAATTATATCAAGCCCCTAGGAGGTTAAGGAGTTTTCAGCATCACTGTGCATTGAATGTGGATGAGGGGGGTTGACATTTAAGTAATTATTAAACGTCAATAATTAGTTTCTTAAATTAGTTTTAATAAATACACTTTTTTCCTTTTAGAGATTTTGTGAAGGTCAACAACACACAGCTGGTCAACAATACACAGCTAGTTGTTTTTTATCATTAACTCCTCTTTCGCCAGACCAAGTAAACCAAACTATGTCTGAAAAATCATTCGTCTTGAAATTTTGGGAAAATTATATCACACCGTTGCATAATTTTTAAGGGGGGGGAGTCTGAAAAGGTAGGCTTTAATGTTATGTAACTTAGGGATGGCCTTAAAGAGGATGTAGCCACACTAATTCACCCTTTGAGTTTACAGTTGTCAGTTAAATGACCCCTGAGACGTGACAAGGACAAAAATTACTTAAAAATTATTTATACAATAGGTTCTACTACTCTCTTCAAGAATTTTATGTTGGCCTTACCATAGACAATTTACAAAAAACCTCTTAGGCAATACCCACCCTCCTCATCAAATCTAATGTAACAAATCCACCTAACCTAACCAACCATCCTTGTCACTCTCCCATTCTCAAGGAATGTGGAGGAGAAGAAGAAAAATAAGTGAAGTAAGTGATTAACTCTTCTTTTCTGGCATATGGTTTCCTGAAAATTTTAATTATTAGATAAAATAAGTATTTTACTTGGCAGCACTTTAATCGGTGACAAAGTCAGACTACATCCTCTTTAAATTCCAAAATAAATAGTTTACACAGCAGCATTATCTATCAGTGAAAAGTCATACTAGACCTACCTCCTTTTAAAATTCTAACAATATATAATCATAAATTGGCGATTTTATTGTATGTAAAAGTTAGTTGCCATTTCCATAAGACGATACGCTTGTGAGACGACTTACAACCAAAAAGCCCATTGTCAAGGTGGTCACATAGCGACTAGAGGTGACCGACCGCTCTTGAATTAAGAGTCAGTTTTCACTATTATAAATCCCAGCCCTGAATGACTTACTGAGCGCTTTACTATTGATAAACAGTAGAGCGCCGATTATCCAACTAATTTGGGACAAGGGGTGTTCGGATAACTGAATATTCGGATAATCAAACATGAAAAGACAAAATTTAAAAATTATTTATGTAACGTAATTCTTACTAGTAAAAAGGCTAAAAATCATCAAACAAAAATTATTCACGTAATTTTATTATGAAATCAATCAGAATACATGGGTATAATTTTTTAAGGAACAATTTATCATACATAGATACAGTACACTGTATACTTTTTATCTAGAGAAAAAGTCCAAAATTTTTTTTTGCTTCAGCCCTGACACGCGAATTTGAATTGCTTGAGAATCATCTTAAAAATATGAATTATTATGGCGTTCAGTTAACCGACGGTTCGGATGACCGACGTTCGGATAATTGGCGCTCTACTGTTCCAATACTACTTTTTTTTACTTAGATATAATTTTTTTGGTATGTCTAAAAATTATTACTTGCCATTCAAATGTTTGGTTGATGTTGGATAAAATCTGAAGGTTAATAAGTTAGTTATAGAAGAATCAACTCATGAGCACTCTCATCAGTTGGGGAAAATTTGCTCTAAAAAGTGTGTTGATTAGTCCTTGAATGTTTAAAAAGCTACCTTATAATTTAATAATTAAAAACAAGGAGGCTAGATTAAGGAGGCATTGATTTTAAATCAAGAGGAGACTAACCATTGTTATGGGTCAGCTGTGTCTGTTTTTGTGTGAACCAGGATTTGAAATGGATTTAGTTTGACTAAATTACCGACAGAAAGTGCTGAAGTAAATGATTTATTTCAGTTTTCAAAACTTAATATGCTAGAAAATAAAGGTAATTAATCTTATGATTGCTCTCTGAACACCATATTGTATAAATATTCCCTCCTGCTAGTGTAATAAATTGTTGACTGTAGTTCACTCTATTGAAGAATGCTGTAATTGTCCTCTTTCAAATCCTGGCTCACATAAAAGTTGGTACACCTTTTATAATGGCAATGGAAAGTCTCCTCTTGATTTAAAGCAGTGATTCCCAAACTTTTTTAGCCTGCGGCACAGTTACAAAAAAAGACAAATAGCCTAACCTAATTTCTAGGAAAAGTAAAGAAAACATTACATTGGAAGAGTAACTCATTTTATTACAACTTATTGAACACGCCTGTCCTAGTCAAATACAGTAGAAGTAGAGCTCAGAAAATCAAACAAAATACTTCTTGCTTTCTATTACAAAAGTTCTTTATTAATGTGACACATGGGCTTGATGTTTTTTCACTAACTCCATTTTACGAGGCTGTACAACTGACAAGGCCAATCTCATGTCGTGCTCTACTGATTGAAGCTGTGACCTGTTCTTCGTTTTTATTTGGTTCATAGCCGAAAAAGCTGCCTCACAAATGTAAGATGTTGAAAACGGCAACAATGCTTGCATTGCCTTTTTAGTTATTGCAGGATACTCGTTTTTCAATGGCACCCAAAAAGCTGCTATGTCAGGACTTATCTTCTTTTGTAGTTTTTTTTACTTTTCCTTTGCATCTTGAACGAGTTTCTCAAACTCCATTTTTAGGCCACGGTCATTTTTTACATCACTCAATTCCTCTTCCTCGATTGTGCTTAGGCCTGCATTGTCAGCCATATCAATAAAAGGATTTCTCACCCAATCAAATGCAGATGTGACAAGCGAAGGAAAATATTTTTCAATGTTTTCACTTAAGAGTTCCAAACATTGCACAATCATGTCAGAAATAGTTTTATTTATGTTGCACTTGTCTGTCAATTCAAACATTTCATAGGAATTCTCCTTCAAAATTTTGTTCTTCCAAATCAAGAGCTTATTTTTGAACGATGCTATTTTGTCAGTAGAAGTGAGTAAATTTTCATTTTTTCCCTGCATACCTTTGTTAAGTACATACAACTTTTGGAATATGTCTGCAAGAAAAGCTAACTTGGTGCACCAAGTGTCGTCACTAAGTAAATCCGCATATTCTGATCCTTCACAAGTAAAAAACGTTAGCAACTCTTCTCTCAATTCATAAAATCGGTTAAGAACTCGTCCGCGAGACAGCCATCTTACCTCAGTATGAAGAAGGAGCTGCGTGTGTTCAGAATCCATAGCAGTACACATATTTTTGAACACCCTGCACTTCAGTGGTCTACTTTTAATATAATTTACCATTTTTACTACTTGATCGAATATTTCTTTCATTCCAGGATTCAAAGATTTGGCAACCAGCGCCTCTCTATGTAGAAAACAATGTGTAAAAACTATATTTGGGTTTTTTCGTTTTGCCAACGCAAGAAATCCCGTCAAGTGGCCAGCCACGGATGGACACCCATCAATGCAGACACTTAAACAGGACTGCCATGATATTTCTGAATCTTCAAAGTACTTATCAACTAGATTATAAATGTCTTGCCCTTTTGTTGTCTCAGGGAGATCTTTACAAAAAAGCATTTGTTCAATAATAGAGTTGTCATCAATAAATCGCACAAAAGTGACCACTTGTGGTTTTCCAGATATGTCAGTAGACTCATCTAACTGCAAAGCAAACATATCAACTGATTTAAGTTTATCAATAACTTGGACTTCTATGTCTTCACTCATTTCTTTGATTCTCCGAGAAATTGTGTTATTGGACATTGGTATTTTTTCAATTTGTGCCTCAAAATCATCGCCAAACATAATTTTGGAAATTTCACAGCAAGCTGGCATAATTAACGTCTCTGCGGAAGTATGAGACTTCATTTTTTTAGCCACAAGCTCAGCAACTGCGAAGCTAGCTTCTTGTGCTTTTTCAGCTATGGTCTTTTGTCTAGGAAAAACTTTAGCCTGGTTTGTCTCCCCAGATACTATTCTTTTAAAATATTCCAGAGGCTTACCAACTGCAAATTTATGTTTAGTAGTAAGATGACGTTTAAGCTTACTTGGAACCATAGCTTCATTTGATAGCCGTTCTCCGCAGATGACACACTGAGGTATAGGAATCTCTTCATTCAATGTACAAACAAAACCAAAAGACAAATAATTTTCATGAAACTTCCTTGCACTCAACTTTGAATCGCTTTTTGAGGTTATGGTTGCCGGTAGTACACTTTTTTGCGTAGGTTGTTCGGTAACACTAATAATTTTACTGTGATTCTCCGAATGAACTAAAACCGAGTCTACTTCACTAACTGTTTCACTTAGCTTAGGTTTTTTTGCCACAAACTTGTCCATTTTTGAGGTTATGGTTGCTGGTAGTACACATTTTTTCGTAGGTTGTTCTGTAACACTAACATTTTTACTGTATTTCTCCGAATGAACTAAAACCGAGTCTACTTCACCAACTGTTTCACTTAGTTTAGGTTTTTTTACAACAAACTTGTCCATTTTAGAAAAGTAAAATGACGTAAATAGCACACGGTATCACCGATCGAGTAATCCGGACAGATAAAGGAGCGACAACTAACTGGTTGCAACGTGTACCCGTGAGTCATCAACCCAGCTGAGCGCTACAGTACAGTATCAGCTGAGCACTATGGTCTCAGCTGAGCGCTTATCTGTTTGTGTACGCGTACAATCAGTCCTGAAATCCATCACAGGGTTAGTCGAACGTTTTAGGCCGGATTTCACCAAACATAATAACCCGGCATTAAAGCCTGGTTAAGTAAATTTTATTGCTAAAAATTTACTTAACCGGGCTTTATTGCCGGGTTAAAAGTTTGGTGAAATCAGGCCTTAAGTAATTCATTCTGCTAGGCCGTTAGGCATTTTTTCGTTCGCAACTATTTTGGTTTAAGTTGACTTATTTTCCCCTGTCCCACGGCACATCTAGCCGGCCTCGCGGCACACAGTTTGGGAATCCCTGATTTAAAGACAATGCTATAAGGTCCTTTTTGTCATTCAACTTGAGACATATATTATAATTTTTATTTAATATTTACAAGCAAGTCCCAAGTTATAATTTTTTTTATCTGGAACATTGTTTTTATGTTTAGGAACACTGCAGTTGATCTTGTGAAGCAGGAGCTGGTATTTGTTGGGAATGAACACGGAAAATTGATCGAGTTCCGCAATCTGATACAACAGGTAAGTAGAAAAAATATACTTTTAATTTTCTTTTTAAAAAGAATATCACCCAGTGAAACTTTTTTAATTGGTACGGGTTAACTAAATTAAATAGAATTAACATACATGAATTAACATACATTTAACATTTAACATGTTAAATAGGTTAACATCATGAAATAGAATTAATTTGATAATCTCTAAATGCAGGTTGTAAGGGTGACCACGGGGTAGGGGTACCGAACGCGGGTTCACTCTCGGTTACGCCTCGGATAGCTCAATACCAGGGATGTAAATGTACGTTTTATACCAATCTATATTTGTTCCGTGTGCTCACTGGACCCTTTTATGGCTCAGCTGCCTCAACACAATGGGGATCCACTCATCATCGCACACACGGGGCATAGGGGACAAAGGGGCTCACGATTATCAAAATCAAAGACCCCGTGTTGACCAACTCCTGGACAATGCCTAACACCCACTCAACCAAACTCTTGGCCGAACCTACTCCCACAACTAAAAACAAAAATCTTAGTCGACCCTACTTCTGGCCGACGCCCAACACCCAACTCGACCCAACTACTGGCTGAGCCTACACCCAAAACTAAATAAATTTTCTAGTCGGCCCTACTTCTGGCCGACGCCTAAATAAAACAACTTAAATCAGCCCAACTACTGGCCGATGCCTAAATAAAATCACGCTTTACTCGACCCAACTACAGTAGAGCCTCGATTAACCGTCACTCTCGGGACCGGGAGTGTAATAATAATAATAATAATATCTCTTTATTTCGAAAGACAATATTTATACATTGTATGAAATGCGTCAAAGTTTCTAAGCTATACACAACATAACGTACAGATCTTTCCCTAAAAAACAACTAAACACAAAAAAATTAAAATTAAAAAAGATTGCTCCATGTTGCAACGGGAGATCGAGCTGGATTTTAATTTACCCCCCAGTCATGGCTTAAGAAATCGCCCACCGAGTAGAATGCTTTAGAGACAAGCAATTCTTTGAGTCTTTTTTTGAAGAGAGATGGTCTGGCTTCCTTGTCAAAATTTTGAGGGAGTTTGTTTAAAAACTGAGCCCCTGCCTGAGAAGGCAATCGCTCAAAAACTACCGTTCGGTGTCTCCCCGTTCGGTAGTTGACCCTGCCTCTTGTTTGATAGTCATGAATATCTTGGCCCTGAGTTAATTGACATTTTGTTAAACAAAACATTATAGTTTCAAGAATGTAGAGGCAAGGTAGGGTGAGCAGTCCGAACTGCTTGAAGACTGGTCCACACGACTCTCTGTTTGGTATTTTTGCCAAAGTCCGCACTGCTTTTTTTTGGAGTCTGAACAGTCTCATGAAGTTACTGTTGGCACAGCCACCCCACACCACTATCCCGTAGGCAAGGTGGGGGAAGACAAGACCGTAGTAGGCGGATAAAAGCACCTGGATGGGACAGTACCGTGAGAGATGTCTTAAAACATAGATCGCAGAGGACACACGCTTGCAAGCGTTGTCTATGTGATCTTCCCAGGTAATGTTTCTATCGATGTAGATCCCTAGGAACTTGGTGCTGCACATCTCTTCAATTTCGGTCTCGTCAATCAATACAGTTGGCTGTGCTTGGTTACTTAATTCACGTAGAGAAAATTTCATGAATAAGGATTTAGCGGCATTGGTTTTCAAATTTAGCTGAGCGAAATTTTGAATGCAACTGTTCAGATTTTTTAACGTTTCGATTTCCAAAGACTCAATTGTGGGCTCACGGAAACAGAGAGTGGTATCGTCTGCATATTGGACCATAAGTCCTTTTTGCACAGAAGAGTTTACGTTGTTTACGTAAAGAAGAAATAAAAGTGGACTAAGAATAGATCCCTGTGGGACGCCGAAGCTGAGAATTTGATGCTGTGAGATTTTGTTGGAAATTTGGACAACTTGGGATCTTTCCTGAAGGAATGATTTGATCCACTCAAGGGGTATGCCTCGAATACCGTGAGTTTCCACTCTTTGTAGTAGAATTGAGTGGTCAACACAATCAAAGGCCTTAGAAAGATCTAAGAACACACCTAACGTATGTTGTCTTTCCTCAAGGCCCTCGACGATCGTGTTTACAAGGCTCACTACCGCATCCACGGTCGATTTGTTTTGCCTGAAGCCAAACTGATTAGCGCTCAGAAGACTGTGCTTTTCCAAAAATTTTGTTGTTCTTTCAAGGAAAGCTTTTTTGAAAACTTTGCTAAAAGGGGGTAAAATTGAGATGGGCCTGTAGCTATCGGGTGTTTGAGGATCATTCTTCTTATAAATTGGAATTACTTTGGACTTTTTCAAGGAATTTGGAAAATCACCCGTTTGAAAGGATAAATTAATAATTTTTGTCAGCGGTTTGACAATGAAGTCGAGACATTCTCTAACCAACCACATAGACACGCCATTTAAGTCAGTGGATCTATTTGGAGCCAATGCGCGTGTGACGGTTAAGAGAATAGACGGATCACAGAAATTTAGCTATAAATCTATTCAATACGTAGATTTTAAATATTTAGGAAGAAATTAAACCCTTTATAAGTGGATAGTAAATATTTATGTTTAAATTACATTCAAACAATGGTAATTAAAAACTCTCTAAACTATATATTAGTGTGCTCATTCAGTGTTCGTAAGTGAATTACATAACCTCACATTAAAAGATAGTCCGCTATCTTTTAAACGAGTCCGTCAACACAGTAAATCAGCGCGATACTTGTAACCCTTCCTCAAACGTTTAATAATTTTTATTTTTTGGTGAAGCCCTAGTACGACTCGTTTTTGCTTTTCAGCCATCGATAAAAATCAACAGTTACTGTACTGCAGTTGATTTACAGTACTTATCTAGCTACACACTGTGTAACAGCAAACACTATGTAACGCTGAACTACGAGGTGTGCCGCATAACCAAAAAATCAACATGCCAATGAGTAATAAATAACTCGCTCACCCCCATACTACTCCTTGCGTGGGAGTGGTGATTTTCGGCGGAAACTCAAGGTCATTAGCCGCGGACAGTCGCGTTCGATCACAATGGCGCTTGCACTTTCTTCCGTGCTTTGCGCGACGCCATTTTACAACATATTGCGAGCCCGGAAGCAGTGACGGATAACGGAGAGTGACGGATAAAAGAGTGACGGTTAATCGAGGTTCTACTGTACTGGTCGGCACCTAGTGCAAGCCTACATACATCAACACTCAAACAGCAAGCTCATAAATCAGTGTTACTTTCCCAATCTCTAATTTTAAGCAATATACAAGTGTGAGCACATACAAGCATAAGCAAAATTAATCAAAGGTGTACAAGAAATTATTGCAAGCTTATGCGAAATAATAAATTCGGGTACTCATCGCAACTCAAAAGTCCTGGCACACACTTGGTCAACAACAACAAAAACAATCAAACTCCCTCACCTGAATTAAGGCTAAATCTGAAAAAGAGGAATCACATCTAATTATTACAACTTACGTACCAAGTATATACATTTTATCAAGTCCTCACACTTTGATATAATTCAAATTCAATTTATCTCAAAAAGAACCTAATATCCTTCAGTTAACCCTCTCTGGGTTAACACCTAATCCTCTACTTCAATTCAGAAATATTAAAATGTAAGCCGACAAAAACTGCTTGTCAGCACCTATCAAAAGCCTAACGGAACAATCAAAATCAAAAGCCAATTCAGCAATTAGAAATTTCCTGTCTCCCCAATTTCCGGGCAACACCTAATTTGAAAATACAAATAAAATCTTTGTATAATTTCTCTTACACTGACCCGCTTCCTGGTCAGCTCCTACAACAAACAGCTGATTTCAAAATATCACGCCAAGTCAGAGGAGCGTCTATTATTTCACTAAATCTAAAATAAAATGCTAATATTCCAAACTGCTTCAATAGCTAGAGCAATTATAGTAATAAAATGCTTGATACCACCTCAAGTAGATTATCAAGTTTATTACTGTCCAACACAACTATAACGAAATGTTTTAAGTCCCAAGATCGCGAAAATTTTCTAAGTCATACCAATACCGTATACAAGTCAGACAGGAGAGCTGATGTGGCTCACCTCACGCGCAGCTGGGGAATGAGGGTCGACCGAAGCTAATTTGTGCAGTGGGAATCCATCCCCACTCCTGCCTCGCCTCCCACCACTGCCTGCGACGCCAGCGCTCTCCGCAAGGCGCGGCCGCTACTGCAACTACTGAGACCAGCGGACCGCTGTTTCTATTTCCAAATCGCATCATCTGCTTAATGTAAAAAAATCACAACTTCGAATCTGACGCTTATTTATTTCCTAAATTTGATTTATTGAAAATAAATACCAAAATATACCCCTCATCAGTTTGTGGTCGTTACAAGGTGTATCGCTTTAGATGCAATGAGATCATCGCAGCAGTTGCTGACATTTCCTTTCCTCATTATGAGAAGTGCTGAGTCATTCTTCATTTTGCCTCAGTTCCATTTTGCAATTATGTTCCAGTGTAGCAACACTCTCCAAAACAAAGTCACTTTAAAAAATAACATTTTAGTTTGAGAATACTTTGTGTGTCAGGAATATTTGCTTCTATCATAAAATTAATATTTCATGTTTTCTGGTTTATATTAAGTTGCCAACCTCTTAACAACCTTACTTAGCTCTTTAAAGATTTTGGGGAATGGTTTTTTTTAATGTGCTTGGTTTAACAGTTGAAACATTTTCAACTAAACTTCTGACTCATAAAGGTCAAAATGTCATACCTTGCAAGAAACTCCACACAAAGTCAGAAACATTTTTTATTGGCAATTTTCGTATTATACTTCCGGACAGCCGTATTAGCGGGTGAGTCAGTGCGCTGTTGTCAGAATTAGTGTTTAACATCTTCGATTTTTAGGTAATAAATCACATGGGCATATATTTATGTAAAGGTACTTTACACAATGATTTTTTAGCTGCAACCGCAAGTGCAATTAATGTTAAATGTATGCAAGGTCAGCACAATTCAAGAAATACAACTACAAAAGATTCCATAGAGAATTTCAGTATGCCGCTAGTCTAAAGCAAGGAGGTTAAATTATATTCAACATTATTTTTGCACTGAACTATTGAATTCATTTTAGTTTGTTTTCGTAAGAAAACTCTCAGTGAAATATTGCCTCACATACTTGTGTAGTGTAAATGAGGCGAAACGTAAACAAAGTTTTGACAGTTCTACCAAAACATGTGGTTTTTAGCAGACTCTGGGAATTTTGCCACCCGCCTGTAAGGCTGTCCAGAACTATAGTTAAGTTAAAGAAGGTAATGTAAAACATTTCCAGGGACTGCCGCCTCCAGTGCTGGTGTTTGTACAGTCCAAGGAGCGAGCCCAGGAGTTATTCAGTGAACTGATCTACGATGGGATCAACGTCGATGTCATTCACGCGGACCGAACCCAGCAACAGGTATCAATCTAAAGCTACTGAATTTTTCTCTTCTATTATCAAGGTATCTTATACCAAATTGTTTATTTCATCAGAAATCCCCAGATAAGATTGTCAGATTTTGGAGGAAAGAAAGCCCCAACATTGCCACTTCTCCCTAAAAATATCGTGCAGCTTATAGAAAGAAGGAAAGGAAACCCGTCTCCGAACTCTTCTGGGGATGACTCACCCTCTAACCCGAGACCTCCTGCGCCCTCAAGGAGACTGCCATCTGGACTGTCATCTGGGATTTCTCCTTGTTGTGAAGGGTGTCAACTATGTTTGTTCTCGCTCCAGACTAGCTTAGAAGTTTGTCAAGTAAGGATCCTTCAAACCCTCCCAGATTGCTAAACCAGGATCATCCATGTCTCCCCCAGAGCTCAGACTTGGGCTCAAAGCTCAGACGGGAAACAATGTTCCCAGAGAGACAAGGAGGAACCAATGTGAACAGCAAGCTGGTCAGTCTGAATAGCCAATTGACTTACCAAAACTATGAGTCCCCAATGTTGACCTCTGCTTAAGGGTGGTCAAAAAACTAAATTTTGGAATTTTGAATCGTAATAGGTCTCAAAAGTTTCAAAGTAGCATGTAGAATACTGAAAAAAATAACTTTAAACCATTCATATAAGATATTTCGGTTGCGCAATGACCTTGAAGTTTAACATGTAACTGGATAACACGTAGCTCGAAATCGAGCAAAAAATCATATAGTAAAAGAAAGAAGAATAAACGCCCACTTGTATACTTTTGAAATTTAATCAAAGGGATAAATTCAATAGCAAAATTGTGGCTAAACCATTGAAACTCTAAAAGTTCATTTGATTTACTGCAAGATTTTCAGGACAACGACTTTTTGGGAAACACCTTCATTTTCCATGTTCTCTTTATTCTGAAATGTATATTTTAATACCGGCAAAAGATCGAGCTCTGCTTTACAGCAACATGTAGCTGACCGAGAGCAAACACTGGCGCCGTGAGCTTAGACCTCATTTGTTTAGGGACTGCCCCTGCACCTTATTGATAGTTATCGCCAAACCGGAATCATAGGGAACGTCTGTCTTTGTAGGGATCCTTTCCTTTGTGGCAACAACGCGTAAATGACGCACTACCTCTACCAGTCTTTTAATTCTTGAAATGCAACCCACCGCGATGAAAACATTGTAAGTTCATTGGTCTGAGGTTGTAAGGAGCATAAAATGTTACATCGGGAGGGTGATTGTAGGCGAAAACTTTTGAAAAAGCTCGGCTCGGCTCGGCTTGAGTTCAAAAATCACTATTCGCACACCCCTAATATATAGATACTCCATAAAAGAATTAGTGAATGAATGTAATTTGGTTGATGCTGGACAATGATAATCATACACAAATTTTGCTTTGAAAAATGGAAAGAACTCTAAAAGATTTTGAAAAATGGTATAGATTGTCCAATTAGGCAACAGTTTTATCGATCTACGGCCTTCTAAAAATCCCTTATTTAAGGTGTTTTTTTTTTAAGTTTTTGGCCTGTATTAAGTCAGATATTCTGTGGTGTAATTGAACAAATAATACCATTATTCAAAACGTTTTAAAGAGCTCTTTCAATTTTTCATGTTAAAACTTTTGTACTACTCTCAATGTCCAGCAAGAACCAATTAACTATTATTCACTAATTCCCTTGTGGAGTTTTACATGTTAAACTTCAATGTCATTTTGTGACTGGAAGATCTTATGATTTTTAAAGAATTTTTTCAATATTATTCATGCTATTTGGCAAGTTTTGAGACCTGATACGATTTAAAATTCCAAAATTTTGTTTTTCCAAACCACCCTACTCTGCCTATTATAAACCAGTTAATAAAGAGCTGTCTAGGGCTTTCTTTAATAGGGACAGCAAACATGCATTCTACACTTATGTTGAATTCGCCAACTCGACCTGATCTGATTACTTTCAGAGGGACAACACGGTGCGGGCGTTCAGGGAGGGCAAGGTGTGGGTGCTGATCTGCACGGAGCTGATGGGGCGAGGAATCGACTTCAAGGGCGTCAATTTGGTCATAAACTACGACTTTCCCACCTCCGCCATCTCCTACATCCACAGGATAGGTGAGCCGTCTTATTCAGAGGAGGAAAGTGTGGAAAGTGTCTCTCCAATCAAAATGCCTAAAATATGCTCATTTTGATAGATTAGTACGAAAAAGAGTTGAACAGTGGTCAACTCGGAGGAATAAACAATGAAAAATTGTATATTTTAAATTATGTTTCATTGGTTTTTTTTTTATTACTACGGTACATAATGGGTTGTTGTATACAGTAGAGTCTTAAACACTGGTCTTTGACCATGTTGGGTTTGGTGGAATTTTAGATTTTCCATAATACCTTGTGGGGTATGTGTAAAACTTAAGAAAAGCTTTACATTGTGTAGTATTGATTTTTACTTAAACACATTTAAAGTCCTTTAATAAAAGTGTAATTAAACATGAAATAGCTACAAAACACGATTAATGACTTGAAAATGGAAATATTTAAATACTATTTCATGCTTAAGGCTAAATATTAAACACTTTAAAAAAACAAAGGTTTAAGATGTCAAGTTATCCAGATTCTCGAGTTACTGGGAGTCAGGTTTTGTGTGGGTTTTGTTTTGTGGGTCAGGTTATCAAAGTCTTTTTTTATATGACACACCTACTTGGTAATCTTTTTTTATGTTAAAAATTAACACTGCACCATAATACACTGCTCTAAAACAATTATTTGTACTATTGTGTTGGAAAATAAAAAAATTATACATTCTCCAAATTGCTGGTGAAAGATGGTTAAGCAGTTGATTTACTCACGCAACTTGTGTCTGCAGGCAGGACGGGGCGGGCGGGCCGGCCTGGTAGAGCCGTCACATTCTTCACTGAAGACGACCGCCCTATACTGAGGAGGTGGGTTGTGTACATGAAACTATAAACAAGGAATGCTGACTCCTCCTAAACAAGGAATGTGTTGGTAACTGATGACAATCTGGCTTCTGGTTCATCATCTGCTCTTCAATGTTCAGCATGAAAACTATTCAGTTGATTACGTTTTCAAACTTTGTGAAACCTTTAGAGCACACAAGGCATTGTAATTCATTTTTACATCAATAATTTTCTTAAAAAGTCAAGCATACAAGTTTCATAACAAAATTTGCTTCATTGCCAGAATCATTTTGGGAAAAATAATTGTTTTAAAAGTGCAGTAGGACTCCCTCATATCCAGAAACATCGGACTGAGACTTGTCCAGATAACGGGATTTGCAGTTAAACTCGATCTTCCCAAAAACTTGTTAAATTATTACGTCTTTATACTGTATAAGCCAATATAAAAGTAATTATCTATGAATGTATTTTGAATCGTTAACAAACACTTTTTGGAGATAATTACTACGAATCCAAAACACTTGAAAATATGTTAGGTTTTGTACCTTTAACAAACAAACAACCATTAAAAATTTTGAGGGGTGCCACAAATTACTGCTCAGTTCTTTCCCAGGAATCATTGATACAATACCATCCATTTCCTCTCCCTCAAGTCCGGTTAAACTGACGTGTCGGTTAAAATTGTTGAGTTAAATGTATGTAAGAAATCAGGGTAGGACAGGGGAATCAGCAGGCTTATCTGGTGGTTAAAGCAGCTGAAGAGCACACAAAAAACACTTTTCACACTTGAAAATATTAAAATATTACTTTTCGTGTTTTTTGTGCTCTTCAGCTGCTTTAACCACCAGATAAGCCTGCTGATTCCCCTGTCCTACCCTGATTTCTTACAACTCAGGCCTAGAGCCTTACTTCACAAAATGAGTTAAATGTATGTTATTTGGGGGGTGAGTGAGTGCACTGTTGTCGAAGTTAGTGTTTAACATCTGCAATGTTTAGGTAATAAAACACTTGGTAATGTGTTTATGTAAGTATACATTACTCAAGAAAATATTTTGCTACAACCGCAAGTGCAATAAAATGTTAAATACATGCAAGGTCAACACAATTAACGAAATACAACGACCGATTTCATAGAGAATTTTTTATGTCGCTAGTCTAAGGCAAGCAGATTATTAATGGTATTATTGTTGCGATGAACCATTGAATATACTTTAGTTTGAAAGCCCAGGGATTGTTAAATCAATAGATTAGTTCGTTGTTTTTGTTTTAGTCATATTTTACTTATTTGACAAATCTCCTTTATTGTTGGAAGAAATCGAAATGTGCTCTTAAACATAAACAAATGATTGACGATTAAAGGTTGCCAAAACAAAAAGACCAGCTGATATGCACAAATATGCTGCAGACATTTTTATTTTGTAAGAAAACTCTCAGCAAATTATTGCTCAGCACATACTTTTGTAGTGTACATGAGGCGAAATATAAACAAAATGTTTGAAAGTTTCACCAAAACATATGTATTTTAGCATACAATTTGGGAGATTATAATTTTTGCCACCTGCCAGTAAGGATGTCTAGAACTATAATTCCTAACGACGTTGTCTGTGGTGTTGGCAGCATTGCGACGGTGATGCGGGACTCGGGGTGCGAGGTGCCCGAGTACATGCTGGCGCTGCGGCGGACCAGCAAGCGGGCGCGGCGGCGGCTGGAGCAGCATGCCCCCCAACGTCGACCCATCTCCACCGCGCCCTCCTACGTCACCTACCGCGCCAACCGGCTCAAGTATGTCAGCAAGTTGTTACTATATCCCTCTTATACAGTGCCGGATTTACCACTAGGCCCGGGCCTAGGGCCGTGCGGCGATTAGGGGGCCGTACATGGCCACTGAGAGTGGATTAGAGGTGCCGATTGGGATCTTGAAAATTAATTTAGTGACCAAAAAAAGGTCACCATTTTTTGCGAGGCTGTAAAGGGCTTCAGGGCGGCCGCATACTGATCCAAGCCTAGGGCCGCGCCGACCGTAAATCCTGCACTGCTCCTATACATAGTATATGAAAAAATGTGTGCTCCTATAGATTGTATATGACAAAAACCAGCGTTGACTATGTTTTGATCAACTAGGGATAGGTCGATTACTTTTGAATATCGGCTAGTCTAGTCGTTCACACTATTTGATTAGTCACCGTGTAAAACATTGACTACATCGACTAGTGACTAGTCGATTACTTTTGAACATCAACTAGTCTAACCGTTCACACTAGTCGATTAGTCACAATGTAAAACATTAACTAGTCCAGTCGATCTAAATAGTCAAACAAGCAAAAACCGGTAAAAAACAACAATATGTAATCGGTTAAGTTGCCAAATAGTTTGTTAAATATCGACTAGTTAAAATAATTGACTAGAAATATCTACTAGTCAAAGTAATCGATTAGTCGTCCACCCCATCTCTACCCCGAGCACAGACCCATCACCACCTACGTCACGTACCGGGCCAACCGGCTCAAGTATGTAATCAAATTTTTACTTTCTCCTCCTCTCTACATGACTTTTAGAGTTTTAGACTTTGGAGGAATGAAAGCCCCAGCATTGCCAGCTAGACACGTCTCCCTAGGGATATTGTGCAGCTTACGGAAGGAATGGATTGTCCGGTTGGGAAAGGTATGATATGGTCAGTCATCCTCGGCCCTGAAGGAAGAGGGATAGATTTTCAACCCATCGTCAAGGATCTTACGGGGATGACTCACCCTTTAACCCGAGACCTCACAAGCATCCAGACAAGGACCTCCACCTGGGAGCTTTCCGTGTTGTGAAGACTCTCATCGAGGTCGGTTTGCCCTCCAGACTAGCAGACCCTCATCCCCTCCCATATAGACAGGCCAGGACGATCCACAACTCCCTGACTGGGTATCCAAGCTCAGCTGGGAATCAAAAGTTCCCAGATATACAAGGAGGAACCAAGGCGACCAGGAAGCTGGTCAGTCTGGACAGCTAATAGACTTACCAGAATAATGATAGCTTCTAATTACTGTAGCCATTGTCAACCTCTGCATTGGTGTAGACCTGTCAGAGAGCCACCTATGGCCTCCCCAAAACATACCCATTACCACTGCGCCATCCTGCATCACGTACCAGGCCGACCGGCTCAAGTACGTTATCAAGTTTTTACTTTCTCCTCCCCTATACTTAGTATGTGGAAAAACTAATGTGTTCAAAACAATTTTCTAATTTCAGTTGTTTGAGGAAATATTTGTATTAATATTCCCCGAATCCAAAAAAAATGGTTTTAGAGAGGTGTCTGTCTGTCTGTGTGGATATAAAGCAACAACATCATAAGCACCTTGTTGCTATAGGTTTGAGCAGGGCCTATAGAATATAATCACACAACACGAGTGGTCTGATTTTCATAAAATTTGTCAGTGGTATCAAACTGTGATATCTCCAGGGTTTTATATATTTTTGATTTTTGATTTTTAAGGGTAGGGTGCTGATTTTTACCATTGCGTTTCTGCCAATTTAGTAACTATTTAACACTATTAAATTGAGCCACTTATTAATTGGAAATGTTAAGTAGGCCAAGGAGAGTTGGGAAATTCACGGTCATAATTTGAGAATTTTAGGAGGTCTCCCCTTCCTGTAGTTGGGTGATTGTATGCAACGACAATGCTGCAACACTAATACTGTGAAACATTTTTGTAATTCACCGGCAATAAGCTTTCCGCATAGAATGGATGAAACTAAAGTAACATTAATTCATTGCTACAACCCCTTGGTACCAAGTGAGGACTGTATTAACTTTGAATACTTCCAAATGTTCACAGATTATATTCTATAGGCCCTGCTCAAACCTATAGCAACAAGGTGCTTATGATGTTACCTTTATCAAATAACCTAAAAGGTAAAGATCGTATTTGGCTTACCGTTTTTCCTCCTTAGTTTTAATATTACATGTGATCATTCTCATGGTTTGATAATTGAAGTGGTACCCCCGTAAAACGTTCTAAGCGACAAAAACCTAGTTTCGAGTAATCAAGCGTTGAAAGTTTAATTCTAAAATTTACGGTTTTTTCATAGTTAGAACTTACAATCATGCATAATTTTTTTAATACTCCACTTATAACATCATAATTTGGTCTTTTAATAAATTTTTACTTGCCATTAAGCATTTTACAACATTTTATGTGTTTTTTGGGAGGTTAAAACGTTCTAAATGACTGGCGTTTGAAACTTTTTCTGACGGACTGCTTTTCTGCATTTGGAAGAAAACGTCAGGGAGTGTAGGAATACTAACCTAAACAAAAATAAAGCTTAATATAAAACAATTTCATTTATATAAAAGTACAAAAATGTAATTTTGCTACATAACGTGATAAGTCATTTTGCTAAAAGTTATCCAAATGGGGATCTTGAAACGTTATTCTCCTCACTTCTTTTGGGGGCAATTTTCCAGGCCTTGACTTTTTAGTATTTTAAATAAGGGTAATTCAGCTTTTCTACATTCCTTCCAGGTCTTATCCTTCCACTCTCCAATATTTACTTCTTGTCTCTTAATTTTATTTACGAGATTTTGGTCACTAGGCGACAATGCATCGGCCGGCGGGGAGTCTTATATTTCGGCGAGTAGAACGTTATTCCTGAGAAAGTCCGTGCAGTCTCGCGAAGCATGCCAACTTTGACACACAGAATCAGGGCTGCCAACTCAAATATCTTCAAAACAAAATATACCACGGTGTAGCTCGTGTCCTAGAGAACTTTTTCACTGAATATCTCCGATTTTGAAATTTTGTCGTTTAGAACGTTTTACAGGGGACCCCTTCAATTATCTCTGTGCCATTTTAATGAAATTTTACTATTTGTTATAAACTATTTTAAACAAAAGAAAAATCCTACCAGACGCGTGAAAGGCCCTCCAGGCGTGTGGCCCTGGGCGGCGGCCGCCCCTGTCGCCTTACCCTAAGGCTGGCATTGCTTTGACTCCAAAGTTATTTGCAAAGTTTGCTCTGTGTTTGGCCTCAATGTGTAAAAGAATAATTTTAAACAATGGTTGTAATTTTAGGAATAGATGGATAGGCAGCTAGCCTACCTTTGAAAGAGTTCAGGCAGGTCATAGGACACATGGAGTAAACACAATAAATCTCAATATTTCGTCCTAATTAGGGACTTCTTCAGGAACAAAAGAAGGAAAGAAAGTGTGTCTACTCCATGTGTCCTATGGCCTGCCTGAACTCTTTCAAAGGTAAGCTAGCTGCCTATCCATCTATTCCTAAGATTAAAATCCTGGTCTAGAGCCTTTCCTAAAAAAACTAATTTCAAACAATGGGTTATTCTCTCTTCTGAACTGGGGGAAACCCAGGAATTAATTTCAGTGGATGCTACGTGCTCACCGGTGGGTGCTGAAGCAAACCCATTAAAGATTTGAACTGTACCCTTGGAATCGAGTGCAACCATAGAGACCTTTTTGTATATGAATAATATTTTGATTTTTTTCAGGAGTAAAATTGAAAGTACAAAGAAAAAGAAAGCCAAGAAGATAGCCAGTGAGACAAGTAAAAAATCTGAAGTCAAGAGGTAATGTTGAGATTTTGATTTGTAAATATATACAATTTTATTTAAATTATTTAACTTTTAATTTCCCTCTGCTTCTTCTCTTTCCTACCAGCATCCTATTTTTCCATTGAAAGTTCTAAAATTGTATAACAATTACTAATAAAACACTTTTTCAGTCTTTACCAATTTTTTTGACATAAAGCAATATCTCACAAACATTTATTAAGGCAAATTTAAATTACATTCATATTTTTTTATTCAAGTTTTTTTTTTATTTTGGTAAATATATTTTTATGTATGTTTATCAATTTTTTTAATGAATTGTTGCTTTTGTTTTGAAGTCATTTTCCACAATTTTACTAAGCCATTGATATAGTTAAATGCAAAGTTTGCTCTTTGTTTGGTCTCAATGTGTAAAAGAATTATTTTAAACAATGGGTTATTTTTTCTTCTGAACAAGGGGAAACCCAGGAATTAATTTCAGCCATTTCAGTGAATGCTACTTGCTCACCGGTGGGTCGAGCAAACGCATTAAAGATTTGAACTGTGCCCTTGAATTTGAGATCTTTCTGTAACTGAATAATATTTGTAATCTTTTTCAGGAGTAAAATTGAAAGTACAAAGAAAAAGAAAGCCAAGAAGACAGACAGTGAGACAAGTAAAAAATCTGAGGTCATGAGGTAATGTTAAGATTTTAATTTGTAAATATATACAATTTTATTTAAATTATTGGACTTTTAATTTACCTTAGCTTTTTCTCTTCTTTACCAGCATCCTATTTTTCCATTGAAAGCTCTAAAATTTTATAACAATTACAAATAAATAAAACACCTTATTTTATAATCTTTACCAATTTTTTAAACATGAAAAAATAACTCACAAACATTTATTAAGACAAATCTAAATTGTGTTCATATTTTTTAGTTCAAGTTTGATTTTTTACTTTGGTCAATATATTATTTATGAAAGTTTTTCAATTTTTTTTTAAATGAATTGTTGCATTTGTTTTGAAGACATTACCGCAACTTTTACCAAGCCATTTGATAGTAACCAATAGTGTTGGCAAGTTTTCCAATTACAATAATGCGTCAGCTGAATACCTGAGCTCAGCAGTTCCAACAGGTTAATCAAACTTGTGTGTTAAACTCTGCCTGAACAGCCGTTCAACTGCCAAATGCTGTTTTGCTCTCATGTCGTCTTCTTATCATCATACTCTGACATCTTTTTGTTGTTGTTCTTAGACAGTCGTAGTCATTTTTCTGAACCGTGATTATTGCAATGCAGACATTATAATTGAAAAGAGCAACTAAGGGACCTTCAAAATTTTATTTCAAGTGTTTTAAGTCTGTAATGGTTCAAAATTTGTGTCATGTATTTTAATGTGGTGGTTATGTCAAAATGTTTATAGTTTTATTACCGTGTTGCAAGATATTATTTTAAAATGAGAAAAGTTTTTTTCACATTTTTATTGCTTTAAAAACCATCAAAGGGCAGTAACCATCAAAGTAGGTTTAGTTCTGTACTTCAATCTTTTATTTCAATAAAATAGTTGAATCTGAATCCCATATTGGATCTAGTATACGGCTAGTTACTTTGCTCCTAAAGTAAAGAAATTTAGTACTTTGCATGCCCGTGTTAAGAAAAAAAAGTTCTCATTATTGTGCACATGAAGAGTAAATAAACACAGAACATGAAAAAAATAGTTTTATTACAGTATATGAAAATAAAAACATCTTGCCTTGCATGTAGCTTTAAAAGTTAATTTAGATATTCTACTCAAAAGTACAATAGGCCAATACATTTTAAATTAAATGGATTTTAATTTTAAAAATCCATACGTAAATTACGTAAAATTAACGTATTTTGCATATTTTTTTTATATCATAACTTTTAACACATTAAAGATAGTAAATCACATAAAATAATTGAACTGCTACTTTAGCAATTCTACTGTATAAGCACTGACTATAAATTATTCTAGCATACTTTGACTTATACCCAAACGCAATGGTATAAGCGTCTCCTTCGATTTGAATAACATCGTAAATCACGAGATAACCCGACTCTTGCCCTCAGATTGTTTTTAAGCGATTGAACCGGAAACAAACAAAAAGAAGTAGTTGTGGGTGTTCGGCTGGAATGGAATGACCATTAGCGAACGTTTGATGAACAGCTCCGACTCTGCAACTTGGCACATTACGCAGCAACTTTGCTCGTTACTCACCTCTTCCCATTTACCAATCTCTCAAACGGCCCGTGGATATTGAAAAGTGCATGTTTTTAACGATTATGTCGGATGACACTCCGCATTTTTCTTTTGCAATGGTCTTTTAATGGGGATAGAAAAAATGTCTTATTTTAATAATTACTTATAATTAATATTTTGATTTGGGGGTCAAATTATTCTAGCACTAAGCAAGGTGATGCCATAAAAAAGTAAAGCAAACATAGAGTGGGCACGAAGTATGCGTGGAATCTTTATAGTTGCCTCGCAATATAGTTAGTTAGAGTCAATGCAGTCTATTGACTCAGCTGAAGCTAATGGTGCATTTCATCCATTTTCGAGCACATTGAGAGCATCATTTAACTGATGTTAAACTATTACTCAGAGACAATCGGTTGTTTGAATAAACCCAATGAAAACTTTATACATATAGAATAGATTATGGTGTTAGGAAAAAAGAAATATGTGTGCAGGGTCAGCTGACAAGACATAGTGGGCTCACGCAAATAGCGCTTACGACAACTACAAGACAAACCAGTTAATACAACTCAATCAAAATATTTTGTGTAAGGTCTTAGTTCTGCAGTCAAACCGCTAGGTCCGCTAGTTTCTCGAGCCCAACTATGTCATACCAGTTGACTGTGCACACACCTTTCTTTTTTCTTTACACAATGGTAGTAGATTACAAGGTTAGAGAAAAATAACATTTAAAACAAACCGCTATAAACTGTACAAACTTCTTTTTAATCAAACAAAACTATTGCAGTAATAAGAGCAACAATTATTTTTCCAACACTCTGTAACAAACACTTTTATATTACTTGATTTATTATACATTGTTTATTCTATATAAATTCATATACCTAATATTGCATTCACCTTCATAAATTACAAACATGAATTGAACAAAATGATAAACATACATAAATCTTAAATTAATGTTTACCTTTCACAATTGTATCCCTTAAACATATTAAGTAGGTTTAAACTTGATTTTTTTGTGGGAGTTTGGAATAACACAAATGAAAAATCAACTGTTTCTGCCAGATAAGTAGCACTGCCAGTAGAACTCTTCTGCGGTGCCTTCCGTCACCTAAAGGTCCTACACCGTGATATAAAATGTAATGATAAATACTGATATGATCTATTTGTATGGATTTTGCAAACAATCTGAACACGGTAACTGACTTTAATGCCAAATCGGTTGGTTTTAAGCCCATGAAGAGAACTCCAGAAAGATTTCCTTATGCCAATCAAAATCCTACTCTTCCTTTGCAGTGTCATCGTGACAATGTAAATCTACAACCACCTTTTTCTCAGGATGATCTATCGAACCTAGAGACTCATACGAGTCAATAGATGACAAATTACCATTAAGCTCAGGGTTGGAGCTTTGAATATCACTCACATCGATGTTGGTGTTTCGATAGAACAAGAGCCTAGACCCATCTCTTGGAGGGTAATAAGGTGAAAAACTCGTTGAAGGGGCGAGATCGGGCATCGAGGAGGTAGAGGGTTGTGTGAGTTCGGGAAGATGTGAAGGATTCATGATTACTTCGTTTGACATGGTTCTTGTGGTGTTGGAAGTTATAAGAGGGTGTTCTGGGATGGTGGGTAAATACGTAAGTTTGTACTCTTGAGATTCAGGGTACTCAGAGATCTCACTTAGGTCAGGCAAGAATGGAAACCTGTGCCCAATATCAGGCAACGTTGAACTATTGTTGTTAGTGTCAGGTGAAGTAGGGAGACTTTGGTTGATAGTGGCAGGCAAAGAAGGAAGACTGTTGTGAGTTACGGAGTGAAGGGGCGCCGGGATGACATCTTGAGCACAGAGTTCACTACAGCCTTCAGGTGCAGTGGACTCATCCAACGGCAAATTGGCTGCAGACGTAGAAGGGTCTTGGTCGCTTGGGATATCCAAGTCTTGTGTTGTGTAGTTGGTGGTTGACGCGACTGGGTCTGGTTCAAATACGGAATCAATGTCTCTGTTCTCATGATTCTGTATTCCTTCCACCTGTAATAAAATTCTTTTTTGATCAGAATGCACAAATAAACAGCCATTTTCCACTCTCTCAAACGTCTGTAAAATCTCACTTTACAGCCCTAAGACTGAAAAACATCTATGAATTATTTCAGTATGCTAACCTCAATCATTATTATTGGTTTATACATTTGCATATGCTGAAATAAAAGCAAGGTTTTTTGTGAAAAAAAATTTCCAAGTTAAATACATTTCTCACTCGAAGCTGAAGTGACATTTTGATAAATGGAAGAATAAAGTACCACTTCTGAGTATTATTATAAAAACTACTACAATAGTACCTCGGTTACATGGCACTCAATAACACAACAACCTCTACAATACGTCTACTTCAAATCCCTTATAAATTGCCATAACGCTCAATGTTATATTAACTTCTGTTACTCAGCAGTTTTGGTCGAAACAACCTCAATAGTAAGGCTTTTTTCCCGATGCATGTCTTAGCTCTGAACCTTTATTACTACGTTTTAAGGAATCAACACCGATGAGAGTACTCCAAACTTCATGTTGCTCAGTTCTAATGCTGTTTTTAGGCAATGGTTATCACTTATCACGGTGAGTAAAACACCAGAACATCCGTTCGGTTACTGTCCCGACTTGGAAACCCTACTTCCCACCCTCCTCAGGCAACTTTGACAAATGACAGGTCAGCTGTGCATTCCTCGTCAAAACAAATGAATGTTTAGCCATTCTGATCATATTGTTGTTAATGTGCATTATGTTAGTGGTGCCTAAGCAGAACAGTATCTTAAAAACTCAAGACAGTGGATTTCAAATGCAAAGAGATTATAATAGTCAAAGAATAGGCGAGAAAAAAATAGATCGGCTACCTTGCTAAAGAAATTAATATTCTGTCATATATACTCCATGTTGATAAATTCATAACCTAGTTTTATTTATTTATTTTTATAATTTACAAAACAACTAATTGCCAACTTACAGGAAAACTAATGGCTTGAAGGGGCTAAAAAGCCCTAATGAGGGAAAATTCAAACAATTCTTATTTATTATAGTACAAAATACCTTCATAGCAAACTGAATCTACCTTATATTGATATCTCTAGCCAACCACAAGGTTTTCAATTAAGTATCAGCATCTCATGTTTAATGTAAACAAAGCAGACGTTTTTAGATCCCAGTGCTTTTTAAATGGCAGTTATTTTACGTTATTTCTCGTTCTCTCATGAATTTCAAGCAATTTCATTATTTTTCCCGCCATCACGGAGTGGAGACCTTTAATTTGAGTCCTCTCCCGTCTTTGTACGACTTGCAAGACGCCCAAAATTTTGACGCAAAGAATCGCCTTACGAAATTAAATATATGATAATACCACTGCAACTAACAATACATGTACCAGTAATTAATGTTTTATGAGAGCTGATCTATTTATAAAATAAGTTTATAAAGGATTTCCAGAGATTCCAGTATTCTTGACAACGTGACTTTTAGCTAAAACAGTCTTTTGAAACTTGATGTCTCAACCCTCAGTAAGAAGAAACCCTCAATAAGAAGGCTGTTTTCCAAATCCCTTTGTTATCTTATTTAAGGTTCCACTATATTTGGAGCCTGCCTTTGTTACCAGAGTTGATTTGGTCATTGTCAACAATTTTTCCCCCATAATTGGTTGTGTAAATTTAATACTTTTTTACTCACTTTTGGTATTACGTGGCAGACCACTGGAACTTGCAACTGGTTTGGAGTAGTATTTCCCTTTCCATCGGCCTGAAAAAATATATAAATTAAACTCAAATTTAAAAAATAAGCTAGAATTTCTAATTATTTACTTATTAAAGATTGGGTACAAGAGATAAATTAATTAAAAAATGTCTAGCTCAGTTAAAAAATGTTTTAGTTTCATAATAGCGTACAACATTTTTTAATTTTGAAAAAAACTTTGAAGGGAAAAATGTGAAAAATATTTATGTAGCCTTGCATTTTTTCTCACTAATTTATTCTCACCACACAAACAACTCACTTTAGACTGACACTACTTATACTATCAAAAATGGTTCATCAAGGTAGTCCAGTTATAATCGTGTGCATTTTTGCATAGACCTGTGACTGAACAACTGAGTGTGCTAAAAGAAGTAGTTTTGTTTTGACATCAGTGCTTTATTGTAAGTTCAAGTTAGTGGAAGTAATTTTATCTTTTGACATGACAAGCAATTAAAGTCATAAAGTTTTTAAACAGATGAAATAATATGTTATGTATGTTAAATAGCACTACACAGTGCACTGATAATCAATTGCCCAAAAATACCAGCACAGACTAATCCTTAATATTCAGCATAACTAACCTCAAAATCTAAAATCAGGCAAAGTACATAGTACATCCATAAAATTACTCCTAGACATCTGGTATGCAAAACCAGATAAAGATGAATAATTAATAAAGGTTTGAATTTTCATTAATAAATTTATTTGGTAGGCACCAGATAAATAAATCAGGTCCAAATTGCATAAATCAACTAATGTACGATTAACTTGTCAATTATTAAGAGTAATCAGTATCTCCTTAAGATGAACGGCTTTTAGTTATTTTTTACTTACAACTTACAAACTATTTTTTTAAAGTTAGTACTTAAAAACATTGATGAAATTAAAATAAGTAGAAAGATTTTAATTTCTATAACTAGATTTTTTCTTGTTTAAGTTGTGTTGTATAGCTTGAGTGTTTTTACTAAAATTTCAATAATAATCTTATCCCGTAAAAAATTGACTTTTTGATCATGAAAAATTTACCAACCTGATTGATCGGGGGTGGTTGGCTCTCCGGTTCTTGATGTGGACATTTATTTGGATAAGTTTCAAGCACTTCAAAAAATGAAGTGTCACATGAAGCAGGTTCTTTACACGATAAACCTGTTTTACAAAATAAATTCAATATCAGTTGGATTGGAAGTTAATTTTCGGATGGATTCAAAGCAAATGATTAATAGAATAGCAAATGTTATATCTATATCAGAATTTAAATAAATTTCAATACACAAAGCACTGGCTGTAAAAAAAATTAGTATTGATTTTAGCATACTGTGTTAATTTATTGTGCACATCAGTGGAATCTCGTAAACTTTCAGACATACAAGGAAGGTTAAATTAGCAAAGTAACGCATAATAATAAGACAAGGAAAATGGCAGTAAGCAGCCAGAAATATTCTACCAAATTCGTTTGCTACACTCGAAAAAACCATTTTTGCCCAAAAATTAAAATTGTCCATAACTTGCCTATTTTGTAAGACTCAATAATAAAACGAGGTTGAATTTACATAAAATTTTAATGTTTTTATGATTAATATTGGAACAAATATCAAATAAATTGGGGGGGGGGGGGCTATTATGGAACAACCGGTATTTCCGGCCTTGTATATGAGTACATTAGATTACATTTTAGCAAATTTCCTTAAAGGAATAAGCTATTACAGTAGTACTCATGGTAAGACCTAAGTCCGAGACCATGTTAACTTTCCATTTTGGGGTCCCCAGAAGCAAAAAACACCATTCGTTCGAATATATATATATATATACTTCGAAATAATTAAAACATTTTTACTTAGCAATATTTCGGTTTTACCTTTTTCAAGCTAAATAATAAACATAATCATAAATTAACAGCTGAGGACAATTTGGTTTGCTGGTCAAGTTGGTTTTGGACAGTTGATGAGGAATCAAGCTATTTATTTAAGTATTACACATAAAGAAGTGATAATTATTTACAATTCAGCGGATGTTGAGTCCATGAGGTTGTTTTGACCTTAAAACTAGCTGATGAGCCAATTCATATGTTCTTAAATTCAATTCATTGAGATCTTTGTTCTCAGTACTATTAATTTTGTGGACAGCTTTAAGATCAAAACAATCTTCAAACTCAGCATCATGCTGGACATCGTGTAAGGCCACAGGCTTTTTCGTCTCTTTATGGTTAACTGAGAACCGATGTCCTGTCATGCGCACTCTTAAAGAATTTGAGGTTTGACCAATGTATTGTTTTGGGCAACGTTTACATGATAGCTGGTAAATCGCATGGTTTGATGAACAATCCATGTGACCAACGATCGGGTAAACTTTGTCAGTGACGTTACTGCGAAATTGGTCTGTCTCGCACATGATCTTACAGATTCCGCACCGCGGTTTTTTACATGGTTCACATCCATGGTTGGAACTGAGACTTATATATATATGTCTGTTAACACGATAGCGGCCGTAAATATGGTCCGATCTTAATGAAATTTGGTACAGACGTGTAAAGTGGTAATCACTCGAACGAGTTCGTGAACCAGCCCGATCAGACCACCGGAAGGGAGGGTAAAGGGGGGTAAACCCCCCCAAAAATGGGTTTTTTGAGTTTTTCACATAGAAAAATTAAATTTATCAAATTTTTGTTGGCACCATTGATCAAAAAAAAAACAGCTCAAAAAAACAAACAATTTAGTATCTTGAATCACTGCTCTATGTCCATTGGTTACCGAGATATTGAAAGTGGTAAACACAGTACGTTGTCTCAATGTTAACCTTATGGGAAATAAGTAAAATTCTATATCTCGCTTATTCCTCAACATATCTTGATAAAACTTGGTAAATGGCTTCTTCTAGTTCAGATCTACTAAATATTGAATTAAAACCAACCACTTTAAACATCCCTGTAGCAGCAAACCTGCATACTCATTCCCCATGTTATTCTTATGGAGCTTACAAAAAACATGTCAAATCTTGCTATGTTGGATTAACATATGTATGTTGTTTTGCATTTGAAATTCGCTGAGTATGCAGGTCTGCTGCAACGGGGGTATTTAATACATTGTGTTATAAGTCGTCTTCCTTTAGATTATATCCAATTTCAAACTGCTCTCATACAAACTTACATGTGGAACAAATTGGGCAAAACAACCAGCACAGCCACCCCAGCAGGACGAGAGCCAGAACTATGAACAGGATCCCAACCCCTTTGGACATATCTTGTTCATTCGGTTTGACATCTGAGAAACAAGAAAAATAATCATTAGTAATAACATTACTTCAGTTTTTGTTCCTTTCCCAGGCTATATTTGAAAAATGAAAAACTAATGGGAGTGGGTTGTGTTGAGGTGTTTTGCAGTATTTCTGTGTGCTGTTTTGATACAATTCTCAGAAGTTTTTATTTTCAGTTTAATAAACCAATACCGGTGGTTATAGGGTGGATTTACACGGGCCGTTGGCAGGTGAGTTAGGCAGGCGAGTGTTTTCAGTGATACCTTATTTGGTAAGTTTGGACAAAGAATGATAGATAAATTAGCTCTTTTCGTAATGATTTAACACTTTTCTCCATTTAAACATGCTAATACTCCTTTTACATTGTTTAAATGGAGAAAAGTGGCATGTGTTACGAAAAGAGGTTATTTCTTTGCCATGCTTTGTCCAAACTTAACAAATTAGATATCATTTAAAACTACAGAGTAACTTTTATGTGTTTTGCAGATATTTCTGAAAGTTAACTATTTTTGTGGAATTAGGCATCAAATATTTTAAATGACTGCCATTTGAAGAGGATTGATTATATTTTATTATCATTTTTAACAAAAATATGTCTTGATAAAATTAACATCTTTGTAAAATCTTAACACTGCAACTCAAACCGTTGAGGAGTTAGGAATTTTTTGTAAAAAACACATACAGACACACAGTCGCAAAACAAGGCAAAAGAGAGCCATGTTCTTATGGTGAAATGTGTTTGTCTTGTAATGCTATATTTATTTGTTCAGATAGTTACAGGACACCCTCTATAGATCTGTAACTTATGCTAAAACGAACGAACTTATGCTTATATTCGAACGAATGGTGTTTTTTGCTTCTAGGGCACCCAAAAACGAAAAGTTATCATGGTCTCGGGATTATGATGCCATGAGACCGGTAAAAGCTTCTTCCCTAAAGAGGAAATTCGCTAAAACATTTTTCAAACAGTGGAATTAATTAAAACAAAAGCTAAAATAAGTAAACATGTCATCTGTTATTTACTTTGTGCTCCAAAGATTACATTATTTTACATTGATCATTTGTATAATCTCACATTTTCAATATATTACTATGCTGCACAGTAATTCTTTTTCAATATGTTTAAAAGTATAAGTTCTTGCAACAAATTCATAGCAAGAAGTTGGCAGGCATTTAATTTACAGTTGCAGCTGGGAATCAGAATCAGCTTACTGTAGTTAGTTGCAGACTCAATTATTTACTTTTCCTCGTGATGCAGATTTTTAAATGGCTCACGGGTAATTTTTTCCCAAAATCCAAAATAAAAAGTTTTGGCAGGATTTTTTGAGCGGATAGTTGGTAACAGTGTTTGAAGGGTTGGAGCTTATTGAGGAAATCAGCAATGTAATTTGAATTATAATTGTAACTATAATGCGCATTATCGATTCTAATTAACTACGATCCACCGCGTGGAATCGTGTAAAAAATTGTTCTGCGGAATCTGCTTTCGTCACTATTAAATATTAACACATTTTTATATAAGTATATTGGGTTGTTCTTGTGTGATTAAAACAACGATATATGCAGGCTAGTAGCGCCTATAGCTGGTCTGATTCGCAAGTTTCCATTGCGTTTTAGCTCGAACAAGATTTCGATGCTGCAGTATGAGATGAATTTCCTCTTAAATTAAAATGTTATTGCTTTTCTCATTGCCTAATTTTGTTTTTAAACTAAATTTCATTCTTTAAAATATTTTTTATTTTTTAAAATCAAATTATTTCGGGTTTATTGGCGATGTTTTGCCGTTTTTTTCAAAAACGATTATTTAAATAAAGTAAATTGATGCGCGCTCTCTGATTGATAGTTAAAATTATTTAAGAGTATCTCCAACAAAACCGGTTGAACATTAAGTCAGAATCAGGTTTATTTCACTGTTTTAAAAGGTTTTTTCCAGAGGTGATGAAAGCTTTCCAGACGAAAGATAAGTTGCCAGCAGTGCAGTGTTGCCAGATGTACGATAATTATCGCATTTGAATGATAATTTTGAGTGTGTACGATCCAAATTTTCTCCAATAGGATAGTTCGACGATGTTTTGAAGCTTCTATCTTGTATTACTTAATTCCACCTTTTTTATAGGATAATCATCAATTTTCCAGCGTTAAAAAGGTTTTTCTACAGAATTACATACACGGTTTACGTGCTTGGTTTTCATGTATTTGGTGAAATTATGCCAAATTTACTAATATTAAAGGAAGGGTACGATAATTTTAGTAATTTACAATAATTTCCCTGGCATGGTATGACAAAATGGGTTTTTGAAACTGGCAACACTGCAGCAGTGAGACAGTTCCAGCTGATTGTTGAGCCGCACGGGCCACGCCCCAGCGCGGTCGGGGGACCGTTCGACCTGGAGGGGAGAGGGGATCGAGGGACTGGGGATTGGCTCAACAATTAACTCTGTTCAAAATGGCAGACGACCCACAGAGAATGGATCACTCGCTCACAGCTATTCGCTGAGCTCGCTAGTCGATTCGCCGAGGATGCTTAAAATCATACAACTCTCATACATAACTTAGGAGTAGATCATTAATGAGCTACAACAAATTAAGTGTTATTTGTCCGCATGAGATTATTGTTGCGACAACATGTTGGGCGTTTTTTTTTTTGTGTGGTACTCGGGCACTCAGAGTGGAACATACGATGAAAATGATAATGAAAGCAGTAATTTAGTTTGCAACTGTAATGTTAAGCTGATTCTGGCTACCCATAGGACAACTAATCCATATTTTTGGCTGCGTGCTAAAACCACTACAGCGATGACTGAATCATTGCCAATTAATTATTAATTGATGAAAGAAGCAAGGGTAAAATATCACTTAAATTAACGGCCGGTCCACAGAGAATGAATTGCTCAGCTTACGAAAATCTTAATATATTTTTAAATTGTACATCACCATTTTGTACGGTACTCGTTTCCTTGATAAAGAGCAAGAAACGGGGTTTTTGTTTGATGCAATTTTAAACATAATTAAATTGAAAGTATGCTTTGCATTTTCAGTGCTGTATCTATTTATTGTGAATTTTAAAAGTAAATCAGAAACAAGGAACATGAACTGAGCATCACTTATACAGCTTTAAAATTATATTTTATAATTGAAAATAAATATTCGCTACAAAAAAATTATCAACCCGAATAACGGACTTTTTTAAATAAGTAATTAAAAAGATTCTATAGTAATACTCTGGGTCCTATTGTTATACTCCGTCAAAGATAGTTTACGCTGTAAAAAGGCTAACATCCTCAACATACTGCAATTTATATTATTTATCAATCACTGAATATCCTTGTAAGTTTCGTTATAACAGTAAATCTATGTGGAATAGCTGAGAAAACAATTACAAAATATTCTCAAACTGGAACCTATTATCAATTTGAACAATTGATACTGCGAAAGCATAAAGAAAACCAACTTTGATATCGAGTAAATAACATATTTAAATATGAAGCACTTCGTAATGAAATAAATCCAGTGTCTTACCCAGTGGAGTTTCAGCCATGATGTCTTCCTCCTGGCTCCGGGCGGAGAGAGAGGGCGGAGTCCTCGCATCTCGAACGTGCTGCAATCGAATGTTCGACTATCGAATCGATATTATCGATTTTTACGATTGAGAGTAAACGTACTGCAACACCAGGACCGACCCAAAAAGTTTTCCCTTCGAGATTTGTTTTTCTGTCTACTGTAAAACATAATTTATATTTGGTTGTTGTTTTGTGGTTATATTTGGTTTATTTATATTTGGTTGTTCATACATACTAAAAATACATACAAAATATTTAATTTTACTAAATATTAGCCTATTTGGTTCAATTAAAAAAAAATAAATTAACTTAAAACTTTGTGTCATAAAATCCCCCTGTATTAAGCAATTATTATTTATGTACCAAGTTTGAAATTTTAAATTTATATACAGTATTATGTTATAAAATATGTAAAAAAAATTAAAACACAATAACATATTTTAACCAAAAGGAGCAAAAATTTAAACATATTTTGTTTTTAGAATTCTGTTCTGCATAGCTCATTACATTACATATTTTGGAAACACCCTGTTTAATAAATGACAATTATTATGAAACAGGAACAAACAATTGCATAACTACAGGTACTGTATCGATTGACAGAAATGCCTCTCAGGTCGGACTTTCCGGCTGGTCATGGCTCTGTGGTAATAGTTTTGCAGTAAGGAGAGAACTTTACCGTTTTGCCAGCGATATTGCTCAACAATTAACCTAACTCAAACAACGCAAGTTTCTAAGCTCCTCATCGATATTGCGTTACTATTTTGCCGCTTACACAGCAATATTACTTTTGTCATTACGTAATCACACAAATTTGCGAAATTAGCATAACCGTTTCAATAAGTTACTATTTAATATTTAATTATATGATGTTACAACACAATATGTAACTCTACGAGATGCAAATAATGTGAAAATACTATAAAAATGTGAATACTAGATGAAAAACCTATACGCAGGTAAAAATTATAGATTTAAGCGTAGGTAGAGCATTTTCAATCGTTGATGTGGGCTGGTTTAGAATTGAACTAAAAATTTTTGAAAACACATAGGGAAGGACAAAAATGACGCGTTCTATTTATAGGGTTTTGTTTCGTATTGTGGGTGTCATACTGACGGACACTTTAGGCCTACCACTATTTTACTTTACAAAGAAGATTCACATAGTACAAATTTCGGTAATACTAATGATTACCTCGTTTTAAATCAATAAATTTCAAGAAAATATTTTTAGTATATTTTCAAAAATCCAAGCAAAGAATTTCATAACTGAACATTCAATGATATTTGGTGCTCCATTGATATTTTTGGGTATTAAAATAACTAAGACCCATCAATGTATAAGACAATATGTTTGTTTTATACACCGATGCTAAGATCTGACTTGGGTTTACTTCAAGTAAGTTGGAAGGTTGGGACGCCTGTAAAAAATTCAGTCAGGCAAAATCTCATCATAGCTTTCACATTGCCTACAGAAAATATCACGGCGCCGCAGTGACATGAGTTTTAGAGCGTTCCTGTTCCTTGAACGGGTAATGAACAATGTTATTTGCAATTCGGACCAACCAAAAAATCTTGAAAATATTCGAAACATACGAAAAGTTAAACTATTTTTAAACTAACAGATACTACCTTTAAATATGGGTAGTAATATGGTTTTGTGCACAAAGACTTTTAGTCAAATCATACATTGACCATTATGATCTACTTAAATTATCTGCCTGCCATATACACTGTTACGGAAGTATACAGTTATCACAACCTTTTTACGACCTCAGTGTTGTTTATGTACGCTAAAAACTATTAGAAATACAGTAAATAACAATAATATTTAAAAAAATAATAAAAAAACTATGGAATGTACATATTCAAATCAGCTCCTATAGTTCCGGACAGCCTTATTGGCGGGTGGCGAAAATTGTAATCTCCCAAAATGTCTGCTAAATAAACACATGTTTTGGTAGGACTGTCAAAACTTTGTTTACGTTTCACCTCATTTATATACACTACAAAAGAATACCTTGTAATATTTCACCGAGAGATTTCTTACGCAATTAAAATATCTGGAAAATATTTCCGCAATGCATCAGCTGGTCTTTTAGTTTGGCAACCTTTCATCATAAATGATTTGTTTACATTTAAGAATGTGTTTCCACACTTTTGTCGTTGTACTTCATGAATTGTGTTGAGCTTGCAAGCATTTAACATTAGTTGCATTTGCGGTTGCAGAAAAATATTTTCTTGTGTAAAGTACCTTTACATAAACAAATGACCATGTGATTTATTACCAAAACATTGCAGATATTAAACACTAATTACGACAACAGCGCACTCACTCACCCGCCAGTAAGGCTGTCCAGAGCTATAGACCAATTTATACCAATGCTATTTAGGTATGTTAATTATTTAAAATAAGCATAGGCGAATTTTATCTTTGAATCCCACAATCCTAAGATATTTTAAACCATTTGATTCTAAAAACTGAATCTTTTAAGGGCAATGGAAATAGTTCATAGTTAAGTTACAATAAACAGGTATTTTCTAAAAACCTGTTTGAATTCTCTCATGGTAAAAGTAAGGGCAGACCTGAGACATTTTATACTCAATATTACATTACCACTAAGACCCCGACCAACCCCCCCTCCCCCTACCACGCCACAACAGACACCCCCATTCTGGGCCCCTATTCCACTCAGCAAATTGTTGGCGACTCTGTAGGTGTAGGGGACAAGAGGATGGGGTGTCACTATCTAGATGACAGTTACAGAGGTGTTATTGTTGTCTGGCGGACAGGATGTGGCAACTTTCTACACTGGCCTCTGTCGGTGTCAGCATTTCCGACATTTCCTGCACCTGAATCACTCACTTGTATGTGAAGCTTGGGCTACGCCGTCGTCAAATATAGTTGAATTATTGTTACTTAATGCTTAGGTGGGTTACCTAACTTAGTTAGGTTATTTGAATACTTAATTGATCCATTGATCGCATACTAGGCAATTAGGGCCTAGTGCCTCTGACTAAAATGTTGTGCATAGTGGTCAGCGTTGGCATTTCGATACCCCAATATCAAACATTAAAATCGTAATTTAAAAATTCACCAATTTATTTTAGTTTTTGTTAATCCAACAATTTTTTAAAAGAATCAATACATTATTAAAGTTCTACAGCACAAATAGTTATTACAATATACAAGAACAACTTTATAAAATAAACGTAGCAAACGGAAATTTTTAAACCAATTTATTTTATAAGTTATTATGAAATATTGTGAAAACTTTCTATAGACTCCACGACTTCATAACACACAACAAATGCTACAGATATTTCATCTCGAATCTAGACGACAAACTCCCTAACAACTAAACTAGGCCAAAGTTACTTTTGAACTTAGCAGGTTGAATTATGAGACAAGATTAAAAAGTATATGACGATAAATCAAGGACGTTAGGATAAAAAATAACTAGAGTAGCTGCAAATAAAAATGTTTATAACTAATCACATCTACAACCATCTGTTAACCACGTCAATTCTGAATTGACAATGATTGGTGGCTTGTAAATTAAAACTGTAACCTTCAATTTTAGTACAATTAAAATCATAACTAAAACCGTCATTAAAAATAAAATAAAATAAGTTACTTTATTTTATCTTAATTACACTTCAAGGTAGATTGTCTAAGTTGTCCAGTTTTTCGTTCACACTCACAATGAACGCACTTTAGAAATTTGTAAGTATCTCAATAACTATCACTCAAATTCATCACAAACTTACGATTCACTGATTCACTCCTCCACTTCTAAATTGGGCAGGTACTCGGAAACATTCTCCGCCACAACCAAAGTGTGTCCGATCCTGGTCAGTAAAAATTTCAACACGCCGCCTCCTTTCTGCCTCTCGTCGTCCTCACTCTCCCACAGCAGACACAAGGTGGTCGTTGTGATAAAACACCCTTTGTTAAAAACGGAAAACCCCGGTTTCTTACGGTCCTCGGGCGACTCATCGTGCACGGGGATATATTCGCACTTGAACAGGACCAGAAGCGGCGTGCGCCCCTCCACTTCCACTTCGTTCTCGGTCTCGGTCAGTCTCGCCGGTTTTACCATGACGTCGTTGATCGCGAACCCTTTATTGCTCGGCAGCAGATCGAAGACCACTCTGGAGCCGGGGACGAGCCGGCAGTTCTCGGGGACCCAGCAGCGCAGCCAGGCGCCGTGCAGGGGGACGCCGTGGCTGGTGAAGCGGACGAGGACGTGGGAGTCGCCGGGGTCCGCGGGGGGGACGGTCTGCAGGAGGCGGCAGCAGCAGAGGCAGCGGCGGTGGCCGGGCAGGAAGCGGAAGCGGCGCCCGCAGACGACGCAGAGCGGCTGGGGCAGGATCACGGTGCGGCGAGGCTGTCGAGGCATCCTGGCAGACGGAACCTGGGGGAGAGAGATAGTGGTCAGAATTATTTTTTCCTCCACCTACTATCTAAAACCGTTTTTTAGTCCATAGAATAGAATACTAAAGTATAACTGGCGCCAATTCTTGGGGCCCAGTCCGCGCATGGGGCCGCAAGTGGGTAGGCTGGGAGGAGAGGGGAGTAGTAGCGGCAGCGGCGGCCGACAGTGTTCTAGCCTGGCTGCGTACATTCGGCAGCTCGCACATAGTTACTGCTTCTCTGTCAATCGTTGTTCAGAGTAACAAGACGGTTCAATAAATACTAATGAAATATTTTATATTATTGAATAGAATTAAAACAGATCATTAATTAAGGGGTAGCCTAAGTAAGAGTCAATGTTCCGTCGATCAATGTTTTTAGGACGACATGTAGTGACACGCTATTAGTTCACGCTATTGTTGACGGCTGAGAGCAGAATGACAGTGCTGCGCTCTAGCGACGCGTTGTTGCGCATGCGCACTAGCCGTTTTTACTACCGCGCATCCACCTTATTGGGCCCCAAGAATTGGCGTCAGTTATAATGGCAAATTTCTTTGAATCTGAAGCAGAACTTCCATTGTATTATCAAATGTGTACCAAGTTTTAAGTGACCCAGGATTGGCAGAGCTCCTAGTTTAGTGAATCGCCAACAGACTGTGCTGATGTAACCTCCTTAATTTAGGTGTCAGTAGGAGGTAATATATCATTTAGTGTCACAGAAAACAAACAATAGTCAATTAATTACTGTATTGATTTGTGGGGTGTGGAATGCAAAATGATAATGTAAATGGTAAAAAAGGGGTTGACAGAAGACAGAAGCACCGTCTGTTGGTTATTAATCAAACTATGTCAAATTTAAATTCTGGGTCAATTAAAACTAGCTACAGCTGGGCCATAAGAATGGGGGGTCTATTAATTATTTATATTCAAAGGTACCGTACCTACTAGTTTATACTCCATGGATCTGACTTACTTTTCTCCCATGGGACTAAAAGTAATCTCATAAGAAATAAATAGGAAGAAATCCGGCAACGCCGCGATGGACAGTGAGAAAATATATGGCAACACTGTCGATTTTCATTTGCTTACTTTAAATTTAATTCAAGACCTTCAGTGTTTCAACTCAAAAAAAACCCGTTCGCATTAAATAGCCAGGTAAAAATTTTTTTGGATGAATTAAGATGGCAACTAACACTGGATATAAAAACACGTTTTAGAGTTTGTTGTTGCCAATATGCCGAAAGTTATATACTTTATATATGATTGTTTCTAACCCACAAATTTTGGGAGGTATTTTTTTTTAATAAATAAACTGTAGAAAAATGGGTTAAAAACAATAGTGCTAAAGTGTGATTAAAATGATTTAAAATGGTTGTATATATTATACATTGCCTAAATACCTTATTTATTTATATGTAATTCCAATCTAGTTTAATGGAGCAAAGCATCGTATTAAGTAAAGTTATGTTGTCATAGTTATTGTTAACGGATTAGGTGGAGGAAAAATTTTGTATGCATCAAGGGACTTCAGTACTTTTTCTCCCTAGGGAAAATTGTCGGCCGATGGCGTAGTTGTCTTCAGACCCTAGATGAGATGCACAAATAACTATTACAATTTTTCCCCTCTATTAGTTTTTTATGGCAAGACAACAACAGGGATTTTTTCTTAATTTTTTATGTAAACTATGATAGATATAGAGGTCCAAAGTGCCAAAAATGCCTAAGTTGCGGTACAACTCCACAGGAAAAACCGCTTGATATACAGGGCCTATGTTTTGGGAATTCCCATGGATCATTATTGTCTAGAATCTAATATCAAAATGATTTTGTTGATTTTTTTTGTTTTTGGATTTTTTTTGCTCTAGGCCTAATATTAAATGTTATGACTTAAAAAACGATGTTAATTTTGAGGTCTGTCAGTCAATGCCCTAAAATGTCCTAAGAAATGACATGTTAAATTTTAAAACTTTTTCCTATGGAGTTTTTCCAAGAAATTGAACTTTGCGCCTGCATAATTTGGTTAGGTAACCCGCAATACACATACTGTCCGCGAGAGTAAGAAGTCCCCCGAGCCAGAGCGATGCGCAGCAATGTCCGCATGTTGCCGCGCGGTGTTTCGGTAACGTAAAAACGAAAAATGCAGGCGCCGAGTAACAAGCGCCTGCAATTGTCCGAATAGGCCAGGACTCAGGGGACTTCTTTACTCTCGCCGACAGTATGAGTGCTACCAACTTTTTCCATCACACCCCTTAATCAAATGCACTAATAAAAATATATAATTCTTGGCCAAACGCCCTTGGTCTGATATATGTTTCCATTTTTCGGTTTTTAAAGCTGAATTTTTCACTGATCCTTATGCATGTACTTGTATGTTTGAAGATTCCACACCTATACAGTAGACGGTGGACAGGTTAAAAGTGCTCACAAGGTGGTTAGCACCTTGACGATTCCCATAGTTTAGAATTTACAACTCGCCTATTTGTTCTAGTTAGTTTACATTGGTCGAGTATATAGACAGTCGAGTACTAACTCTTTTCCACTCGCCCTCCTAATCGACCAATGTAAATCGGCCTAAAGCCGCGTCACATTGGTCGAGTTTAAAAACGAGCTAGGCGGGCGAGTTAGACTCGACCGTAAACTCGACCAATGTAAACCGACCTAGACAAATAGGCGAGTGGCGGGCAAGTTGACAATTCTGAACTACAGGAATCAGCTGATCCTAGCAACTCGACCGAGTAGACTCGGTCAAGTAGGAGCCCGAGTTAGACTCGCCGTCAACCCGACCAATGTAATCCGACCTAGACAAATGGGCGAGTCGAGTGGCGGGCGAGTTGACAATTCTAAACTAAAACTATAGTAATCAGCTGATCCTAGAACCGACCGAGCTGATCCAAGAGTCAACCCGGTCTAATTATAGGATAAGCTAATTCCTATAGTTAAGCACTGTCAACTCGACTTGCCCGTTTGAAAAAAGTCAGTTTAGATTGTTGAGTTGACGGACGAGTCTTAACTCGCCTGTCTAACTCGCCCTCCTACTCGAACAATGTGACGTGGCCCTAATGCTGAGTTTCCAGACTTCAGCCAGATGGAAAAACTAATGTAGGCCTACTATTCCAGTAAAAATACTGTTTAACCTGGAACAACACGTTCGTTTTTAATGGGATTCTGCTCAGAAAAATGTATATAATAGTATTGTCACCACCAGTCACCAGTTCAAATCTCAAGATATTCTTAATACCGTTCAGAGAACGGCAATTCATAACTAAGTTACTACATTAGGCCTACTCTCAGTCATATAGCCGAACTGGCAAATTCAAAGGGCTGCTTTTTCATCAACAAATTAATGCATTGAAGTAGTAGGGCAGTATTTCCAGTAATTTTTACCTCCTTGGTATGAATCATTAAAAGGTCATGGAAGTGTTTTGAAAATCGCGGCATTGAGTTACCCTATCCGGGAATGTACCTAGTTAGTTTTCCAGTTTATTCGTTTTTTAGGAAACGGCAACATGGCTACCAATATGACAGCGCCTAAAAAAGCTTTACTTTTTTACAATGAGATTAAAGCAGTCTATATATTTTAAAGGCCGATGGTCCCTATAAGTAAAGTTAACAGGCAATATACATATTCTTATTCACAACTAACCAAAAATATTTTCCCTTAGGGACTTCAAATTGTAATATATTATAAATGCTAAGTTAAGAAATGGGCTTAAATTACCAAACAATAAATCAACTTTGTAATAGGCTAAACTTATTTGAATTAAAGTCAACAAAAGTTAGAACACTTGAAACTAGGCCTATTAAAGTCTACCACAATAATTACCCTTGTCAGCCCCAACCCCATAATAATCACCGGTCCAAGAATATCAAGCCAACGAATACACCTTAAAACTTCCCTAAAAGCTTTCTTACAAATATATTTTTTTTCAAAGGTAAAGTGCATCACATCTCATAAATTATATCTTATGTAACTAACTATTTGCTCTATAGGAGATTAGGCCTATTGAATGTTTCTTCAAACAATATTATGTAGCCTATGTTCTGTTTTATATTTACCAAACTACTAATTAATAAAACTCAAAACTACAGACGTTTTAACTAGGTCTATTGAAGGTTTTCTGGCATTCATTAGGAAACAACACAAATGAAACTCAAACTGAAGAGTTGAGAGTTCTTAGGAATGCCCATTCAGGAAGAATTTAAAGCTCATTCTCAAAACGTCACAATTTCAGAGGCTAAACTACAATGAAAAATCAACTCGATCACTTACCTAATTTATTAAAACCCTACCTAATTACAGGAAACATTAGGTTTGCAATTTTATTAATATTGAATAACATAGATAGACAATACTGATAACATGTAAACGTAATCATCATACTGCGGGAATATGCCCATGCTTTGGGCACAATCTTTTGGATGGGGTTGTCTTTAATCTAAACTTAGGGAAGATTTTCAAACCGTAACGCTTTTTAAAACCGAATCAAAAATATTATTCTGGGAAGACAAGTGTGATTTAACAACAAGAAACCCAAAAATAATAATGTAGTCTCTATCCCTATCAGTTTAATAATCTGTTGAGTTTAGTGGTAGTTTCAAAGCGATCCCTAGTTTCAAAGCATTATAACCTATAGAAAACGCTGCAAAGCTTGAAAAGCACCTCTTAATCTGAATTCCATGGACCACTGATATCTTTTCCTTTGGCTCAGTTGACCATTTTGGCCAACCTGCCAATAATCTTGATACTGTAATTTAATCTGAAGTCTGCCTTGATTTAAACCTATACAACTTTCAGACCAATAACCTAAAAGTTAAAAAGTACACGTGACTGTGTTGCCCTATTAAAATTAGTTTGTTACTGTTTCTCAACTAATTATAACCTTTCTGAATTGATGATCAAAATTGAATCACTATGCAGAAATAAATTACAGATAAAATAATTCCACTTACCTATAACACCTGTTGACTCTCACCCCTTCCCAGAAGCATGTCCCTTTTCCTTCAGTTTTCCCTCCATTTCAAAAAACACTCTCTGGCCTCAGTGTTGCCACTCTTAGTATAATATAAAAATTAAAAACCCTTGATTCCTTTTGCTGAACAAACGAATATTGCACTGTAAAAGGGTTCTCATGAACCAATGTTTAAAGTTTAAAACTTTTTAAAGTTACAATGAAGGGTTTGTAAAAGGTTGAGGGATTAGTTTTACAAACACTTTCCATATTAATTCAAAATTACTTTTCGCATTTCTACAAAACATACTTCCGACAATCCAGTTGCCAACATTTTTGGTATATATTTTATCAAACAACACAATGTAAAATTTGTTTAGTGGGTATTTTGGTAGCTGCCATTTAAATAAATAAAGTTTTCCCAAACTATTCCTTATATTAAAATTCCACCCAAAAGGGAGCAGTAGTTTATTTCCCTCAACCACTACCTTTAAACGCTCTAAAAAGAAACGGGTGAAACCATGGGTTAGTCTATAAGTATAAAAGAGGATGTTGGTATATATATATATTTATATATTTGGCACTGATAAACTCAGACACCGCTGGACCGATGGCCACGAAACTTGGTACATACATGTAGAATTTCATGGAGTAGGTTTATACACCATCAATTTCGTGATAACTTTCAGGGCTTAGCCCTGGGACCGTCTTAAAGGTACCCATGTCAGGGATTTTGAAAGAATTTGAGTTATATTTGTTTACTAACAAAACATGTGAAAGTAAAATTTAAAACAGGTGATGTAAATTAATGGTGTTTCTTTCTGCTATTTAATTGTATTTGTTTACATGAAGATTTGTTACTTGGTGCCAGATGGTTAATGAATTAAGACTTTTGAATATATTTTAAGTGCAATACACATATAAAATGCTGGTATGTAGTATAACATAAAATAAATAATTGATATTACTGAAGGACTTCTGTGATCACTGATCACTTATATTTGAAGGACTTCTTTTTTATGACAACAAACTGCTGTTTAAGGAGGAAGAGTATGCTTCTGTAAAGTATTAATTTTATCTTCAGCACTCTAAAAAATTGCCGGGACGGCTCATTCAATCTTTTTGTTCAATGTATAGTCTAAAAACGTAAGACAGCACTTTTTAATAATTGCTGGAGTGGAATTGTACTTTTTTGTTCAAGGTAGACCTTGAGGAAATGATCTTTTACAGTGAATAAAATTTCAAGCCATGTTCTATGGTTCCTCTAACACGTATGCCTTCATGAAGGAAAGAAATTCTAATACGCATGTCTGCTTCGACGGGGGTGCATAATAAAGTTCTAATTAAGGGTAACTATGCTCAAGGCCCCACAGTGTGGCCTTGCTATGCTACATATGCGAGCAGATTCAAAGCCGTCGAAAAAGCCAAGGGTGTCATTCCTTATATTGTGCCTATCGTGCCCCATGATCATCATTAGGGCCAGCTCAGGTACCGTGCGTTAAGCAGAAACGACCATAAATGCTTCTCGGCGTTTGTCTCGGGTGAGCCAGTCTCTGTAAATTCGCTTCTTGAGTGTGTGAGCGCAATCCTCTTCACCTGATAGGAAGATCGACTGGGTAGCCGTTACAAGCAAACAACACTTGCAAGAGGAAGGACCGCCGATATTTATTGGGCATGAGCCTACCCAGGGCAGCAACACCATTTGGGGCTTTGTCGGTGGGGCGCTGGATATGGTCACATTTTTTAAATAGACAAGACACTTTAGGCAGGAATAGAATACCCCCGTCGTAGCATATGCGTACTAAGAGCAAATTTCTAAAAACTTTTTTGTTTTATGGAAGTACATTTGATATGTTTAAAGAAGTAGATTTTACAACAAGAAAAATAAATGGGAAAGCAAAACTATATAATTGATAGGTGATAGTGTATGTTTAATTTTTATCGTGAGCGAAGCCACGGGTTCTTCTAGTTACTCTATAAAACCTTACACAGAGCGTAACTTTATCTGTAAACGAAAGAATCCCTCCATCCATGGTGCCCTACAATGACAATAATCCAACTTCTCTTGGGGTAGGCTATAATTAATCCAACTTCGGTGCAGCAACATTCTACAAAATACTGCCACAGAAATTGGAACCACAATCAAAGATAACTTACTAAAAAAACGATTTTTTGGGAGAAGCTCAATAATTGTACATTAGTTGTTCTTTGATAAGTTGTTCTTTGTGACGGGTGACGGGTGTATAATCGTGAAAGTATTAAAAAATAAACAAGTAAATAAAATTATTAAATGAATAAATAAATCTAAAAAGTTAAAACAAATGCCAAAATAATTCGTTTTGACCACAGCTGAAGGGATACTTTATTTAGATTGCTGTGAAGACATGAGAGTACATAGACTTATTTATTTTATCACGTCATCGCAACAGGTCACTACTGCCTTGCAGCGGTTGCAGCTATCTCTTTTATATTTAGCAACATTCTCGCTTTGACTATAAATTACTAGACATAGATAATAGGCAAATGCAAAGGTTCTGGTTTCAATGAAATTGTATTTGTGTAATGGTGTAACAGTCTTATTCAGGCCATGGTTGGTTGGGTGTGCAATGGGCCTGATGCGAAAAGTTATACAGACTAATTCCGCTAAGTTGCATGGTAATCCCACTAATCTGACATTTTGAAATGATTTTGAACAAGCCTTTTAATTAACCTGTGCCTGTGAGGGGTTTCTACCAGCGACCAAGCCCTTGCCCTTGCGTTTACAAATACATCCAAGAAAGAGGAGTAGAGGTAGAGAAGGATAGTAGGATGACAATTGAGTTAATCAAAACCAATTTTTGGATTTTTTTTTATTTGAAATGAAAACTCTGCAAGCCATATTATATAAACGTTTTGTATTTTTTATATACAAGGCGTATGATCAAATGATACTTTATCCCGATCCGTCACCTTCCTAAGGCAACTAATTACATGAGCAAATATAAATAATATAAATTCATACATGGGCCCATCATGGCCATGGTACGACGTCACGCTCAGCACCCCTCGGAAGGCAGGGAGGGTTATTCAATTTCTTATGTTGGTAGCAATGATCAGCCAGCGGCACGAACTGGCAACAGCGCATCCGTATTCTGCCTTCTCTCCTCTCCCCGACCCAAACACCCCCCCCCCCCCCACGAACCGTTAACTGCGTTCCATCGCTGCCGCTGCGTTGTGATAGGTTGGCTAAGGGGCGCTTTCCCCAAATCTCGTTTAACTGTGAATCTAGTTTAAACTCTGGTTTATCCTTGATTTCGCTTTCCCCAACTGTCTTCGGTAGTTTAAACTAAGGTATAACATAAACCACCTGTCGAGGTAGTTTAGCTAGTAGTCGGATAGGTTAAACTAAAGCAAAGAGGAACATTTTTTGTTAGCATAGAGAAAAGCCGACTGTTTTATTTCATTGTGGACATCCAAGGAAGGAGTTTTGTTTGCATTTTTCTAACCTAAAAGTACATCTAAATTAACTCAAATTTAATTACCTTGACATTGATACCTATGTAATTAATAATTAAGTGTATATTTTCTTTTTTGTGATGGAAGATTTCATTGAAATATTAGATGAATTAGAGGAGGAGGACTTTGATATTCGTTTGCCAATAACGAGAGGACCTACCAAAATTAGAGAAAGGATTGACCATTTCACCAAGTGGGATGAACTTGAGTTTTTCGACCGTTTCAGAATGCACAAACGAACAGCAAATATGGTTTTAGAAATCATCCAAGAAGAGATATCTTCCAAAACAATGAAAAACCGTGCAGTATCACCAGCTCTGAAACTTCTTACATGCTTGCGATTTTATGCTACAGGTATGTAGGCCTAATATTACTTTATTTCTAGGCGGAGTAGGTGTTAGAAACTCCCAAACAGCCAACCTTTTTTGGAGTCATTACAGTTAACTTGCTTGTTTTGGTTGTTTTATAACAAATTTTAATGTAACCAAACATACCATAATCAAACCTAACCTAAAGCAACCTAAACTAACAAAATCATTTTTGGTGGTTTTTCGGAATTCGTCTCTAACGTAATATATTGATTGGCTTATTTCGATATATCGATCTAATAATTGTATAGGTAAGGGTAGGTTGTGATTGGTTAGGTTATCATTTTTTTAGGTTGGTTATTTTAGTGGAGACAAATGCCAAAATTCCGCTGTTAATCCAACCTATTCCGATGTAATCTAGGTAGTACAGAATATTACCAAAAATTTCAAACCAAAAGTCCTTTCATAATTTTCAGAATTGTTTTCTATAGCCTATCTCCGTTACCCTAACTTATGATAGGCCTACAGTAGATCATAAAATATTTAACATATTCTTATTCAGTTTGCAATTTAAATTAATCTTTGTATCCACATAACATATTTTGGATAAAACTTTTGTTAGACGTTTCCTACGCTTTTCCGGCTGCTTCATCGTTAATACCACCAGATCTTGAAAATGTTTGCATATTATTGTTCAGCTAGCTATCCCGGTTAATTTCAGTTTCAGTACTTGTTTGAAAACAATAAATATTTTTCTGCTTATCCAATTTCCCGGGGTTTTTGGAAATTTTCAACAAATTATTATTTCCGTAAACATTGCAAAATTAACTTTATTTTGAAAAAAATTCAATTTTTGATGGAGTATCAGAAAATGCATAGTTATCCATTGTTTTATTTATAATGACATTTTCATTTGCCTTAATTACCATATAGTAATTTGTGATTACATTGTTGCAGGTAACTTCTTGATGAGTGTGGGGGAGTTAAGTGGAATACATTACTCCACCACAAGCAAGATAATCAAAAGGGTTTCTACAGCGTTGGCGAGGTTGAGTTCTCGCATGATAACTATGCCTACAACAGAAATGGAGCTGAGAGAAGCCAAGAATGGATTCTACCAGAAAGCAAGATTTCCGAACTGTATAGGTGCAGTAGATTGCACACATGTGAAAATTCAATCCCCAGGTGGAAATAATGCGGAGTATTTCAGAAACAGAAAGGGTGTGTTCTCGATCAACGTGCAGAACATTTGTGATGCCAATCTCAACTTCACTAACATAGTTGCTCGCTGGCCAGGGTCAACCCATGACTCTCATATTTTCAATTCATCTAGGGTGAAACATGAATTTGAAAGTGGAAAATTCGGCACGAGCCTACTGGTAGGTGACAGTGGCTATACTTGTACGAACTATTTAATCACCCCCTTGGAAAGTGTGCGCACTCCTGAAGAAAATTTATTTCAAGAATCAGTGGTCAGGACGCGAAATCCAATTGAACGATGCTATGGGGTGTGGAAACGAAGGTTCCCTGTTCTATCGTTAGGCATTAGACTTAAAATTGATCGTGTTGAGAGTGTCATAGTGGCAACTGCTGTCTTGCACAACATGTGTGTGAAAGAGAACGAAGATGTTCCTCCAGTGACGGAAGAAGTTGAAGCAGCAATTCAAGCCTTAAATTTCCAACAACCTCATCATGGAAATCATCAAACTGTCAGAGACCTCAACCTAGTTACTAGGAATAACTTAATTAACGGATATTTTAGATCCCTCTTGGCTAGGCCTAGAACTTAACCCTAGAGAGCTTGCGCCTACCGTCATAACGTGAGAGCTCGCGCGGGGTAAATATTTACCCCATTGTTTTAGGGCCTATTGTATTTATTTAACGAAACGACAAGCAATTACTTCAAAACATATTACAAACTTTAATGTTGACTATATTTAACTTATATACACTCCATCATGTAGAAAGTCTTAACAGAAAAGCATACTGTTCACACATAAAACAGTCAACACAAGTTTCTACTGTACGGTCCTTGCAGATGCTTTTACCGCAATTAGCATAGCACTTGGTAGTTTTTCGGTCCAAATTTCTAAATTTCTTGATCAGAAATCACATATGGCATTTTTCCGAGTTAGTTGTTGCATTGGTTCTCGTTGCGGTATCCCTAAAGCCAGCTTTATGCGCGTTTTTAGGTCTCTTGGTAATGTTACAATTTCAGTACAGCGTGGACTTAACACGAGATTTGCCGTTACAAATTTGGCATTTCAACAACCTAGACTTACAGGTCAGCCACTAGACGAGTCGACTGGAAGGTACTGAAGGGGAAAAAGCATTGGGGTGCATCTTCGCATACTTTTTCTTGTGTTAAAAACGTGCCTGGAGAAAATTTACCCCGCGCGAGCTCTCTAGGGTTAAGATGTACAGTATGTATGTACTTAAGGTGAGCATTGTAAATATTTTGATTTTAACCTGTTTATATGTTAAACAGGTTATTTATTATTACATTTTATTATTATTATTATTATTTATTGTTACATTTATTATTTTAGATTCTTCTTGATTATTAATGAATATGTTTCCTAAGAGTCCTGATATTGGAGATCCCATTGGCAAACCATTATTTTGTTGATAATATTTGCTGTTAGTATATTAAAAATAGTTTTGTTCCATACAAACTTTAGTTTGTTCAATTATTTCATTTACTTCTTTAGTATCCAATGTATTGTTTTTTGAGAGATTATTTTTCAGTATTTTTATGGTTGCTTTTACAGGAATATTAGTATACATATATTTTACATCAAATGATAAGAATATGCATTAATCTGGGATATGTATGTCTTTGATATTATTTACCAGTTCTACTGTATTTTTTATATCGTAATTCTGTTCCCAAGTTATGTTTTCTTGAATCCTTTCATTTAAATATTTGCAAAGTTTGTATGAAGGTGCATTTTTAAAATTCACCACAGGTCTCATGGGGACTTCTGGTTTGTGAGTTTTAGGTTGGCCTCTTAAAGTTGGAGCTTTGGGATTTGTAATTTTTAGTTGATGTTGTTTTTGTTTCGAAATTATTTTGCTTTTTGAAATAATACTATTAGTTACCTTTGAAAAATGACTTGTTGGATCTTTATGAAGACTTGTCAGTTCGGTTTTTACTATAAAGTTATTGATTTTCTTGTCATAGTCTGTTTTGTACATTATTACCGTTGTATTTCCTTTATCCGCTTTTGTAAGTAATGCATCATTTTCTTTTAGTTTTGTTGAAATGGATTTTACTATTTTCATATCTTTGTTTGTTATCTGTTTATTTTTTGTCTCGAGATTTATTTTGTTTAATTCATGAACAAAATTGTATTTCAAAGGTTCATGATCTTTTGTATCAGTCATCTTTATGGATACGTCCATACATAATCTTTGATAATATGATTTTTGTGATCAAGATTGATATTATATTTAAAGGATTTGTTAAGAATTACATTTTTGTCATCGGTTTAAAGGGTACTTTGTTTTTATTTTAATATAACAATACAGAATAGGAGCCCTAACCTGTGAAAATAATTATCAAATTGAATGACTTTGTAAAGAAAGTAAATGTATAATAGTTGTTTCGTAGAGCATTTATATAAACTGTTTTAATTTTCTCCTCAATTCCATTTGTATCATACCAGATCTAAATTTAAATATCTGGTTGACCGAGCGTTGCTTGGGATAAATATCATTTTTATTGTATACAGTTTTTTTAAGTAAAGCATAGATTATTCAATGAACATCTGCAACCAATGGTATCATCTCCAGTTATATTACACTCTATTTGTAACATGCAAAAACAGTTTGAAGTGGCTTACCAGCAGATAAGATTCTTTGTTTACTTTTTTGTTGTTATTTCGTCAGCTGCATGGCAACCCATAAGCCCTATGTTCCAATTTTTCAACTTTTAAATTCAATTTTCTACAAAATTTGCGTTTCTACACGAAATACAACTGCATATGTACATTTAAATATGAAAACTACACCTAAATACAAAGTTTTGTTAAAATTGTTAGAGCCGTTTTCGATATCCATGAAATATATATATCCTATTACTTTAAATGAGCAATTCTTGTATATAAATATGATTATATATCCTACATGTGTTTTAATAAAGACAATCACCTAACTTCTGTTGTGCTTTGTGTCCTCATTTTTCCCTGAGTTTGTAGTAAATAGATGTTTAACTAATAATTTGTACTAGGTAACTAAGTTGCACCTTAGCTTGCAATCACTGCAATTTGCAATAACTAGTTGTTTCCATTAAAAACACTCTGAATGTAATGAATACTAATTAAGAAACTAGGTATTAAGTTAAATGAAATCAATGTTCAATAACTGCAAAATTTATTACATGAATCATTCATTAGGCTATTTATTACACAAACTGAACATACTTAGTTCAGCTTTATTTTTTTCCATCTTCAGCTCTTCATTTTTTATCTTGAGATCAAGAAGCTTCATTTTCTTTTTATGTTCTTCTTCATTTTGCTCCATTTGGCGTTGAACCATTTCTTTCTGAAGATCAAAGAGGTGATTTTTTGTCCTGGCCATCACTTCAATTCTTCGTCCCGCAAGTGTGTGGTCCAGTGGAGATGCTCGTTTTTTTCTAATCTTCAATGGAGATGAAGTTTTCGACTGTAATTTCTTGACACTAAATTGTGTATCAAATTGTGGCGGTGGTGGTATTTCCACTTTTCCTGGTCCAGTGGCAGGAAACTTTTTCTTTGGACTGGCCTGGAATGTATTTGTTATTAGTAGGCTACTTACATTAAATTGTTACTTTATACTACTAATGGTGACACAATGTTTTTGGTTGATAAATGTCATACATGTATATTTCCATACAACATAGAAATGAAAATACAATATTTGTAGCATATTGTATCGAGCTGTAGACAGAGAAAATAAGCATAAACGAAAAACTATTTAAGTCTAAAACATTAGCACATATAATGTGTAATTAAATGGACATATAATTAATTAATCAGTTAATATGAAAATGAGCTTATAAACACATTGCATAAAGAGTTAGCAAATATGGTGATGAGCTAGACATAGGCAGATACAGCAGGTCCTTCAAAATATCTGCCGAGGGTTGACTGCAAAATACTGTTATTGCCCCTCACCTCTAACAATGCACATCCAAGGTTTCAATGTTAAATCCTTTGGTCTACGACTTTGCAATAAACACCAATAATGTTATTACAATTAATATCACAAAGAGGTACATTAAAAAAAAACCAGTATGGTAATGATATCTTTACCTTACAGGAGTCACTTTACCTTATAATTTAGGCTGTAGGCCAAAGAGAGGTTGGCATTTGACGAAAGTTAAGGTGGAGGTTAATTTATTGGTTTTTAGTGTAAATGTAAAAATAACACTATTTGCACATAAGCTTTTTGTTCAAATGAGATTCAGGTTTCATTATGTTGTATCTTACCTGTATCAGCACAACAGAAGCTGATCGTTGCTGACATAACCTCAAATGTGAGTTTATTTTGATCTATTGTTTTAATCTATTGCATTGATGGTCCTAGATAAAGTACTCAGTGTACGCAAGAATTGTACTCAGTCTTTAAGCTACTCGTGAGATTTTTAGAGCACTCGCTTCACTAGTGTTCCATTTTAGTCTACATCTCACTTGTTACTTAATGGCCTTCACAATACAATTGTTGCGCAAGAAACTCCTATTATTGGGCAGCACTTAACTGCTTCATATTGGAACAAAATGGTATATGAAATAACCATATGAAATGGTATATGAAATTAATATGAAATAAAAGCCTAAAGTCCCCAAAGAAGAAAGTTAGTGATTCTGTATAATTACCTGTACAATAAATTGCCCGCTACTTGTTTCTTTAGGCTCTTGCAGGTCAAGAGACACTGTGCTCGTCTCAGTCATAGAATAGTCGTGCTCCAGTAGGGCACCGTCAACATCTTCTTCATATACTACTGGAGCATTAGCTATGTCTAACTCCACTCCTGCTGCGTCTGAGTCAAACTTAGACTCGATCCCAATTACTGGGAGATCTCCCAATAATTCTTTTATTTTTAAATCAGTTTGTGTCAGCATCGATGGCTTACTTGGACCACCTCCAGTACCTGTAACATAAATAAAGTTTGTTGGGTGTGTAAAAAAATTCATGAATAAAGGTAATACAAATTTAACTGGATGTTTAAAAATTTATAGAAAATAGTAGTATATATTGGAAGTATAGTTCTTACTTTCTGACTACATGGAGGCCACCGTAGTATTAACTTAATTCCAACAATTATTTAATAAGGTTTATTTACTAAACATTATAGTGGAAAATGTTGAGTTATGGTACATTGGTATTATAAGGAGCCCACTATGTTACAGCACGCTGTGGTGGTTATAATGTTCAGTGTACTTAGCTCTACTACAAACTGCTCACCGACATCGTTAACTTTTGGGGGCTCTCTCTGATTACAAAGCCTGAAGTAACTTAATGTGGAAAACAGTTCCGGGCTTGATGAGAAGGGGGATGACAACCATACTTGAAATGGATTGGATGTAATCCCTTTTAGTTTCAAAGTTACAACCAATAATACATAACTGCATAGGATTCATATGGAACTGCAGCCACGAATTACGAAAGCTTGCAGGCTAAGGCTTGTGTCACCAAGGACTTATGATCCCACCCTATGCAGAATTTAAAGGAGTATATAAACTCAAGATAAAATTACACTCGGTATGAGTGTAAACTCGTAAGCTGTTACATGTCACTGTAGTTAAAAAATAATTGATATATACTACAGTACTTGGCAAACCTTCGAAATTCGTCTCCGACGTAATAAATCCATAGGTTTCTTTTGATTTATAGATCTAATAATAGAATACGTAAGATTAATTTATGTTTGGTTCGGTTATTGATATAGAACAATCGGTACTTTTAGGCGGAGATGAACCTCCTCCGATGTAATATATATCAATTGGTTTATTCCAATATGTCGATCGAATAATCAAATAGGTAAGGTTAGGTAATGTTTGGTTAGGTTATCGCTATATGAATATAAAAAATGTATATCTTGTGGCTGAAATGAATAGCCTACCTAAATTCCGCCAAAATATTGGCCTATCGAATGTTTTAATTCAAATTAGCCTATCAATCGAATAACAGGCCAGGTAAGGTTAAGTTACGTTTGATTAGGATATCAATATAAAAACATCAATAATTCATTTCAGCGGAGATGAATACCGAAATTTCGCCCCTTAGCCTACTAATGTATTTTGAGTAACAAACTTACCTAAAACATATTTCTTCTCCTCACTCCACTTCCTCTTTGATGTCTTCTTCACGTTGTCATATTTGTTTTTCAGGGTTTTCCAGTCCCTAAAGAAAACTCCACTGAGCTGGTTGAACTCTTTTTCAACCGTAGCCCAACATCTCTCCTTTTCCTTCTGAGTGACCTGGTCGGTTTGCTTATTTTCTATGATATGTTTGTATTTGTCCACTAAATCTAAAAGAATATTAACTTCTGAGTCTTTGAAGTTCTTACTCCTTTTTACTTCTACTTTTATCTTCCCATTTCCATTTTTTGGAATTTCCATTTTGACAACCTAGGCTAACTTATTCCGTCCTCACAATAAAACAAAATTTCAACACTAAACACTTAGGCCTAATCCTAAATTTAATTTGTCACTACTAACTACAAAACATGTAAATACAACTCTTTAACTTTTAATAAATATTAATACTAAATCAACTGTAACTTTCACTAAATATATTACAACATCCACAGACAAACACAAGGAACATATTATCAAAATGGCGATGATTGCTGATTGGGGAAAAAAACAATAACATTTCCGAATTCAGTAGTGCCAACTAACCTGTCGCCGAGTTAAAAGTAAACCAACATACAATTACGTTGGGGAAAGCGGTGTCGAGTTTAAACGACTGTTCACAGTTAAACGAGTTTAGGTTAAACCACATTTGGGGAAAGCGCCCTTAAGACACACACCGCAGGCATTCCGCAGCGCGTGTGAGAAAGAAATATTTCTGACTTTAGCTTTTCTAGAATGAGGATGCAATCAGTGATGCTAACAATTCTCTTTACACTTTGCCCTCTGCCGCCAATTTTCAAACCTCAGAGTGGAATGCAGATTTTGGTCTTATAGTTATTTCCCCCACCCATGATAGTTTATTTTGAACCAATAGCAAACGTCTCATCATTATGAGACAAATTTCATTTACATTAGATACATTAGATTCCAAAGTAGCCTATAAATCTTTTATTCTTTTTAATTAAATTATTGCAGATTCAGAGAATATATACCGAGATATTCTGATTTTTTTTAGTTTTGAGAAATGACCTGCCTCTAGAACGTATGCACTAAACTAAACTAAACGTATACTATTCATTCATAACTTTCGCATAATGAGCAGCGTACCAACTCAACAAGTACCTTACATAATGCGCTAAGGGAAGTTCTTAATATTCAGCGTAAAATACTAATTCTGTCCTTTTGCAATGAGCAGAATGAATGAAAATTTGGCACGAGTTCCTGAGTAATGAAGCTCTCAAAGTTAATATACGAACGTTTAGAACTTGCTCCAAAGTATGAGCTTCTTTGTTTTACTTTGGTAGTCAGCACTTATTGAGAGCAAGTGCTCTCTGTTGTGCGCGGGTTGTTTTTTCATGTAAAAGGAAAAAGGTACATTAATTCAAATAAGGAATAAGCTCTACATTACGTGATAAAAATTTAGACTGTGAGAGCAAAACGCTCAGACACACGACACGAGCGCACAGATATAACATTTGCAGCACCACCACCAGAAGTGCGAGCATGAGCACTTGACTTTTTAGGGTGAATTCATTCGGTGGAGCCTGGAGCAGTGGCCCAAAAGGGAAGACGAGTCTAGCTACGCTATTTTTGATCATGCATGTCGTTCAATGAGCTAATGCATTGTGAAGTCTGTAGAAGACAAGTACATAGAGTTTTTACGTATTGGAAAATCAAAAATCACGTGACGGTAACCGAGGAAACCGATTAGTCCAAGCCATAAAGTCTAAATTTTCAGTTTTTATTTGCCGAACGAAAGGTTCTCAACCCCAACTGATTTTCAGAAATGGCCGAAGAACGAGACATAGCTGAGGTTTTATCGGAAGATGAAGAAGAAGACAAGGTCGAAGAAAAGGGAACGAGGAAACACGTGACAATCGAGGACGAACCTGAGGTGTTCACGATCGTGCCTGACTCCACACAGGTGGCCAAGCAGGAAAAGCCAAAGTTCATAGAAATCCTGGAGATTCCTGCAGAAGAATTGACTCCTGAAAAGATAGAATTCCTTATCCATGAAACCGAAGACATAATCCGCGCCTGCGAGGAGAAGGTGTTGTGTCAAAAACTGAACAATGCCAAGTTGGGGTGTCTATTGGCGCGGATTGGCGAGAGTATAGAAGAGTACGAAAGCTACATGTGCAGACTTGTCAGATTTTTGGTGAACGGAGACGACGTTACTGGCAAGTACTTCATCGATGTTTGCGAGAGATTGCCGTGTTTCGGTGATTACCTGGCATCACTCAGCGGCGACGACGACTCCGAACTGATGATAGAAGAAATCAGTGGCCCAGTAAAGAGGTCGGAACTGCTCAAGTTCGTGAAGGAGATCGTGGATAACACCTACAACGGTGGGAAGTTCCTCGGGTCCTTCAGGACGATGAACAAGACGATCGACAAGTGCATGCGGGTTCGAACACAAGTCACAGAGCAGTTCAGTAGACAAATTAAAACCTGGCTCAAGCTCAACAGTGCTGAGAGTGAACATTTGGACGAACTGAGGAACAGACTGTCCAGACTGTCTGCCTACCTTCACATCGTCCGGAGTGGGGACGCAAGGATAAAATATGCCAATGACACTTCTGGTGGTGGCTTTGAGAGCTGTGTCAGGACGATTTTCCATTCCTCTATGCTGGGAGAAAGCACGGTGACCTCTGGAATGTCTATTTTTATGAACTCTTTAGAGGACAGTAGAAATCAAACCTTCTGTAGGGACCCGCCGGTGTTTGTTGAGAGCTCTTTGTCTCCAGAAAGTCGCTGTTTCCTCGATTGTTCCGACTTTTAATGTTTTATTACTTTAGCCTCAAGTGGTTCGTTTGATGTGTGTAGTCCTAACTTTGAAATGTGTATGTTCTATTTATTTATTTAAATGTTGGTTAGCAAATGCACTGATTTGTCTTGTTTTAATTTTAACTTAGTTTTTATATTATTAATTTTTATTTTACAAAATTAATTTGTTTTACGATAGAGTTCACCTTTATTGTTTCAAATCAGTGGCTAGTTCGAAGTCCAGCCCTGAGACTGTCTCTTAGAGCATTTTTAATTAGTGCCGCAAGCCCTGGATGCGTTTATATATAATTTATATAAAATGTAATTAATAATTTATTTGGCCTATTGCCTTAGTCCATGCATGTAATACGTAGTATGTGGCAAGGTGAAATCTTTTATAATTTGTACCATCAAATTAGTGTGTATAATTATTGACGATGCTATACTTCATTGCTATCATCATCGACAAACTTGATTATTGATTTATTGATTCTCACTTAGTTACCAAAAACCAGCCTCAGTCAAACATAATCCAGTGATTTTTCAAATAGTATCGATTAAGCAAACAAAAACCTTTTGTGTTAGCCAGGGTAAAAAAAACAGAACGTAGGTAGTTAGTAACAGGGGGACTGCTGACAACTAGTAGGAGTTATTTAGGCAATTTGATATCCAGAGAACAATCATAAGATCAGCTAAATAACTCTCTTTTTCTAGAGTATACAGTTTTCCAGTTTTTAAATCATAATACAAATAGCTGAATTAAATAATTTTTAGCGCAGCCGCAGCATGCACTGTCAGTGACTTAGTCACACTATTCTTCCGCATCAAATCAAAGGCTGACACAAAATTTATAGAGCTGAGCAAAAGGATGGGAGGTCTCCTATGAATAAAAAGTCAATGGTATCATTCTGTTTATGAAACTATTAGAAGTTATGTAGCTAGGCCCAAGTTCAAAATCATAGCAAGGTAATAACCATTATCTTCAAGCTTAGAAAGCAAACAAATGAAATTTGATATGATTTTAATAAATGAAAATATGCCTAGATCCCATTCAGCATAAATTACAAATCCCACATAGTACAAATTTGGTCGCTGATCCTACTCCACATTGGCTACCTCCCTTCAAAATATCAGGTAAATTTGAGGCGTGATGGAACTTATAAGCAAACTCTTTAGTCTTACAAACTTTCAGATTTAAAATAGGTATTTACTAGCATGTAAGCAGATCCGTAAGCGAGTGAACGACGTCGCGCGTCGGTCAGATCCTCAGATCGCAGTGAGAGTAGATTAGTTGCCGACTCGGCCGCCAGAGTGCGGGGCGATGTCGCTGTCAACCTAACTCCATTACTTCAACATCAACCGAGCTTTTCTCCTCAGATTGTTTTCTCAGTCTCAGGCTTGTTTAAATAGGAGCTAATTTAAAAGTACTGTATGTTTTAAGTTGGCATTGAAAAAATTTATCATTCTGTAAGTTTAATTTGAAAGACTTTAAATTTCATGTAAATTTGAATTATACACATAAAACTAAAAAAAAATATACAAAATGAAATTATAATTGAATTTATCATTTTTAATAATATATCCACTACATTTGGAATCAATAAAACCAAAAATAAAACGTTGGTAATTTATTTTCATTCTTTTTACCGTTTATAAAATGGTTATAAAATAAGTATGTATGTTTATGTAATGTGTTAATTTCTCATTTTTCGTGCATGATACAATATTTTTAATCCATTTTGAAACTGATTTTAATCGCTAGATTGGCTGATTACATGTTTCAAATATCAACAAAGTGCAGCACAAGGAATAGGCTATACTGATCCATCTATCCATCTACATTTATCGAAGGCATTGACTTTGGGTATGAAGTTTTTCATTTATTAAGTATTAAAAACTCAATATCCTACGTCAATGGAGGAGGTAAAATGAGAAGAGTTCTTATTTCTTAAATACCTAGTTGAAAAAAACATATTACTTTATATTACCATACTTTCTTCGCTTTTATACAAACTTTAAAAAGTCACAGGTACCTCATAGGTTAAAAATTACCTTTCAATCTATATCTATAATTTATAGTAAAGCAAATATACCCCCGTTGCAGCAGACCTGCATACTCAGCGAATTTCAAATTCGAAACAACATATTTTAATCCAACATAGCGAGATTTGACATGTTTTTGTAAGCTCCATAAGAGTAACATGGGGAATGAGTATGCAGGTTTGCTGTTACAGGTATGTTTAAACTGGTTGGTTTTAATTCAATATTTAGTAGATCTGAACTAGAAGAAGCCATTTTACCAAGTTTTATCAAGATATGTTGAGAAATAAGCGAAATATAAAATTTTACTTATTTCCCATAAGGTTAACATTGAGACAACGTACTGTGTTTACCACTTAGAGCAGTAATTCAAAGTACTAAATTGTTTGTTTTTTTGAGCTGAATTGAATGGTGCCAACAAAAATTAGATAAATTTTATTTTCATATGTGAAAAACTCAAAAAACCCATTTTTTGGGGGTTTATCCCCCTTTACCCCCCCTTCCGGTGGTCCGATTGAGCTGGTTCACGAACTCGTCCGAGTGATTACCACTTTACACGTTTGTACCAAATTTCATTAAGATCGGACCATATTTACGGCTGCTATCGTGTTAACAGACATATATATATATATATTCGAACGAATGGTGTTTTTTGCTTCTGGGAACCCCAAAATGAAAAGTTAACATGGTCTCGGACTTAGGTCTTACCATGAGTACTACCGTAATAGCTTATTCCTTTAAGGAAATTCGTTAAAAACAAACAATACAAAACATTTCTTTAATTTTCACATGGTAAAAGTAAAGAAAAGATTGCTGTAGCCTATTTAATAGCTGTGCATTTTAATTCGATAAAATGTTTTTCTACGTTTGAAGTCAGTAAAGTAGATTAATAAATCAGTATAATTTAGTATACTGATTGGTTTTAAAATCGTACTTTGCTTTGGTTTAATTTAAAACAATGTAATGTAATGTAATTCATACACTTCCTGGTACGACCATTAATGTAAGTTTACGACTGAGCGTAAGTTAATTTGATCTAGATAAAAAGTGGATTGCGAATCGCTATTTAGCTAAGCTTTTTCCAAAGCAAAAGATCCCAAATCCACGCCCTTTATGTGTATGAAAATACTCATAATGTCTATTAATAATTGAAATTAATAGTTGAATCGTTAATAATTGAATCATTAATTAATAGCTGCTCTATTAATAATTTAATTATTTTGTGTCTCTTAATTATTTATGGAAACAAAATTAAATTTTTGAATTCTTACGAAAAATAACCTTTAAAGATATGTTCTTTAAGGATTTTGTAATAACAATACAATTTGACAAAAAACGCAACAATTGAATCTGAAAAACAATTTTAATATTTAAACAGTACAGTTAAAAACTACAATGAAGTTAAATATTTTCAGTGATCACAAGTTAAAAAGTTAAACATGTTTTATAGAATTTAGTACAACGTTTTGGTCTAGGTGTTAGATGAATATTTCCGGGTCGGCCACAGCGCCGTTTTCTACGACTGGTGGTGGTGAGGATGTTTTGATCACTACAGCGTACATCGGCTCTGAAAAACCATTCAACTTTTTCAATTCTTCTTCTAATATATTATAAACTAAAATTCAAATGGAAGTCTGAGATTATATTTATCATTCTGGACTAAACACTGATTGTTAGTAAAATGTATTATAATGCACAAAAAATTAAGTTTGTCCCTTCATGCTTTCATAATTTTGCTTGGAAATTTTTGAAATTAGCACTTTATAGCAGATTTTAATATTCAGCTTATTTTTATTTTCATATAAAATGTGTTTCGCCAGGAACACATTTTATAAAACACAACACAGACAAACACATTTTATAAACGCCAGGAACACAACATATAAAAGTTTTAGATTAGCCAGGAAGAACAACAATACAAATACTTTTTCTAATTGTGATGATTTAATATTTCCGGATTGGAATAAACAAATGTATTATTTAATCCCTGTTAATCGTATATGATGACTTAAGTTTATCTCTTCAAAAAATTATCAGGTCGACATAATTAATCGGCAATCACATCAATTTTTGTTGGCATCTTAATGTTTATCAATTATTAATTGTAATGTAAAAGAACCTATCATTATCATGATGGTTAAAAACTGATGTCATAAGGATAACAAAATCGTTAAAATGTATAGTACAAATAAAGTTCAACTAGACAGCGACTTGTCGCTGTCACGTTTCGAATAACGATGACTCTGTCAGATGTTATATTTAATTCTTTTTCAAGATCAAAGTTCATGATTAGTAAAACTTAAATTGTAATTACAATTCAACAGTATTTACAATTAGCTATGGTATTTTTTTAATTATTGTAACCTTAATAAATGTTTATTATAAAATTTATAAACATCTAGATGCTCAAACAAAATTAATGTTTTTGCAATTGCCTAAATTTCGCAACTTGATGATGTTCTGAGGATCAAACTCAAGATCATAGTTCATAAGCTTCAAACAAATAAGGTTATATGATATTGATCCATTTTTTATTTTAATTTAATTACATGTGATTAAGAATGTTTTAATTTACTTGAGAGGACATCTTCAAGTTAAGTCTCAAGTTTTGATTTTTATAGTCTATGATGTCTGATGATATTGAAACTATGAGCTATTCTTGATTCATATAATCGGTGGCAACATATCCACAACTTTTAATTTCAACGTTATGTAATGTATATACATTTAAAATATACAAACGATAATGGTATTTTTAAATTTATCTATAGCTATTTCCTTTAACTAAATATTTTTTAACCCTTTACAATTCCTGCCATTCTTGATCGAAATCATATGACTTTTTGGTGGGGAATATATTATTAATTTTTCAAAATTATTGGGCAACACCCACCTTTATGAATTGACGTGTGGATTCTTCGGTCACTAGTCTTACACCTAAAACACCACTAAACCCGAATCTCACACGAATTTTCCCAACGTTTAAACATTACGCCTCTTCGGGGGAATTTTTATTGCACTTCCGATTTTTTGTGCGTAGCCGCTCCGACCGTCTTTCCTCGACTCTGGAAGATAAACTCGCGATTCCGGTAAGACCGTCTTAGAGTCGCGGTAAGACGGTCGGAGTGGCTACGCACAAAACATCGGAAGTGCAATAAAATTCCTTAGAAGAGGCGTTGTGTTTTTTATTTTCGTGTGAGACCCGGGTTGGGTTTAGTGGTTTTTAGGTATAAGAAGAGTGACCTCAGGATCCACACGTCAATTCATAAAGGTGGGTGTTGCCCGAAAATTTTGAAAAATTCCTGTTATATCAACCGCTGCACTCACCAGCAAGGTGCCCCATCCTGGCCGTCCCGAGCTCCACCGCCGCCTGCTCCTCCGGCACCGTCTGCAGCACAGCCTTCCTGGGGACCTTTTCCGCATTTTTCCCCACATTACTATTGTTTCCCGCGTTATGTTCGAACGCGTCACCCTTTTGTACCGGTTGGGTTTCCATCTTCATGCACCGTTTACATTTTTCGCCCGTACCACTGTTTTCTCCCTTTTGTTCTTCTTTCGTCGTTTTCCCTTTTCCTTCTTCAGGGGTATTTTCCGTTTTGCTTCGGAGATCGATAACCTTTCTTTCTTCTTCTTCCTTTTCCTCACTTGCCTCTTTCTTCTTCTTTCTTACTTCGACCGTGTCTTCCTTCTCGCTTTTCCTTCTCGGCTTCTGCGGCTTGACTACCTGGGAGTAGGGATGGCCGAATATATTAGTATTAGGTTTTTGTATTAGATATGTGAAAGTACCTGATTTCCAAAGTAACTAATATATGATTTCGATAATACTAATACATCTTTGCCTTATTCTAAACTATACACCGCTGTCATCTTATCCCTAGTTTAATCTATCATTAATTCGACTTTTTGTTTCTTTCATAGCTTGTGTTAACAAAATAACTGTAGTAAATTTTCCCAATGTGATTTTAAACTAATGTGAGAGTGATCTCATATAATGCATACTTTCGCAGCTAATGCAAGGTAGCCGCCGGCTTTAAATATCTGCATATTATGTATTTAGAGTACTGTATTCATTAATGTAGCTGTAATAACGAATATTTTACATGTTACAAAATAAAAGAATTTTCAAAACTATTTAAATACGTCAATTTAAGATTGTTGTGATTGCTTTGAAACAATAGTAGTAATAGTTTTGCATAGGAAATTTTATTTATTTATTTAGTATAATAACTGTAACAGCATTAACTAAACAAATAATTTCATAAAATGTATTAAATATAGATAAATTATCATTTTTAATAGTTTTTCATTAAACATATCTTTTTAACAGGTTTTTATCAGTTTAAGGCTCAATATTTCTCAAAGGTCCTAAAAACAGTAAACTGGAAACCTAATTTGAAACCTAATTCAGTATAGATATTAGGTTTTTTCAACTAATATTCCTTTGTAACTAATATGGGAAAACTAATATCACAAAATATCTATGGCACATCCCTACCTGGGAGATGGCCAGGGCCGCCAGCGCCGCCCGCCCCTGGGTCTCGGCCTCCTCGTGGGCGCTGTCCCGGAAGCAGCAGAAGGGCGAGGGCCGGAAGCCGTCGATGAAGGCCTCGGTGGAGTTTGCCTTGTACTGCACGCTGGGCTCGGCGTCGCCGGGGCGGACCCGCGGGGACGCTATCAGGGTGCAGAAGAAGAACACGAGGTCGCTGAAGGCGTCGCACAGGGATCGGTGCACGACTGGAAGAAAAATAAATCAGTCATTAGCCCACAAAAAAGGATAAGAAGAAAGCAAGAAAGAAAGAAGAAGAAGAAGGAGGAGGAGGAGGAGGAGGGGGAGGAGGAGCAGGTGGAAGAGGAGGAGGGGGAGGAGGAGGAGGAGGAGGAGAAGAAGAAGAAGAAGAAGAAGAAAGGAAGGTGGTCAATCTCAGAGGCAAAACGGATGTGCTAGTTTATCCTGGAAATATTACCTAGTCAGTTTGAAAAAGTAAGGAAAAGCTAATAAAGGACACGCATATATGCCTAATTAAAAAAAATTGTTGTGCTGGGCTTGGTTTAAAACAACACAGTACCATACAAATCAAGGGTTTGTTTAGATAATTTACGATAAAATATATGATTAAATGAAACTATGAGTGAGATATTCCGAAAGCAAACCACATAGTTTTTTTATACAACAGTACCTGCTGGTCCGAGCCTTATTTGTTATTATTTCATGTTTACCAGTTCATCCAATCACTATGAAACATTTCAGTGTCATAATTATTATAAGTACACTTTTTTATTACTCCACAGGCTATATTTTTCCTAGATTGCTGTTGTTTGTAAACAGCTGTTATGATTACGTAATTTGTTTACATATTTGTATTTATTTCGTTGCTAGCATGGCAACTCATATGGCCCAACGTTAAATTTTTTTAGACTTTAAAATTTATTTCATTACTTTATTGTACTTTTACTGGCCAAGTAACATACATGAAACCTGGTCTGAGTCAGAAAATTGTTACTTCCAGACTTTCGAGGAAATCCTCGGAGTCGTTTTTGAGATAGTTGTGCGAGAAAGCAAGCATACCAATTGCTCATACAAGAGTGTAGGGTAGGTTAATACTATCAATGATAAAATATTCCGTGTAAAAATATATGTATTTTACTATGAATTAATAATAATTTTAGTAATAATATTTTTTAAGTGAATTAATATTTACCTGCAACGCATATTTTGTAGACGAAGAAGTTAATCACAATCAGAAAACCAAGCAAGAACAGGGTGACGTAGAGCCAAAACCGGGGCGAATCCCAGTGCCACTCGTCCTGTTATAATATACAATCCTGTTAGCTTGTATCTTTTAATTATTTATTCCTTATTCCCCTGTATAAATTCACATACTCTTTCGAGACCATACAAGAGCTACGAGCACATCAAATAAAAAATTCATATTGTACTAGGTTTTAAGACGAAGAGAAAATACAAGCATTAATAGATCACCATTTCATTTTTAAGTTCAATGGTCACCCGTAAGCAGATATGAATAATGAAAACATCATAGTTATAATATGTTTTATTAATAAATTGTGCTATGAGTTTATGGAAGAAATAAAAATCATAACATTGATCATTTTGGATTTGTATTGTTTAAGTTTACAAATTTTTGTTTGGTTATTTTGTTTGAAAGCTAATTTTACTTAGGTCTTAATCCCGTTGCAAACAATTTACAATTTTATTACATGAATAAGGAGTCAGCCAGGTAAAACGGCAAAAGAACGCTTTTTATTGACATGGTATAATATTAAGAAAACCCGTCAAAGGCAGGGCGACAATATCAGGCACTTAGTATTTAATTTAATTTTAGGTAGGCCTACCTAGTGTATTTTATACAAAGCATTTTTCTGTCTCCATCATCTTCAATTTTTAGATTTCGTTTCGATTCTTTTTTTATTTGATTTACCTACATTCTATAACTTAAGTTATATATTAATAACATTTATTTTTTACTTTTAACCAGTTAATCAGGTTGTTATTTTTTTAAACCGTAGTACTATTAGTCAAAAATGAACTTAATTTTAAAACAAATTTCATTTTAAACTAAAAAAAAACACCACGCAATATAACGCATAGCGTCTTGACAACTTCATATACTGACTGTAATTATAAATTTTTATGCAACTAATACACAAACATTTAATAACACTATTTGATTATAGAGAACTAATTAAATAAACAGAAGAAAGTCTTAAAAAGTTGACAATATAATTAATACATAACTTTTATCAGGGGAGGGGGTGAAGGTTTTCGAGCAGAAAACTTAATAATTTGTAAAACGATTAGGAGTGTTGAAAATTTGTTTAATTCAAAAAGATGAAGACATTCGAGAGGAGATGAGGCCTACCAATATAAGCTAAGCATAATTCTATATTTTAAAAATCATTGGGCGGTATAACAAACCCCCCCCCACAAATTAAATATTTTCTCAACTATCGACCAAGAAAGCAATGAGGTGACTTGATGTGTAAATTAATTACTATGAAATATTTTACCTCGTAATTGAGATCTGTGAAATTCCCGACGACATCGTACCAAGGAATGGTGTCGTTGGTTTTATTTTCAATTGTATCATTCCAGTCTACAGTGATGTACTCGCTGTCGGCCATCTTGACACTATGACGCACACACCTGCACCTTGCTACAGGGAAGAGAGAGTGGAGGCTGCAGGCTAGGTACTGAGTACTGGACAGTGTCGCCACCTTATCACTAAAAACTTGTGGCAGGAAGAGGAAACGGGCGCTTCAACATGGCGGTGTGAACTACCGATAACACTGGCCATCGACTTATACCATCATTCGAAGAAGAATTTTACTGATTAGTCGAAGCTATTTAACGCCAAACTGTGTATTGCGTTGTTAATACTCCCAACAACGCAAGAAGAAGAAGATTGCCCTTTAATCTTCTTCTAAGAATATAAATTCCTTTTAATATGAACTATGTGACTGTCACTTTTACAGAAGGTACATTACTATTCCGAAAATTTAAGCTGTTAAAGAAGAACACGAATTCATCAATACAATGATGAATTGTTCGCTTTAGACTAAGTACTATCAGAATATTCCGCTGAAATGACTTCAGTTTGCCAATAAGGTCAATCCTCTTAGGCCTTCGCCAATTTGGAAGCTTACTGCGATATTATTCAGTCGGTCTTAAGCTGTTCAATGGACTTGGAATTACTTGACTAATGAAAAATGACTTCAGTAAATGCCCTATAATTAGCATCATTTTAAGGCTTAAACCAAGTCAAGATTATAGCAATCGTTCGTGTTTGTAAATTCTACAGTAACATAATTTAAGTGGTGTTGAACGATGCAACGTTTGTAAATGCAAATGTTTGTTTAATGTTTTTAATTAAAAAAACTCTTATCTATTCCTAAACTAGATGTGCAATTAATTGCCTCAATCAACAGCCAATTATGCGTAGTAAATATTTGATCAAACTGTAAGTCGTTACATAGTTTGACAGGTTTATTTCGTAAAACATAAGAAAAATATGGATGATTGGCTTTTGGCAAAAAATTAAAACCTATCGTAGTGCTGTATTTTCGTAAAAATTAGAGCACATAAGTTCTTTGCTACCAGCAGCTGTTCTTGCGTAGCGATTAAACGTCGAACCGCTAAAACATTTTTATCGTATAATCAGTGCATCAACAAACTATGAAAACTTTTGAGGTTTGAATTTCTGTATACAAATGTCTGATTGTTTGGTTAAAAATGTAAGTTTACTTTTCCAATATATTTAAATGTACTAGACAATAAATTTCCTTTAATGGTTTCCTGCTCTTTGTAACACTCTCGTTGTAATTTGTATACACTATACATTTTTTTTATAGGAAACGACCTCTTTATTTTTGTGTTTCTCTTCTCGCAAAGTTAAGAATGGAATTTTCAAATCATTGAAAACAACTTTAATATTTGTTTTCGTATTTTGTGGACTGTCAAACAAATGTTTGTAAATTACTAATGATCAATTAATTGTATTTCTTATACATTCTAAAATGCAATATGTAATTAAAAATAAGATATTTCATTTTAGACATTCATGCAATTTTAATTACACTAAAGTAACTTTTATTATAAACCACAGAAATTATTTCCGTATTGTTATGATTTTTTTATCGTGAAGCTCTAGTTACACTTTCCCTAAACAGATGTCGAAGTTCCCTTCCCCTCCGCGCCGCTGTACTGAATTTGAACATAGCTTTTCCCAAATTTTAATTGATAACCTATTCATAATGTACTTTGGTACTTTATTACTAAATAAAAAAATTAATGAGTGCACAATTAGTTCAGCAGACTATTGTTATCATTATCACTCAGTGCAATAATATCGTAAAAAATGTAGGGACAAGCAATACTGTAAATTTATTGCACTTCTTACCGCCGCATGGATGACAGCGCTGTTACTGTATAGCGGACAAAGGTGGAACCAATACACCCCTCTTGCCTCATTAGTCTTTTTTTATTGGCTTACATCAAAAGTTCAGATTTTTTAGCAACAACTACATTATATTTTCATTTCTTGGTTATCTAGCAAATAATATTTTTTAAGACTCACCTTTTATAATTTTGAATGGTATTAACTAATACACCACAGTCAGTTGTTGAAAGTTGTCGTTGCAAAAAATGTTACGACAACCGATAAAGGATTTGAAATCGGTTGTCACCCCGCTCTCAGCTGGGCCTATACCCACTAAGTGGTAGACACCCTCCTGAGAGTAAACAAATCTAAAATATAGTATAATTGGTGCCAATTCTTGAGGCCCACGCCGTCCATAAGACAAATGTTAATTTTAGCATTGGGCTTATGGACGGCGTGGGCCCCAAGAACTGGCGCCAGGTATACGTTAATTTGGGTTTCTCAGTGGCATTTATATTAAGTTACTGAGACATCCATCATCCAACATTAATTGCTCAAACAGTGAGTATAATATTTTGATGCCGGCGTTATTCCTTTGGTAACATGTTTACTGACATGTTAAATCGTCAGCCATTTTTATAATTCCAGTTACCAGGAGTGAACCAAGGATTTGTTCAAGATTAGGATCGGAGTTGTAAATTTTACATTTAATTGAAATAGTTAAAGACATTTTATTAAATTAAAGTTTTCCAGCTTGAGAACTTAGTTTGCATATTATGAGATGAATTTAAAACCTCATAAAAGAGACAAAAACGAGTTAACCTATAGCCTATTGGTTTGGAAACTCTTTTACAAAATAAAAAGAAATTAGACATTGTGACTTTATAGAATTTTTAAGTAGTTTGTTTTTTCAGACGTCATCAGCAGGTCTTCATAATTGTCTTCAAGTTTTGTTTTGTCTTTTTAACATATTATTACTTATATGGTGCAATCTTATGTCTTATGTAAATTAATTGCAAAAAATTGTTGAGTGATCAGACAAAATCCAAGTTGTAAACTTAGGCTGAAATCTGAACATCGACATAACGTGTAGAAACATACATCATCGGTCATCGATTTATGTAATCAACCTAATACTCATTTTAGATATACATCAAATACGCATCACTTCGTATTAGGACCACACCAAGAATTTCTATATAAAAAAGCTGAAAGCACCTGCTAAAGCTGATAGCGGCTACTGGGCTACTATATAGACCGATAGCGGCTACTATATACATAGGAGCTACTAAGGCCAGTAGCAGCTACTAAGGCCAGTAGCAGCTACTAAGGCCAGTAGCAGCTACTAAGGCCAGTAGCAGCTACTAAGGCCAGTAGCGGCCGCCAAGGCTGGTGTCAGCGTCACAAGGTGGCGGAGGGTTCTGGAGCAGCGGGTGCTGAGGAGCTCTGATGTTTGCTGAATCAGCGCATGGTGAATCAGCATGGGGAGATTGTGTCACTGCGTCTTGTGAGGTTCGACCGACAAAAGAGAGCCTTGTTTTTGCGGTTGTGAATTTCTGGGTAACTTCAACGGAAATATGTCTGGAAGAAACTAAACAAAAAGTAGGCGTTTCTATAACGGATCAAACTCTGTGAACAAATAAAGTGACCACATGTATGTTAGGGTGAGCATGATTAAAAAAAACGTCAAAGATTATATCAAATATAGGATGGTCGCAACTAAAGATCAAACTAACCAATACATTGCACTACTGTCTTTATTTTCTAATTTAAATTATAACAACTGACTTCGGTAGACTATTTTGTATTCTGCAAAAAAAAAGAAATATTTTGAGGAGTTGTGATTTTTCTGCTACTTGATCGTCTACTGGTCAAAATTCAATCATTTTAGTTTATTTTTGGCTCATTACTCCAATAAAAATATGACTGCTTTCGTTAAAAGTTTGTTATTCCATAACCAACATGGCAACTCATAAAGCCCATTTTCATTTTGTTTATAATTTGAAATATATGTTTAAAAAATTCTCAAAAACTTTACTAAATTATAATGGAATTTTTCACATTTACGGTACAGTTTTTTTCTAACGTGATTAGATTTTTCACACAGGCCGAGAAAAAGGAATCGCAAAAACCATGTATAATATCTATTAATTATATAGATTTTTACAGTATGATCTCTAATTAAACAAATTATTGCTGCGTTATGATCGGTTGCAATAGTCGATCTATCGTTACTTATAGGGGTTTTCAGAGGGGCATGTATGGTATTTTGTATTTCGGAGCAGATGTTAAACTTTTGATGATAACGTCGATGGCGATGATGAAAGTTAAGATGGAGTATGTTCCGATTAGTATGTTTTACCATGAGTATTTTCCACTTGTGAAGTATTTTCTTGTTCCACTCCTACAGACAATCGCCAGTTTTTGGCATTGATTGATTTACAACTAAATTCTTCATCCAACTCGTAATATGAATTGAAAAACAACAATGAGTTGAGTGACAGACCGACTGTCGATGTCGCCCGGATTGTGTTGTTAGGCCGGAATGACAGATGGGAGATGTCATCAACTGGGCGACCAAAGCATATTTAACACCACTATAAGACTAGCTATAGGGGTAGGGACAGCAATGTAGGTTTGAAGTATATCATATCTATCTCGTATCTTTTGGGAGTATTTCAATACTATTCAGACTTTACCTTGGCGTTGTTATGAGCTTTTTGTTTATACTTATACGAAAGCGAAGGCTATAACTTACAAGGACTTAAACACTTTATTACTACGCCAGGGGTAATTATCATCAAGCTAGCATTAACAGTACAGATTCAACCCCAATTCAATAGATATACCTTGTACTTGTTATAAAAGTTAATAGTTTTTATGAACAAGACAACAATTAAGCCTACATAGTTCTTATAGTTCTTATCCAAAAAGCACATTGATGCGCAGAACCTATCTTTTGTTGGACACTTTCAAGAAGTTGCATAGAATCGAGTCCTCGGAAGGGCTCTCAATCAGTCAATCAATGTTTCACAAATTCTGAATATAGCTTCTTCAAAACCATAAATTCTTGTGTAGACTTGTTTTTGTAATAATTTCTATAATCCAAAGCCAAAAATGGTACACCTAACTGGATGTCAAGTCGATTTCACTACGTATTCTAACATTTTCTTGCTCAGGGCGGATCCTATAAGCCTTTATGATATGATTAGGCTACGTCACTGTAATACTACAGGAGGGTAAGATTACAATATTATAACTCCAGTATGACAATCCCGTAGTGGAAACAATTGATAAGCTTGAGGTTAAATCAAATGCAATTATGATCAACCTCAACAACCTTTGGTACTTGAGGTTATTAACCTCAAGGTACCAAAGGTAACCTCAAAGGTATAGGTTTGGTAAATTTCTTATATACTACCTTTGGTCAACCTCAGTAACCTTTGGTTACTTGTTACGTTGATACTTAAGCTTCTTATAAACCAATTCATGGTTAATAAATCTAAATAGGTGTAATACAAATTAATGCTGTATTATCTTGTAGGACGCTACAAACATTCCTTTAATTCATAACTGTAAATTAAAATATGAATTGAGTGACTGTCAATGAAAAGGGTGGTTATTATACTTCTTAAAACAGTTATAAATAATACAATCAATTATTTATGTTTTTAGCAATGGAGTAGGACGTACTAGAACCCAAGAGTTAAATTGTACTTTATGAAACCTTTTATAGATATATTTTTATTGCAAGAAGAGTTCAAACATAGAGATAATTAAAAGATACACGATCCTTTACTTTGATCCTCTACTCGACTTTTCTGTTTGCTAAACATTAAACTGATATTAAGGAAGTTTTTCTGATCCTAAACGTTTGGCAATTCAAAATTAAACAAGTTTGCAAAGTACATCGTTACTTTTTATTAGGTAAATCTTACTCCTGGCTTGATTTTCTCCATCAAACTTTTAAAGTATAAGTAATATAAAATTAAACCATAGTGTAGGTTTGTCAAACATTATATCAAATGCAAACAAATTTTAAATCTTGATTTAACCTGTGAATGAGAAACTTACTGTTGTTCAACTTTTCCCCCTTATGATGGACAAACTAACGATCAAGCTAAAACTCGGATTGGGCTTTGTCACGGTTAACACAAGTATCAACCACGATTGCCTACCTCTCAACCCTTAACCTGGATAGTGGATAGTCTGCATCAATATTATAAACACAAATCAATTTTCTGGAATTAAGAGTAATTTAATACGGTAACAACTATTCATTGTTTTCTAGTCCTCGCTTGACCTAAAATCATTAATAATGTTTGATATATGTTATTGTTCCAAATGCCCTTGCACAATGCAAAGGTCATTTGTCTGATAACAATAATCCCTATTGTTCCAGAGTCATTAATTTACTGCGTTGAGACAGGTGGGGGAGGGAATATCTGACAACCACATAATTGATTTGGAATAGTAAAATATATCGGTTTCCGCTATTTGTTTCCAAACTCAAAACCAATATCAGTTATAACTTCCATTACATCGGAAAACTGTATTTATTAATAAGGTACCAACAATAATAATCGTATATTAAATACTGCATGACAACAAACAAGAGCTTCCATACAAGGTGAATTCAAATCAAAACATAGCTAATAAATTCAAGATTTCATAACATGATTATTAGCTTATTATCATAATTTCATCAATAAAATGCATTAGAATATTTTATGAAAGTTTTAATGTGAAAGAACTCACATACAGTGATTAAGTAAATTTTAAATATGCAGTAAGAAATATCCACAGATAATTCATAATTGTAAATTGCTCGAAAATAAAATGTCTAAATATAATTTTATAGCTAGAAAAAATAAATAAATTAAATAAATAAATAAATTATGCATAAATAAATAAATTAATTAAATAAATTAAAAAAACAGACCATTTATTTATTTGAAAAATTAAAATAATTCATTTACTTACTAAAAAAATTATAAATAAATTATCGTTGCTTATCATTTATTCATTCAAACAAAAAAATAAATTCCCAAAAAATAAATATAAATATTTATAAATGTCCACACGATATTTATTTATTTAAGAAGTGTTTATTTATATATTCATAAATGTATTTATTTATATATTTATATTTATTTTTATTTTGCTTTTAAATATTTATTCATTTATTTATTTTTAAATAAATAAATAAATGGTGCTTTCATTTATTTATTTTTTTATAATTTATTTATTTAAGTTAATTAAATAAATTATGTTCATAAGTTATTCCCGCGCGAGCTTTGGAAATAGCTTTGGATTTAGCTCTTGGAATGTAAATACTGTATGTTTATTCATATTCTTAAAAATAAAGCTGTTGTCTATTGTCTATAGCTAAGTGATTTGTTCTTAAAATATAGTAGGGCCTAACGACCTACGATCATATTAATTATTTTACGTTTTTCATATTAAATTGTATTAATTATCATATTAATAAAATGTAAAAATGCTGCTAATTTTAATTTATTTCAAGTCTTAATCAAATATAATCAATTAACATATGGTGATGTTTCATGTACTGCAACCTCAAGTCAAGTATGTCGCGGTTCGTACATAGCTTGTGGGTGTATAGTTATGCGATCTCGTAAATAGTTCAAAGCTTTGGAACAGTTGAGGTGTCAACACTATCAAACCCTCACAGTTTGTGTTTTGGGGAATAACTGTGATTACCCTTAATAAATCTGGCAACCGTTTTTTTTCTTATGAGTAAAAATTGATAGAAATTAATGTTTATGATTTATATATTACATATAATTTAAATATCATAGAAATAAATCGAAACATTACTTGTTAGCCATAAATGTAAACAAAACATGGGGCTATTAAAAATTATATACGGTCATTTCTATCACTCAGGATTAATTCGTTATTTCAATTTAGATATTTTTTATCGAAGATTAATTTACTTGTAGTTTTCTTGCTGATAGGGCATTTTATAGCCAAATTAATGAGACCTAGCCTTTCTTTCTGGTGAATTCTTTAAACAGTTTACAAGATCCACTAATAATGTTTTTATCAATCTTTACTGGTTGATTTTTTGTCTCAAAGCGCAGATGAGCAGTAACTCAGCTGTCGTTGTGTAACAGTCGGTGTAGGCTGTGACTGTTAGAACCGAGTTTAACTACCCCATTGTGACCCAGGCAGCACTTTGTTGATTGGCTTTCGTAACGTTCAGGAGAAGTGCGAATTTAGTGAAATTGACCGTCGAGATTTGGGAATTGTTAGAGAACCATCAACACAAAAAATTGCCACAGAAAATGTCGGGAAAGACGCTTAGCTCACTTGTGTATGTTGAACCTAGTGATTAAAAAACGTTTTGAAAAAGTCTAGTGTACCGTCAGTTATTCCTATGTTTCAGATTAGGATATAGATGTATCAAAATAAATCATTATCCATCGAATATTATTTATGAAATGTATTAAAACAAATAGATTAAATAAGTTTTTAATACCTTTACATCATCTCTAACTCCTATAACACCCATATATACAACAATAGCATAATACCTCTATAACAACACCGACAACGCCTGAATTTCACCTATAACAGCTATAAGGAGCTAACACATATTACACTATGTATCACGTATTACTCCTGTATGACCTATTCTAAACTACGTCTATGAATAGTACAAGGTACTGCATCACGTAAAAGATACGAGTACTATAGCACTTTAACACCCACAGCACCAAGCTCCGGAAACATCTAATACATTTACATTTAATAATTTACACTAATAAAAATGGTATTCTTACAATCTTCAAGTAGATTAAATTTTTCAAACTAAATAACTAAGTTAAATAGTTTTGTTGAGTATTTTTTCCTTAAAATATCATTACAATATTCTTTAAAATTTCAGACATTGAGATTAGTTGCGACAATCTTATATTGTTAACTTAAAATAATAGATTTACACTTTTATTGTGTTCTCCATAACGCCAAGGTTCAATTTTGTATAAACAATTCTGCTCAACTAATATGTACTATATGTCGCTATTGGCTACCAGGAATTGCTCTAATAATAAAGTAAAAACTCACCGTCTTAGGCAATCCAGTAATGTTCTATGCGAACAACTGCCGGCCGGCTCGTCTGCAAGTTTGAGGTTAGGTTTGGTTTAGGATATAGAAAGTGCAGTATTAATTTATGTAATTCGCTATTTATGTTTGTGCAGCATATATTCACCATGAAATATTATTTTAACGAAATGAACAACAAAGTTCATGAAATGTTTTAACCAAAGACTTTTATTTAGCGCTGATGATGCTCTTGAACAAATAGAGCGAAGCAATTGTTCATATAGAACATTACTGGATTGACTAAGACGGTGAGTTTTTACTGTACTATATGGTTCTCAGGCCCTTTGAGATTCTTTTTCTTACCACCTTTTTTGTTAAAAGTTTGTAAAATATTGGTTTAAACTGAATTTGAGTTGATTTGGTTAAATTGGTAGTGGAAAACCCCAGCTAAAAAGCAAGGATAGATTCATTTAAAGTTCCAACATACTTGACAATTATCAACACAATTACAATAAATAACGTTTACTTTAAATAAACCCATCACAACACCAAACAACGAACATTCACATCTCCCACTCAGGCGACCAACAGTGAGTAGTCAGCCGCCGGCTTGTTGGTCTCGCCCATCTTCAGATAGTGCAGCTGAGCCTTCAGCTGAATGATGGTGTCCACCAGATTCTTCAGTTGGTTTATCGAGTTTTCAATCACGTGCAGACGGAGAGGCTGCTTCGCCCCGAACCCGTACACTGTGGAGAGCTTCTCCGGGATGCGATGGTGCAACGTCTTCACCACCGAGTTCTGAACCTTCAGCGAAGTCCCACTGGAGAAGCTGGTGTCTCGTATCCGGGCAGTTATGTCTTGAGCGGCTTCTCTAGGCAGGTCGCCTGGAGTTTCTTCTTCAGACCGCTGCAAGGCGACGTTGAAGTCTCCATACAACGGGAGCTCTCTGCTGAGGTTACACAGATACTCGTGGAACGTGGAATCGTAGTTCATGACGAACCTGATTTGCTGATCCAACAGAGTCTTGTAGACGTCGAGGTCGCTGTCCATGTGATACACCTGGAAAATCATGAAAGTGAACACCTTCTCTTGATGCATCACTTTCTTCAGACACGCATCGAGGAAGTCTTCGGTCTCTTGGATGATCTGTTTGATTTTTGAAGGAGGTAAGAGATGCGCGGGTTCGAAGTGGACGTGTTTTTCGCAGCCACCGAAACCTGCATGGCCCTTTGATGGACCGGATTTTAAGGCACTATGAATCGGGTGAACTTCACCGTCCGTCGAATCTGTTGACGGGCGTTGTTGTGAGACAGTTGAAGATTGTGAGACAGTAGAAGACCTTTCTTCTTCTCCTTCTATTCCATCTCCTGAATGAAAGTCTGCTTTTGTCGGTGCACGGTGTAATTTTGCGCTTTGAGCCATGTTACAACATACAAGTCTTACAGTATTTTCGGTAGGTAAGAGGTTTGTTTACCTTGTGTAGATGTATCTTGGACTCTGAAAATTTGTGTGTATACGTGTGTGGTGGATTGTGAATGCGAGCTTGTTTCGTGGGCTTCGGTTATGATATTTTGAGGTGTTTCTATAGAAACAAAACACAACTTTATTTCAACACGTTAAATTGTACTCCCGAGGTTGTTGCAAATAGGCAACAATATATGAAACAATATATGCAACACGTATATGCAATAATATATGCTGCAGAACCGGGGAGGCAGTGTGACACTGCCTGGAGAACAGCTTGTAAATCGTCCTGAATCTCGCCACGGGGGAGGGGGTAATGGTGTTAATCTACATCATTATAATTACTATAAAGAACAAACAGACTAATGAATGAAACTCTCGGTATAAGTTATCACATATCCGAGCATCGGTAATCATGACAGGAGAATAGCTGTGGTTTTGTTGGTTTTCTATTTCTAAAAATTAAATCATTGTTGATCAACTTTTAACAAAACTTTAATACTCAAGCGCCAATGTATTATTTTCACGTACAATGTGATTTAATATCTGACCCATAACGTAATGGAACCGAGGAAAGATAAAAGTACTGGACTTTAAACAAGCGTTCAGTTTTATTTAGGAACAGTCTGATAGGCCAAACTATTTTTAAGGAGCTCTGATCAAAACACTGCTGTAGCTGGTTTTTCAAGTATTATCTCTTATTAAAGTTAAATAATTTAATTAGGGTCTGCTGTTACATCAATTTTTATAAAAAGCACCTTTTTGTATAATATATTTTACTAACAAAACGTTTGATTTTAAAACGACGTGAAACTTTTCAAAAACATTTATTATTCTATAGAACTATTGGGCTGTCACAGAGCAAACGTATGACTAGGTGTGTGAGATGCTGAATGTTATCTCTTATCAGCAGTCGTGTCGCTGCCGCAGCGTTATCAGCATTGTCCGCCATATTTATGACGTCATCCCTCAGCTGTGACACCTCGTCAAGTCACCTCTCCAAGCCCTTTGTAATAACTGCGTGACCGACAGCAACCAAGTGTAATAGGTTTGATATCAACTTTTGTTCCGGTTTATCAATCTTCTATTGTTAAGGCTTGTTTTGTTTACGTACAACAATTTTTTATTTGTTATTTTACAATGATTTTTTTGAACTTTTAATAATTTAATTTAATTTAATTTGCTTTTTAAAATAATTTTTTGTACGGTTTTCGATCGTTTCTTATTGTTTAAACCCTTTGATCATCGAATTATTCACAACTTCATACAGTATTGGGCTACGATACAATGTAATTGCAAATCAATTCCTTTTTTATGAATGTAACTCATTTAATTACAAAAAAAGTTTTTTTATAATTTCAATACAAAAAATGGTTGGCAGGTCATAAACTCCTACCACAGGAACATAACATATATTTCTTTCTCTGTGCTCCTACCGAAAATGAAATAAAGGTAATGTAAAATAAATTGAATTTTGTCGTTTAAGAAAAAATTAATTGGGTAAAATTTAATGAAGTGTATCGTAATTATTGGAGGTAGATATGGCAATTAACAAGTTTCCCGCGGCACTCAGCCACTCTCGCTACATGATTGGCCACTTTCCTCGGCGTAAGTGGAGCCGACATGTTGGCTGACTTCAGCCGAATAAACTGTACATAATGAATCAGGTACTTCAAAGTTGTGAGGCAGGGTTAGGTATAAGGAATAAATTTATCCAAACCTTAATATTATAAGGGTTAATCTAGCCCAAGTAAAATTTAAATTTATTGTTTATTGCTGGAGACACTTAAGCAATAAGCCACAGCGCATTGGGATTGGTTCACCTTATTCAGTAAAAAATTAAACCCTATAGAATATTTGGCCGTTAAATTATACAGTAAAGCTTACTTGTACGCAAAGCATTCATCCCCTCTCGCTTTCCCTAGGTATACTGAAAATGGTTAAAAAATATTAGTTTTTACTTTCTCCCCTTATACATAGTAAGTGGAGAAAATATTGTAAAAAACCGATATCTCCGTTTATTACTAACCGATATTAATAAAATTTGGAATGTCTATTTGTAAGACAACTGTGAATTTGTTATATAGCTTTTATTTCATTTCATGATACTGTACTACTGTACTGTATAGTTTTTCTTGCTTTGAATGACTTAAAGGGAGAAAGTATGTGTTACAAATTGCTGATACCGTTTATTTTTACTTATTTTCATTCTTGTAACACCGCATAGCTATAATAAAATAAATTATTTTCTGGAATTCAAGCGGTGGTAAAATTGAATTAACTGAAAAAAGTCATGAACTGTTTGATGCAGTGTTCACCCCAAGTGTTTCAAAGCTTTCAACTATTTACGAGAACATAATTAGGCACCCCACAAGCTATGTACGACGCGCGACATGCTTGGCGCTCAGGATACTTTCCACGCATCTTCATCTTACCTTACCTTACCTTACAGAGTGCCTAGCAGTAATACATTTTACTAAACAGGCGATGAAACTTTTGTAAATTCTACCTAAAAGTATAGTAAGTAGTATCAGGCGGACCGAGCGACTGAGCCTTCTTTTATATTTTTTCCGATTCATCCCATTAACGTACAATAATTTCAACCACTGTATTCTTACACACCTTTTAAATTCTCCATGCTATCCTTGTCACACACATCGAAATGGAATTTATTTTGACAGCAGTTATAACTTAATTTGCTTGCGTTGTCGTTTATGGTATCATGGGAACTCATATTGTACAATGTTAATTTTTCTTCCTAAATATTGTTTTTTATTATTATAATGTTTTGTCTAGTCAAGCACAATGAAATACATGAAATACGTTTTGAACAGAAATAAAATTATTTTCATCATTTCAAAGATATCCTCGGACCTAATGGTTACCGTTTTTGAGGTACGGTAACTACGCAAATAAGCATACATTGCTCCTAACAACAAACGCCTTAGAGTGGTAGTCTAAGATAAATGAACATTTTTTCAGAATATTTTACATATTTTTTTATTTACGTTAAATAAGAAAAGTCTCTTCTATATTTATTTCAATTTTTTTGAAATAACTGTTAGGTAAAAATTTTGGTGAAGTATCTAAGCGATTAACCGGTCAACCAAACCAGTACCACAAAGTACTTTTCATAAGACGAAAGATGGGGCTAAAAAAAACTTAAAAATTGTGAAACACGATGATTATTCAATTTTATTCGGTTAATAATGAGAAAATTTTCATAAGATGAGAAATAATTTATACTAAAAGTGTGAACAAACCAACAGACAACATGAACCAATATATTTTCTGTTCCAAACCACTCTATGTGCTTGTCAGATATTTCCCCACCTATCTCGACGTGGTAATAAATGACCCTGGAACAATGGCGATTATTGTTATCAGACAAATGACCTTGCATTGTTGAAGGGCATTCGGAACAATAACAGATATCAAACATTATTAATGATTTTTGGACTTGTGAGACCATATAAAAATGTATGGTTGTTTACAGGTTAAATTTTCTGTTGATTAATGTGTAAAAGCTAATGAAATTCAGCGCTAAATCAGTGATTACTGCACCCAATTAATAAGGTGCGACAAAAATTTTCACTTTAAAAACTACTAGTAGTTACTCTATAATAATAAACAGGAAAAGGAAGACATGAAAAAATATTTGAATATCTAGTAATAACTCAATGTTCAATTAAAAACAGATCAAAACATTTATTAATCGCCTTTAACAACAAAATAAAAGCATGGAACAATGATTTCCTCCTAAAGCAAGAATGTACTTCGTTAACTTTTTTTAATTTTGGATTGCCAAACAATTAGGAACAGAAAAACTTCCTTGTTTAAATTTCAGTGAAGATCAAACTCATAAGCATGATTGAATTCAAAGGCTTTTCTTTCTTTTAATGTAACATTTGAACCGTAATGAAATAGAGAGGGTAACGCTTCAACTCATTCATTGATTTCTAAAAAAATATATTGCATGAAACATGAAGATTGTTTCCCCTCAACTTAGGTTTGCCCTATTTCTTTCTCGTTTTAGACAATACTTAACAAAAGAAAGACAGAATAATATATGAAAGAAATAAAAGCTGATTCTTTTCAAAATCATATGTCTTGGCAACTTACCACGCAAAACTGTACAATACTTCTTTGACTACCTGTCCAACTACGCAAGGTGTGTAGTGACGTCAGCTTCCTGATTCCGACTCAGCACCTTAGCATACTTTCTCAAAAAGTTGCGACCGCCGGCTCTTCCAACTGCTGCTGTCTGCTATCAGCCACTGCCGTAGATAGTAGCAATCTCTATTAGCAGTTGTCAGCCTATCAGCAATTGACTGTAGGGCTGCCGTTTTTGAACTTTGTTTTTATTGTTTTTCAACGCCAGCAAATTGAGAATTGCCATTTACTTTTTTTCAGTGTCCATATCAAATTGAGAAGATTACAATAGCTTTCAAGGGAAAGAATAAAGAACCTCTCAATACAGTATTGTACTGTAGATTGTTTTATATGTTTAAGTTTAGAAACATTTTAAAAACATAATAGGCCCATGAAAAAAGGACGACTGGTTATAAAATTGCTATGGTCAGGAAAAATAGTTTTGTAAGTGACTTTGTAAAATTATTCATATATATTATACATATATTATAAAATATATATACATAACCAAGGCACAGAGAGTTATGATTATGTTACGAAAATAAGAAGTTTGTTTTGATAGCGTCCAGAGAATCTTTTTGGGAATAGTCCTGATTATAAAACTTATAATTTACCCATTAAATTTTCAAATAATTTTAAAATTAAATCTTAATAATATACGTAAATTTATTGTATTTATTAAATATATTATGATATCAAACGATATTTATAAAAAATACCTTGATTTTTACGAGGGCCTAAATTAGTTTTTATAATATTAATAATTTGTATAAACAGGAATTTAATAAGCCAATATAGTGATCAGCTTGTCCCTAACATTGCAGCCAGCTTCCAAATTGGCGAAAGCCTAAGAGGATTGACCTTATTCACAAGCTGCAGTCTTTCAGCTGAATATTATGATTGTTCTGATAGGAGTTCAAACAGCTATGTGATCTCCGCTTTATAATTTTTTCTGCTCGTTATTGATCGAAACTCTTATCTCCGTTACAGAATGTGTTTAGTGTTATTATTTTTTTTAATGGTAAACAGTTAAAAATAAAAGACAGCGTCCGAATCATTAACTTCCAGCTTCAGTTACTAATCATAAATGGACAACTGATCGGCAACTTCCAGTGCGATTTTAAAACGTGCAGCAGGAATTCGTGGTAAGAAAAACATGTTGTTTTAGTAACGAATAATAAATTTATTAATACAATAAGCAAAAAATACATGTTTAAAGTGTAATATCGTATAGTACAGTAATATCAAAAACCTCCAACATTGCTACAAGAGCTAACATAAACATATATATTTTTAAAATTTCGTCTCAATAATATGTAGGTTATAACAACAGAAAAATACACTTGAGAAACCCCCTCCACCAAAGCCAACAAATTAATGGATATTCCAAACACTTAAATATAATTTAACTACAAAACCTAACCGCAATAAATCTTCGTCATTACTACAAAAGCTAAGAAAATAATGAAAATGTATAGAATATGAGGCGTATTTTTTGTAATAACTACAGTTTTATGGTTTATGAATATTGTTAAGAATAAGCTATTAAAGAAAGCTTTCAAAGAAAATATTTCACATAACAATGAATATAAATAGTTAGTCATATACGTTAATTTGACCATAAAGTTCATATATAACGAGGAGGATTGTAGACAACATAAGAGACCGTATATTTTGAAATCAGTGCCACAAAGCGGGCGAAGAGAAAAGCAGATTTGGAAGGGAATATATTTTAAGTGGCTACGGACGAACAGTCAAACTTAGACTAATGTTCGAGATCAAGGATCGAATCAGGGCCATGAAGCAGCCGATTAGAAAGAAAAATCCGATAAAATTCATTGTCCCGATCAAGACCGAAGGTCTCGATATATACACCTGGGAGAGCCAATATCGGCCAATACAATCCCGACAATCCCTGAAGATCAGAAGATGCAGCAGGGCTCTCCCGGTTGTATCCTCTGGTCTTCGGGGATTGTCGGGATTTCCCGACAATAAAATCCCGACAATCCTCGAAAATCAGAATACACTCCTGAAGAGCCAGCCGATATCGGCCACTACTAGTGTTCTAGATTTCGCTCCACACTGATGAGCTCATAATTATACCTTCCAACGGTTGCTCCAGCCTGATAACTTTTTGTGGGGCGGAAAACTGCGGGGCCATTACTATAATCATAACAATTATCCAGTTCTAAAATAGTTTGACCGCTTACATTGAAGAAGTTCCTTATAAAAAAAATAAATTCAAAATTTAATTGTGTTAAGGCCCCTTAACCCTCCCATACCCTACCCTTCAAAATTTAATTTTGTTACGACCCTCCTCACTCCCCCATACCCCAACCTTCAAATTTAATTTGTGTTACGATTCCTCTCACCTTCCCCCATACTCCACCCTTCAAAATTGAATTGGGTTATGACCCTCCTCACCCCATCCCCCACCCATAACATTTAATTGGGTTACGACCACAGAGAAAGGAGCAGACGTATATAAAGGACATACGTATATAGAGAACATATCTATATCCTTTCTCTGTGGTTACGACCCTCCTCACTCCCTCATATCCCAACCTTTAAATTTAATTGGGTAACGACCCCCTCACCCCCCATACCCTACCCTTCAAAATTTAATTGGGTTACGGCCTTCCTCACTCCCCCATACCCCACCCTTGAAAATGTCATTGGGTCACGACCCCCTCCCTCCCCCATACCCCACCCTTCAAAATTTAAACGTATTACGACCCTCTCACCCCCCATACCCCACCCTTAAAAAATTAATTGCATTACGACCCCAATCCCCCATACCCCACCCTTCAAAATTTAATTTGGATTAACCCCCACCCCTAATACCCCACCCTCCCCCCCTCGACCTTCACATGTTGCAGCGTATCATGATGGGCAGCACGGTGTAGGTAGAAGGTTCGCAGAACATGGGCGTGCTGACGATGCAGCCGCCGGGCGGGGGGTCGTCCTCCCGGCAGCCCTCGGGGGCGGGGACCTCGGCGTGCTCCGTGACCTCCCGGTAGGCCTTCGCCAGGTTGATCAGCTTCAGGAAGTCCAAGGTGCAGGTCGACTGCGGGTGGGGGTTGTAGGGGTAGTAGCCTGCAAGGGTGAGACGATTATGATGGTGAAGTTAATGCTTATTGAGATGAATGGTTGTAAATATGTTTCTTAGCTATTTGGAAAGTCATTAAATTACTTTTTCCTCCACCTGCTATGTTAAGATGCGTTTTACCTCTTGCATGTAATGGGTGGGTAAAATAATGATTTGTCTCCTAGCGGGAGTAAAGTGATTACTTTGTCTCCCGGGAGACAATGTAAACCCATAAGAATAACATTTAAATCAATCATTCAAAAATTAGAGCGCCTCCAAATTCTCACGTACGCATGCAAGTACGAGCTGATTTATTGGCAGGAATAATCGAATAAGATTAACATTAACAACACTCATCTGTGAGAACGTCTAAAAATTATTAAGCATGTATGAAAGTTACAACAATCAGCTGATCACTGGTGCGTGCGTGGTTGCAGCTTCCCGGCGCTAGTTGATATTTAGATATTTATTACAAGTTATTTTACTTCAAAACATACAAGCCATAAAATATTGTTGGTAAAGTAAGTTGAATGTATTTTCATTCATAATTCCTTTTGGTGTAAATCACGTTAATGAGTAATGCCCCTGTTTATCATGCCATTCGCAATTTAGCCATCCACAACGCTCCTAAATCAGACCATGATTCAGATCCTATTACATTTTACATGTCAATTCGACTAACAGACTCACATTTCCCAAAAAAAAAGTGGTTCATGGTTCTTTATTGGTTTCGTTTAGGTTTGATGAATTTATTACATAACTGGCCACCAGACCTCTTAAATTGATCATGTAAAGTCAAACATCTTAACGTCATCATCGTTAAGTTAATGCCTTGGGGTTAAGTTTAGACAGGGTTTTTTGTTACATACGGTTCATCTCGGTGGTGATGGTGCCCCGGAGATCGTCCAGGGGGTGCAGCAAGAAACCCCCGGAGACGAGGCAGTGTTCGTCGTGGGCTATGAACTCGTGGTAAGCCTCCTTGACGATCTCGGATATTACTGATGATGAAACAGCAATAATAAGTAAGTTTATTTATTTACGTTTAAACAGGATAGCTGCAAAACAATTAGGGCTCGCCCAATCAAATTAGAGGAAACGGTAGCGTAGTAAATATAATGAAACTTAGTAAATACTGTATGATTTAATATGGCAAACTTTTAAAAATTGTCTACACAGCTATGTTTTACTTTCACGATAAATTGACCTTAAATTTTTAGGAGGCCTACAGTTTCATGTTTTCATTCTATCATAGGTACTCCAACGTGTACCAGGCATACATAAATCATAAATTATAGAGTTTTATAAAAAAAATTGAATTTTGAGTATTTAAGTAGGCTTTACTGCATGGAGCTGTAATAATATCTCTAAAGTTTAGTGTGAATGAAGTTGCAAAAGTCACAACTTTCGGTCAAATCTATTATTAATCTTTTATGTATGACTTGTGCACCGAGGTGCACTTATTTGGTACCTATTATGGGAAAAAAGACATTAAAATGTGGATTTATAAACATTTAAGGTATTTACAGCTAGCTTGTAAGGAAAACATTCAGTATTTTTATTTAAATAATACAAGAGTAAATTAATTAATTTAGAATCATTCTGGATAGTAAAAATATTCAAAGAAGTATACATATTTGTATGTATATATATTTTATTGACATTTTCTTCGAAACAAGTTAAAGCAATAGGTGAAATCCTTCACCACAAATTAATTATTTTCGATGCCTACATGTTATATGCAGTTTAATGTGGGGTTTCCTTATGTTATATCACGATATGATTCCTTCATTGTAATAGACATACACATATATATTAAATATATGCATATATATATATATATATGTTCATTTTTAATGTATGATGTAACGTCAAAATGAAGAACCTATTTATTGAAGTATTTTATGTGCTTTCCTGCGTAAGTATAGTGAAACAAATTAGTAAGAACAATGAACGTGTGTGTAGAACGATTTACCTTTATTGCAATAACCAGAGCAATTGCAGATGGAGACGAAATGATCGATCCTCAACCCCTGGAAGTGCTTCGGACAGTGTATCCCCAAAAGTACTAGAAATGTTAAGAACGTAGAATATTTTACTGAACGTTGCAAAATGATAAAAAAGTAAATTTAAGGTAGATACATTTTCTACAAGATCACATTGAAGTACAAACATTTTACGAATATTTTAGGTTTAACGTCAACCTAAAATAAACAATTTGCTTTCCAGCAAATTTCCTTGTGGTGTACGTAAATTCACCTTCACCCCACTGTAACAAAATTATTGGAAAATAATTAAATAAACGTTAAGGTTCTATAGATTGCAAGAAGAAATTATTTACATTTTATCTCATTATTATACAATATATCCTTGTTTAACCAGAATTAACTAAATTTGCCAGAAATACTAAAAATCAGCAAGTCTTTTACTTTTTCAGACAAACTTAAAACAAACAAAAAAGATCCGATTGTAATGCAATGCTCCTTTTAAGTTGGTCTTGCCATACAAAATCATAGTTCGGCCATCAGTTTTTTACATCGTTCAAGTACTAAAACTAGATTTTTTTGGAAGTATTATTGTTAATGATACTTAATTGTAGCTTTAGATTTAAAGAAAATGTACTGTAATTTTTGTATATAAACTAGAGGTTAGATGTAGCTTCTCCCACGTTCAAAATGATAGGCCTAGTAAGATTTTTTCATAATAAGATTCTATCTACATTGGATATATGTACTCCTAAATTTTGTTTAATATTTTTGATAAGAAATAATTTAGATTGTTAAAAATCAAACCGCTAGTAATTAGATTAACAAATGGATACACCGTTATAGCTAACTTACATAATATGACAAACAAATAAACTCACAAACTTTCACACTCATTATATGAGTAGGATAACAAAATCTATATTCACCATGGGTGTTGATCATCATCTGTTTCAAGCGAGCTTTGTCCTCCAGCGAGCCAGGTCGAAGGCAGTGGTGGCTGCAATATGCGTTATGTTAGACCAGAGTGAAAGATAAGAAGAGAGATGTTGTCAGAGAAAAAGTAAGAAAGCCCTATTAAATTTTCCGGTCTGTTCCCACTACTTTGAAACATGAGTTTAAATATGAAAAGGTAGTATGAGTGGTAAGTAAATTAAGGAATGGTCACTGAACACTTGAACAACCGTCATATAAAGGATCCAACAATCCATCCTCAACAACGGGACCAGAAAGGTAGGACACCAATCAGAGGGTGACTGTCTCAAAGAGACAAGGAGAAACCAACTTGGGCCCCTCCCTGTACTATACACCCTACGTGCCCCCCTTTCACGTTAAATCGAGCAGTCCACGGATAGCATTGTGATTTTTTATCTATAAAGGATAATATAAAAATCCTATCATAGAAATAAAAGATCAATTTAATAATTTCCCAAAATATTCCGTGAGTGCTTGGTCTTTTATAAGTAAATTATACGAGTTCCTTGTCTAAAATCCAGTATTAAAGAAATTGTCATCAAAATATAACAACGCACCAGATATATTACGATGATTCAAGAAACTGATAATTTCACGTTACAATTGTTTTGAAAGGGCTAATGAAGTCCCTCTTTCTAAAATCAGAACAAATAACCCATCTACAAGATGATTGTTTTGGTCAGAACAAATACGAGGAGTCCCTTGATTGATATAGACATAGCAGCAAAGAGATTGGCAAAAAACGTACAATTCAAAAGACAAAGGTCTGATCGAATATCTGGTACACTGAAATGTAGATACTTCAATTTTTCCCGTGTCCCTGGGATCAAGACCTCTCTTATTAATCTGAGCCCTCCAGTTTTATTATATACTACAATTACATACAATAAATCTACAATTTTTATATTGCTTATGGAATCATATAGACTATTATAGAAGAGTTTAGATATAATATAGGCCTCAGTACACTCTAACTCTATCTTGTGAGAATTAATTACAGTACTCACACTTCCCCGGCTACTGGAGGCCACACGATGTTGCACAGCACTCTGATGGTGATAAGTTGATCCACAAATCGATCCATGGACTTCGTGGCGTACAAGTACAAAGCAGTCGTAGCAGGAACGTGTTGCTGGCGGAGATCGCTGTGGAACCTGTCGAAGACCGACATCGGCGTTCTTGTTCTTATATGTGGAAGGAAGGAGAACTAGGAGAGACTTACAGGGCGGAGTGGAGGGGGCCTGATGACGTCACGGTTCAGGAGAGGAAAAATAATATTTGTTCCTTGACGTAAACGCGAATAAAAGCAAACAATCGAATACTTATTAGGCTATACTATTTTGTCTGATAACACTCCTTCACTCACTGAGGTACATCGCAAAGCCCAAACTACAGTACTTGACTGCACTACATGTTCTACTTTATCTAAAAGATGTTCCAAATGAGCAGTTATATGACTGAAAGTAATTTGTCTATTTGTTAATTTCTAGTAATTGTAAAACCTATAACCCAAGAAAAAGGTAATGGTTTTTAAATTGAGTGAAGCTAAGGGTGATTGTTAGATCAAATTTATAAGGCAGTAAAAAAAGCTTGGAAGATTCAAGGTCAACTTATACTTCCTACAAGACATTTGCGGAAAGACAGGTTTTATTTTAGTCATCATCAGTGCTAAGGTATACCAAAATGAATAGATAATTTATATTTTATGCGTGGTTGTTTGATATATTTTATAATTTGTAATTAATTTAATTCATAATAAATTAATTTTTGTTAATTTCTAGAACTGTAATTACTGAGGGGAAGGCGGTTGACGTAGAGAAATGATTTTCTCCCACTTTAACGAATATCTAAACAAGAGAAGGAAGTTGTACATGTGGCAACACTGCATCACGCCACTTGTGACGTCACAGCGTCTTTTATCATGCGTCTGCGCTCTGCCACGATGGGCGAATATTTTACATATTGCACCATATATATACTTTTACATATTGCACCATAGATAAACTTCCACCATGTATTGCACTACGTACGGACCTTGGGAAATTGAAGCAGGTCCAGTTTTATAAAGGAAAGAGAGCAAAATACATAAACGTAATTATGAAACGTTTATTCTTTTTTCTGGTACGAGAAATTATGTTATTTGAGAGATATCGATGCATATTAAAACAATACGCAATTCAGAGATTAACAAAATACACTATTTCGTTATTGATACAAAAAAAGCCTCATCAACTAAAAGCGTTAACCAATCGGGTTTTCCTGACTTCAGTTTCCTAATCTATTTAGGAGACTTTCACCCTTCATTAAGGTGTCCAGATTTTGAAAATGTCAAAAACGGGACACTGACCTCCGGGAGGTGTGGGTCCGAGGATCTTCCCTGGAAAATAAGAAGCATTTTGCAATTTTTTTTGGGGGGGGGGGTTGAGACACAGAGCGAACGTTTATGTGATATTAATGATATTCCTGATGATCTTAACAATTTACTTTACTGGTTTAAAACCTATAGCAGTCAAGTCCAACCAATTTGTACATTTGTGCATTCATAAGTAGATTAGTTTATGAAGCAATTTTAAGAAGGTTATTGCAACCATAACTAGTTTAAAATCAAATTAATCTACAAATACAATAGATCATTTTGAACGATAAATTAAAATCAATTAACGAAATAAGCAAGAAAATGTTTATTTAATAATAGGCCTACTTGTTAAACAAGTGTATTTTTTAAGTGAATTTTTGTACGGATATTGCAAAAACGGGACAAATGGGCGTACCAAGACAGTTCGTCGGGACAATGAGACACGTGACACGACGCGACGTTGGAACCGGGACGTCTGGCCACCTTACCCTTCATTAGGATTTTTCTAGCGAACGGGGATAACTCTTGGTCAAGTTAACTCAATAGTACTTTTGTTTCGAAAGTAAACCTAGGCAAAACAAACTTTACAATAGGATGGTAAACGATAGTTGTTTTGTAATTAATGGATATTTTAATTTATAAGTTTTAGTTCACACCTCCCAAAACGTGTATTAACTTCTGATAAAGAGAGTAGGTACATGATGTATCAAAGTAGACGATCTTTCGTGTGCTTCTTCCAAATAATTTATTCAATGAGCAACTGTATAGCTTAACATTTTTTTAACATTTACATTTTGAAAGCTGTGGTATATAAGATAACACTTCTCAGTTGCTCAACGAGAAAACCAGTTTTTGAGACCCATGATCGAACCATCACAAAATTATGCCTATCAGTCAATCACACAATTTTCCCAAAATGAATTTTGCAAATCACGCCCCGGTAAACGAAACTTAGTTATGAATTATAAATGGTATCAAAGTTTCAAACATTTTTTTGTGAAAACTTTCAGCTAGTTTTTAAATCCTAGGTATATTGATTGTGCCGCCTGTTATTGTCCTCAATCCATATTAATAGTTTTGTCATGATACATTTTAATTACGGACATTAAGTCCGTCATGAAAATAATTTTGGCACCGCCACCGACACACCGACACCATGGATCAAAGAGCACTGAACTATTGTGCAGCTTTGTGTAATTTTCATGTTATTTAAGTATAAAAAGCTGTGTACTGTAATAAGAACGTACTGTACCACCTTTAAAACAATCCCTTAAGAATGTTTTGCCACAAATAAAACTTGTATGTGGTAAGAAACTCACATCTTTCTGATGTTGAAACCTCACAAAATACAGGTGAAATCTACCATATAGGTTTTGACCAATATTGTATATTCTGGCCGGATATGGTGGATATGGAGCCGGCTGTGGGATGATTCGTGAGTGGTATTCGTAACACTCACGTATCATCGCATAGCCGGAACAGTCCAAACTAATATTTTTAAAATCACTTTTCCCTTAAAGAATTTCCCAAACATTTGTACAACCTGTCAGTATTTTATGTGGGACATAAAATAACATTCTTAAATGACCTCACTTTTCACAAAAAAATCCCTATCAGTAAATACCCACCCAGTCAGGAATTCTGCGCACACGACTCCCTGCAGGAATCCGCACCGTCAGTGTAGTCAGTGGAGTCGATGTAAGCTCCGTAGGCAAACCGCCCGTCTGCGTATTAGTTTTCTAATTGACGGCCAAACTATCGGCGAAGTTGAAGCCGTTAAGTCCACAATACAATACCGGCCGCCAACTCCGCGGCATCGCAGTTGGCAGCATTATTGCCGTGGCCGTGGTTCACTTGCCATTATAGATTAGGAAGTATTCGAGTCGGTGGCCAAATGTTCACCCTTGTACAAGAGTTGTGTAATCGTTGTGATTTGCGATGGGGAAGGTTAAGCTTCTAACTTTATAACGGTCTGTAATTTTGAATGCTGTTGATAATTTTATAGATCACTGCGATAAATGTTTAAATAGTCAATAAAGTAAAAATAAAATATCAACCCTTTTTATTTCCTTCTTAATACAAAAATATTGATTTACTTATAAAAAACATTTTTTATTAAGGTCATAACAACTATTTTGTTAAGGCCACAACTACTTGTCTGTACAGGCTGTTCTTTGCAATAGCAATACACGTAAAAACAGATTTTCTTAAAGAATTTATTGTACCATAAATAAACTTTTCAAGTTCATGTAGTTATTACGCAATCAATACAATCAGGTTTTTACTTTCTCAAGGACGCAACCCTCAAGAAGGACGCACGGAAGATTTAGAGCCCGTGTCGGCCTATTCCTAAGATCTCTTGTACAGTTTGAAATTAATTTACATAAACTAAAGTACTTATTTTATTAGAACGTTTTTATGTTATTTTTTCTAGTAATACATCAAGAACAGATAAATATTTTATTTAACATTAAGTTATATTTTAAGTGAAATTATGTGCTTTAATACATTGTATTGACTTTTTCCCAGGAATAAATCAAATTTTCCATTCGATCATTCACTTTAGTTATTCATTAATTTATTCATTCAATAATTTCTTCATTAACTAATATGACTATTTGACTATTTACTCATTTATTTATTTACTGTATTTATTTACGAATGGTGGACACGAACGATACGGGTGGTGACGGTTTGTATAAACTTCAATTTTAATTTTTGCAACATATATTTTTAAACACAATTGTAAGCTCATCGTAAAATGGTGGCTAAATATTAATCCCCACTTTTTTAATATATACTGATACAATAATAACAATTAACAACTGATACAAGTGACATACATAATATTGTTAGCAGTTCTTGAATGTAATCATGTAATACGTGTGATTACAATTTTGTGTAAGCTTTTTTTTGTGCAGCTTTGCTTGCAACTTTCCCTCCAATCAGATGTTTTATATGAAATTTTATCCTTCAATAAGAAAGGTATTGTGACTCAACCTTTAAATGCTGTAGGGCCCGTTTAAAAAAAAAACATAATTTCTGAGTGAATTCGGCAAAACTACGCAACATTCCTTTTACCTTGACTCAAAAATCTTGAAGATCGGTTCTGTAGTTATTGATAAAGTAGAATTTCAACTACGTATTAATTAATATAAGAAATAAAATTATTTTTATCGCTTGCCTACAGTAGGCCAGTAGGCCTATACTGAAAGATGGCGATTCAAATAGTTTACTTTCATTTCGTTAAAATTGATGTTCTAATGACATAAAAAATATTTTGGGTATTACTTTAATACACCTCGGTTAAATGATATTTACATTCGGATTTTGCATCAAGAACTAAAATAGACCTATATTGTTTTTACTCTTTGATGTTAAGGCCTGAAAAAAATTTCTTCAAGAAATAATCTCAAAACACCGTATGACAGAATGACACCAAAATATATAAGGGTCTGAACAGGTTCGATGCCGTTTAAACTTAATTCTAGTCTTACAGTTTTTACGTAACTTTGTTACTTATTGAACTGGGACTAAAAAATAAGACCTCAAATCGTAACTCAGAGCATTTAATACCAAAGTTGTTATTAAACAATTTAGTTCGAACTCATTGTAGAAACTGTCCATCAGGAAGTGAAAATGATTGAGGCAGCACTTTTGAAAGAAGTTCCTTCTCGGCTTCACAGTCACAGGACCTGAAAAAATAGGATTGAGTGGTACAGGGAGTTTTGCAAAACTTTAGAATCCGTCTCACTGTTAAAATCGATGTTTTAAAACTACGTTGTTTGATATTTACTATCGCTATTACGTTGATCACGATAACATTTCGATATAGTAATCGGAAGAATAATATCAAGTATTTATCTGCATGATTATTGAGGTTGGAATTCGATATGCAGCCTACCTTTTCTTCTTTCCTACCTTAATGCTAATCCTGTTACAGTTAAATGTAAACTTTAAAGACATATCATAACCCAACTATGCTTTTAACTAACATGATCAAACCTGGACAGTCAAACTTTGTGAATAATACTCAGTAAGTTATGTTGTAACGTTATCAACATATCCTAACCCAACTATATGTATACGTTTAACTAACATGACGAACTTGAAACCTATTTTATATAGTTCGCCATCTTATATTTTATTCATTGTCAGGTGTGGTCAGTGTCATGCTTTACTAAATTCTTGGTGTACCTGCAATTGAGTATTATGGCTCCAGATATAAGTTAGCTTTACTCAATGACATTTTGAAATTTTCGAACCATGTAGGCTATATACCGTTTCTGAGTGATTTTGCCGTTTTACATCCACGTTGGTTACACTGACAAATATACCGTATCCATCACTATTGTCACTTACAAAAAGTTATACATTAATAAATACCCCCGTTGCAGCAGACCTGCATACTCAGCGAATTTCAAGTGTAAAACAACATATTTCAATCCAACATAGCGGGATTTGACATGTTTTTCAAAGTTCCATAAGAATAACATGGGGAATGAGTATGCAGGTTTGCTGCTACAGGTATGTTTAAACTGGTTGGTTTTAATTCAATATTTAGTAGATCTGAACTAGAAGAAGTCATTTACCAAGTTTTGTAAAGATATGTTGAGAAATAAGCGAGATATAGAATTTTACTTATTTCCCATAAGGTTAACATTGAGACAACGTACTGTGTTTACCACTTTCAATATCTCGGTAACCAACGGACATAGAGCAGTGATTAAAACTACTAAATTGTTTGTTTTTTTTTAGCTGAATTCAATGGTGCCAACAAAAATTTTACAAATTTTATTTTTCTATGTGAAAAACTCAAAAAACCCATTTTTGGGGGGGTTTATCCCCGTTTACCCCCCCTTCCGGTGGTCCGATCGGGCTGGTTCACGAACTCGTCCCAGTGATTACCACTTTACACCTGTACCAAATTTCATTAAGATTGGACCATATTTACAGCCGCTATCGTGTTAACAGACATATATATAGATGTATAGATGTATATATATATATAAAAATTCAAACGAATTGTGTTTTTTGCTTCTGGGGGGCCCAAAATGGAAAGTTAACATGGTCTCGGACTTAGGTCTTACCATGAGTACTACCGTAATAGCTTATTCCTTTAAGGAAATTCGCTAAAACAATGAAACATGTTTTTCAAAGAAATTGATTAATAATATCAAATCTGAAAATATCGATTTTAATGGTGGAGACGGGTTCTAAAATTTAGTCGGAAGATTAAACATAGATACATTTGAATCATACCTCTAGAAAGAACCTAAAACATTCAATTGTGATAACCTACTCAAAGCATTCGAGTTACGTCTATGATTTTTTTGTAAAATTAAATCACTTGAAAAACGGTGCTTCTCATGTATGCATCTTTGTAGCAAGAAAACCACAACATTATAGTGAATTTATTACATCAAGAAATACGTCAAGAAATAAACTAACCCAAACTAAAAATAGTAATAGAGAAGATAAAACATTGATTTAGAAATGTTAATATACAGTACATTACATTTTAATTAGGTTCTCGGTATAGAATAAAGCTTTTTGTGCAGTATAGGCCTATTTACATATTTACAAAACATTAAAAAAGAATCAATTCAGTGAAAACAGGATATGAATTAGGCCTACCAATCCTTGAGCAATCTAGGCGTCAGAGGCTGGGAGATAATCGTGTCCGTACAGGTCTCTCTCAACTTTAACAGGGAAGTCCAATGGTATTTTTGGTCCTGTATTTGAACAAATGAAGGTAAAAACACGGGAGATATCTGAAAAACACAAATAAAACTATTAAAAATAAAAATAACATACTTTCTCTTAAACGTGTGGATAAAGGTTCTATGGGGTATCTTTTGTTTACGTTATTTACAAGCATTTGGACTAAAGCATTGTTTACCTCGAAATTGAACAGAAATAATAGACATTATAAATAAGGTTCAGACGAAGCAATGATCGTGTTAATCGTGTTACATCATTCACGGAAAACTCAAGTAGGACAAGAAAAATCGTAATGAATGTTTAGTTTAAAGTCATATTTTCGTAGTTACTTTTTGTACCTTCAGTCCTTCAGACACTAATTTGGTCATGTTTTAAAGGATAGAACATTCGCCTTTTCAACAATCAGTATTGCTTATGATTTTAAACATTCATATTTCTGTTTGCATAATACAAATAAATGTGTTACAGTCTATTTTAAGTACGTGTAGAAAATCCGGTAGAGAAAATGCAATTAACCAGATTGTGGAAGTTTATAAAATAAATTTTATGTATATATACTTACCGATAGCGTGGTAGTAAGTGCGGTAACCCATGCCCAGACTGGTCGGTTCGTTTGTAGAGTACCGCGCTCGGTAAGTCACCCTGGCTTGGTAGCAAGTCACGTCAGTCAAGAGGATAGATTCTGAAACTTTAAAAATATTATATGTTATTCGTGTGTTTCTGTTATGATGGTTGATAGATTGAAAGAGTGCTATTGCAATAATCGTTCACTAACGTGAGTATACCTAGGGTTTACCTAGTACAAACAAAATAATGCAATGTATACGATACATTTAAACACTCCTATTTTATTGTGATGTACTGCAGCGTAAGTTGCTGTAATACAAGTCCCTGAAAAAAATCTCTTACACGAGTGAGTTCATAAGTAAGCACGAGTCGTGAGGAAACTTCTATAATAATTTTTTTAATGAAAGATCCTTGAAGAATAGTATAGATTAGAATAGAAAGAGTAGTTATAGAATACAGTAGAAAGATTTTCAATAGTATAGGAGTTAATAGTTATCATACTTATTATTGTTCACAAAAAATGTAATGTTTTTAGTTATGAAACTGGGAAGTTTTCCTATGAGTTAAAAGCAAATTTTGTTTACAAATGAATTGAAACGATAATTTAGGCGATAATTTAACACAACTTTAACGATAATTTAACACAACTTTATATTATTACTTAATATTATATTAAATTTTCAGCCTTGAGAGGTAAAACCCATTCTTTATTTGCACTTGTTTGCTTTAAAAAGGGTGTTTGTAATTTTTTTACAGGTTTAAAAATTAATTAACCATCAGTCTCATTGAGCATAAGCATAGATGAAATAACGTAATGTAAATACGTTATTTCATCTATGGCTCGAGTAACAAATTATCTCAAATTATAGAAAGGGGAAAAAAGAGACAAAACTTAATTTACTGGTAGTATTAATAACTGAAAAACTAGTTTGATGAAAGTAAAATAACAAAAGTTTGACGACTGGTCCTGACTGTGAAAAACGGCCATAATATACGATCGCGCGTATAATACTGGGTTTTCAAACTTCGAGTCGAGTTGAGCAGTGTTAACTCGGCTCTAAAAAACTCGACAATCGACTCACACCCCTAAATCATACCTAGCCGCTGCTCACCATTGCCGGGGACGGGGGCGGGGACGGGCCAGCAGTCTCGCTCCGTGGGCGCCACGTGCACCGAGGGGAGGGAGCACCAGAGCCACTGGCTGGTGGGTGGGCTCCTCACTGCGTCCACGTACCAGTGGGTCTCCACAGGACTGCAGGGCAGCGGCACGGCCACGTGGTCTGGAATGTTGTACATGTACAGGTCGAGTCAGGTGTCGCGGCACCAGAGCCACTGGCTGGTGGGGGGGCTCCTCACTGCGTCCACGTACCAGTGGGTCTCCACAGGACTGCAGGGCAGCGGCACGGCCACGTGGTCTGGAATGTTGTACATGTACAGGTCGAGTCAGGTGTCGCGGCACCAGAGCCACTGGCTGGTGGGGGGGCTCCTCACTGCGTCCACGTACCAGTGGGTCTCCACAGGACTGCAGGCCAGCGGCACGGCCACGTGGTCTGGAATGTTGTACAGGTCGAGGCAGGTGTCGTGGCACCAGAGCCACTGGCTGGTGGGGGACTCCTCACTACGTCCAAGTACCAGTGGGTCTCCACAGGACTGCAGGGCAGCGGCACGGCCACGTGGTCTGGAATGTTGTACATGTACAGGTCGAGTCAGGTGTCGCGGCACCAGAGCCACTGGCTGGTGGGGGACCCCTCACTACGTCCACGTACCAGTGGGTCTCCACAGGACTGCAGGGCAGCGGCACGGCCACGTGGTCTGGAATGTTGTACATGTACAGGTCGAGTCAGGTGTCGTGGCACCAGAGCCACTGGCTGGTGGGGGGACTCCTCACTACGTCCACGTACCAGTGGGTCTCCACAGGACTGCAGGGCAGCGGCACGGCCACGTGGTCTGGAATGTTGTACATGTACAGGTCGAGTCAGGTGTCGCGGCACCAGAGCCACTGGCTGGTGGGGGACCCCTCACTACGTCCACGTACCAGTGGGTCTCCACAGGACTGCAGGGCAGCGGCACGGCCACGTGGTCTGGAATGTTGTACATGTACAGGTCGAGTCAGGTGTCGCGGCACCAGAGCCACTGGCTGGTGGGGGACCCCTCACTACGTCCACGTACCAGTGGGTCTCCACAGGACTGCAGGGCAGCGGCACGGCCACGTGGTCTGGATTGTTGTACATGTACAGGTCGAGTCAGGTGTCGTGGCACCAGAGCCACTGGCTGGTGGGGGACTCCTCACTGCGTCCACGTACCAGTGGGTCTCCACAGGACTGCAGGGCAGCGGCACGGCCACGTGGTCTGGAATGTTGTACATGTACAGGTCGAGTCAGGTGTCGTGGCACCAGAGCCACTGGCTGGTGGGGGACTCCTCACTACGTCCACGTACCAGTGGGTCCCCACAGGACTGCAGGGCAGCGGCACGGCCACGTGGTCTGGAATGTTGTACATGTACAGGCCGAGTCAGGTGTCGCGGCACCAGAGCCACTGGCTGGTGGGGGGGCTCCTCACTGCGTCCACGTACCAGTGGGTCTCCACAGGACTGCAGGGCAGCGGCACGGCCACGTGGTCTGGAATGTTGTACATGTACAGGTCGAGTCAGGTGTCGCGGCACCAGAGCCACTGGCTGGTGGGGGACTCCTCACTACGTCCACGTACCAGTGGGTCCCCACAGGACTGCAGGGCAGCGGCACGGCCACGTGGTCTGGAATGTTGTACAGGTCGAGGCAGGTGTCGTGGCACCAGAGCCACTGGCTGGTGGGGGACTCCTCACTACGTCCAAGTACCAGTGGGTCTCCACAGGACTGCAGGGCAGCGGCACGGCCACGTGGTCTGGAATGTTGTACAGGTCGAGGCAGGTGTCGTGGCACCAGAGCCACTGGCTGGTGGGGGACTCCTCACTACGTCCAAGTACCAGTGGGTCTCCACAGGACTGCAGGGCAGCGGCACGGCCACGTGGTCTGGAATGTTGTACATGTACAGGTCGAGTCAGGTGTCGCGGCACCAGAGCCACTGGCTGGTGGGGGACCCCTCACTACGTCCACGTACCAGTGGGTCTCCACAGGACTGCAGGGCAGCGGCACGGCCACGTGGTCTGGAATGTTGTACATGTACAGGTCGAGTCAGGTGTCGTGGCACCAGAGCCACTGGCTGGTGGGGGGACTCCTCACTACGTCCACGTACCAGTGGGTCTCCACAGGACTGCAGGGCAGCGGCACGGCCACGTGGTCTGGAATGTTGTACATGTACAGGTCGAGTCAGGTGTCGCGGCACCAGAGCCACTGGCTGGTGGGGGACCCCTCACTACGTCCACGTACCAGTGGGTCTCCACAGGACTGCAGGGCAGCGGCACGGCCACGTGGTCTGGAATGTTGTACATGTACAGGTCGAGTCAGGTGTCGCGGCACCAGAGCCACTGGCTGGTGGGGGACCCCTCACTACGTCCACGTACCAGTGGGTCTCCACAGGACTGCAGGGCAGCGGCACGGCCACGTGGTCTGGAATGTTGTACATGTACAGGTCGAGTCAGGTGTCGTGGCACCAGAGCCACTGGCTGGTGGGGGACTCCTCACTGCGTCCACGTACCAGTGGGTCTCCACAGGACTGCAGGGCAGCGACACGGCCACGTGGTCTGGAATGTTGTACATGTACAGGTCGAGTCAGGTGTCGTGGCACCAGAGCCACTGGCTGGTGGGGGACTCCTCACTACGTCCACGTACCAGTGGGTCCCCACAGGACTGCAGGGCAGCGGCACGGCCACGTGGTCTGGAATGTTGTACATGTACAGGTCGAGTCAGGTGTCGTGGCACCAGAGCCACTGGCTGGTGGGGGACTCCTCACTACGTCCACGTACCAGTGGGTCCCCACAGGACTGCAGGGCAGCGGCACGGCCACGTGGTCTGGAATGTTGTACATGTACAGGCCGAGTCAGGTGTCGTGGCACCAGAGCCACTGGCTGGTGGGGGACTCCTCACTACGTCCACGTACCAGTGGGTCTCCACAGGACTGCAGGGCAGCGGCACACCCACGTGGTCTGGAATGTTGTACATGTACAGGTCGAGTCAGGTGTCGTAGCACCAGAGCCACTGGCTGGTGGGGGGACTCCTCACTACGTCCACGTACCAGTGGGTCTCCACAGGACTGCAGGGCAGCGGCACGGCCACGTGGTCTGGAATGTTGTACATGTACAGGTCGAGTCAGGTGTCGCGGCACCAGAGCCACTGGCTGGTGGGGGACTCCTCACTACGTCCACGTACCAGTGGGTCCCCACAGGACTGCAGGGCAGCGGCACGGCCACGTGGTCTGGAATGTTGTACATGTACAGGTCGAGTCAGGTGTCGCGGCACCAGAGCCACTGGCTGGTGGGGGGACTCCTCACTACGTCCACGTACCAGTGGGTCTCCACAGGACTGCAGGGCAGCGGCACGGCCACGTGGTCTGGAATGTTGTACATGTACAGGTCGAGTCAGGTGTCGCGGCACCAGAGCCACTGGCTGGTGGGGGACTCCTCACTACGTCCACGTACCAGTGGGTCCCCACAGGACTGCAGGGCAGCGGCACGGCCACGTGGTCTGGAATGTTGTACATGTACAGGTCGAGTCAGGTGTCGTGGCACCAGAGCCACTGGCTGGTGGGGGACTCCTCACTACGTCCACGTACCAGTGGGTCCCCACAGGACTGCAGGGCAGCGGCACGGCCACGTGGTCTGGAATGTTGTACATGTAAAGGTCGAGTCAGGTGTCGTGCTCCAGTAGATATGTTTAGTATTGGGCTTAAGGCATGGCATGCTTAAGGACAGTCTGGGCCATGTCATATGACTCGACCTTACATCGGTCCCAGGCAAGTGATAATGCAATTCAAATTCCTGCAATTAACTTTTGAAATAAAAAAAGGAATAAATTTAACTGTCGAGAAAACAGTTTACTACGTTAAAACGAGTTTTCCCTTAAAATCATCCTTGCTTCAAAACATTGCTAAAAAAACTAAAAGAAACCCCGAGCAAAAAATTCTTGCTAGGCCTATTTTATTTTTTCGCATAGGTGGGATGGCAGGTTACTTTTTTGCATGCCGATTCAGTACGTATACACCTTCTGTGTTTTATTAAGAAACACAGAGACCACACACTAACACTGAAGTAGATAAAATTACATGACAAAAAAAATATTATAACAATAAATTTGATTTAAATAACAACATATTTTTAATTAAATTTCTGTTAAGGCTATTAAACGCCTGAACCAACAAAGAATTCCATAATTAAATTAAGAAAAAAACTGCGATTAATAATTATGGATTACTGTACTAAAATGCGGTTCCATTAGTTTATTTCCAATCAAATCTCAATATGTATACATAATTTAAACTAAAACTGTAAAGACTCGTAAGCTAAGTTATTTCTTTTTTAATGATTAGCAAAATAACCAAATGCAACAAAGTACGTTAATAGTCCGTTAGTCTTTCCCATAGAGAAGCGATTGATTTAAAATTAATCAAAATAAAATCAATTATTCAATAATAACATAGTGTACCTTTATTGCGGCACTGGTAGTCATCCACGATGCTGTAAAGGGAAATCAAGGAAACAACGACTCCGAGCCATGTGAGAACCTTTATGATATTCGACACCCAAAAACGAGCTCGTCGGGTCCTGCTTTCGTTGGCAAAATTCCTTTCTATGTCTGTTACGATACCGAGGTCAGCATCCTGGAAGCAAAGACATTATGAAATATCGAACTGTTTACTACAGTTATGTTCCCGTTTTTAATTATAGCATAAATATTAAAACATATTTCGCAACATCGCGAGACAACAGAAAACTTTCTCATTAGACCTTGATGCAATCAAGGTTTTAATCGCGATGATCGATAATTATTTATTTTTTATTAATTTTTTTCAAAATGTTTTCTATGTTGAAGGTCTTGTAGTTTATTTTACAATAACTTCATTACTAAGAGTTTATTTCCAAAGAAAGCAACCCGAGGCTGACGCACAGGAATAAATTAGTAGGCCTATGAACCCAATACCCAAGGCGGCTTACTTCTAAGACCACAAAAGATAGAATCAAAATTGTATCTAATCAATGTAACTAACTTATACCATGAAAATTTAATTCAATTTTCTAATTTGAGAGCCTGCATCGAGAACAATATTTTTTAAATAAAGTATGAATTTTATTCTGAATGGATTGTATTGGTATTGGAATAAATTTCGCTTTTTTAAACGAATAAATAAAATAGTAAGGCAATTATTAAATGAGTCGTCCTTGCATGAAACATTTTTGGTTGGTATAGGCCTATATTGTTGGTCATTAACTCTGGAAATACAGGTACTGAAAACATACAGGCCTATATAACTATTTGGCAGTATATTGAAAGGGACAGTATAAACAAAATGACTCGCTGAATTGTCAAAAATTAAGTGTTCCTTAATAACAAGAAATAATCCTGCATACTAACACATGGTCTCTTTTCCATGTCCATAAAATACTCATTGGGTTATCAATCTTTGTTACGGCTTTTGGTTAAAATTCTCGTTGTAACGCACAACAGTTAAATCTCCAAAAATTATAAATAAAATATCAATCACAAAATAAAAAACATTATTACAAATAAAATGGACCAAAACCTTGTTATGCAACGCTGGCGGATAATAGCAATCCCACTTTATAAGTTGTACATTTCCATTCCAATGTTGTATTATTTTAGCAGAGTGTGTATTATTATCATCATTATTTATTTGAGGAACGTACACAAATTAATTGATGATCTAAAGTTGATGCCAATTTGGACAGTGAGTGGAACTACGGACGAAGGACATGTCTATAGAAAATACGAATTTGAAACGAATGGAGGTGTGTTTACACTTTTAATCATATGTTACTCATATCACAATCAACTTATATAATCTACAAAAATATAATATATATTTAAAACCTACCTGATGGAAATGGTTTGTTTCAGGAAGTAAATTCTGACGCGAGGCAGGGGTGCGGACATCGGTAGACATGGCGGAACTCAAAAAGAAAAAAATAAATTGAGTTTGCTGAAATGTGACCCACAACTTGTGGTGAGAGAACGTTAGAGGATGAGGAGTTGGACAAAGAATCATGAATCATATTTTGTTGACGTCGTTCAAGGCCAACAGCACTGCCAACCTCACAACTCTACAGGTTGGTATAAATTTACCACACTCAGATTAAAAAGCCAACTGTCAGTCATTCCTCTTTTCGTCCAAAAAATTCTTTACGAAGTCAAACCCTTTCATAAACGAAATATGCAATATTGAATTTTTGCAACATTACACTTAAAAATATGCAACATTAGGTGCTGTTTGATAAACAGGTTGCTTATATCTGAACAACTTATAAAGTGAAATTATTACATACAATTAACTATATTTGAACTAAAAAAAACAAAGTGTTAAAAAACAAATCTGGTGGTTATAAGGTGTGACCAGCTGTAACCAATAAACCTTAAGGAGTGCAAAACCCTACTAAACATTTTGCTTCAGTCTATGAGTGTTAACATAAAAGGGGAATAACTTAAGACCTAAAGGTACCTACTTTCAGGACTTTCCTGTAAATTAGCAAAATTTCTTTATAAATTATTCTATTTTTAGGACGCTTAGGCAAGAGAATTTATTAAATACGAAAAATAAATAAACTGTAACGATTCAACAATTAAGTATTAATATACTTGACTGTAAGTCTTTAGACACCAAAAGGCAATAATTGCCTTCATGGTGGGTCTAAAAATATGCCATACTGTCATAGATAAAATATACCCTGGGTTACTATACTAGTGGGTATATTTTATCTATGATACTGTTGTGGTTCCTCCGTGTTTTCGGTGGTAAGGGGCAAAGTAGGCAAAATCGGTGCTGCTTTGCTTTTGCATACCCAAACCTCGCAGGCGTTGACTCGTTCTTGTGGTATAACAGTAACTTTTTAATGAACAGGGTTTTTATAAAAGATTGGCGAGACTTTAAACGGACACAAGTGGAAATGTTTTAATAGTAGTTTATGCAACGATTGTATAATGAATGTCTTTAAGCCACGAGTGAGATGTAAGTTAGAACACGAGCGAAGCGAGTGTTCTAAATATCTCACGAGTGGCTTAAAGGCATAATACAATCGTTGCATACACTATTTTATCTACGACCAACAATATACGACAACATTTCCCCCGAAGTTAAACAAAACTCATGACTTTTAATAATGATGGAATAGGTCAACTAAAATTTGAGGTTAGGCAAATAAGCAGACTGAACCATGAATCGTTGTGGAACAATCAGCTGATGGGATAAGTAAACTCAAACATGAATCGTAATGCAACAATCAGCTGATGTGCGAATTGCGTAATTGTTATTATGACACTACTTCCGTCAAATGCCGAGCTCTCATTGGTCTAGAACCAGTACTCTAAAGTGACTCCAGTACTCTAAAGTCGTCATTAGAGTACTGCTTGGTTTTTGGTGTTTTAATGTATATCATTATAATGTTTATTGTAATACCATAATAGGTGCTTATTGCAATGGTCGTAGATAAAGGTTATTAAGTGATTACAGGCCCTAATATCAAATTGAATATAAATAGTCAAAATTTTTTATATTGCAAGTTTTTTAGGAGCTCTATTGCTGCAGCGTTGGAGCAAGCTGCTTTGCTCCAACTACTGTTGCTAAAGCGGTATTTGATCGCCAAGTGTTTTGCAGCACCTGGCATTGCAGTTGTGGTTGCTGTTGAAATTCACTGAAAATCATGTCTCAGGGCTTTAATTCATATTCAATGTTTTTTTAGCAAGGAGCCTCCAACAAAAAGGTCTAATAAAGGAGTCAAATCAGTACTCCTGGGAGGCTAGGGAATAGGCGCATCCCAGCCTTCCCTAACCATCTGGAAATTTGGAGTTCCGTGTGTCAGCACTATGGGTGGATTTCTGGGGGTGCCAGGGGTCACACCCCCTGATTTTTGCTGTTTGTTTAGCAGAAAAGGGGGCATCAATAGTAATAGATAGAATAGAAGTTTGATGTTTGAATTTGAGCATATATTATTTCATTAGTGAGGTGACCTGGTACCTCCAAAAATTAAGACCTAAATTCGCTCATGGTCAGCACTTCCTTACAGAGCCAGAGATGAGTTGGGAGCATCATCAATGTTCCAACTCATGCTACAAGGTAAATAACACTATTTTGAGTTACCTTCAGATCTGTTTAAATTTTTTGGTTGATACAAAATCCTTTGAGTAGTATTTTTAAAACCCGCCTTTCTTTTTAAATATTCACCCTGTATGATAAAATAACTTCGATCAGACTAGCCACTACATTTTAAGTAATATATTGTATTTGAGTAATTTCATTCTATTTTTAAGGTTAATTTATTTTATATTATTGGCTGGTATGTATGTACAATCTTTGATGATTGAGAAGTATGAGAAAAGATTCATAGTAGTCTAGTAGTTGCTCTTTCTTCTGAATCAATCATGGCCTTCAACCTGCTGGCATGTTGGGGATAACAATCCCTGTTTTCCTTACGCAAGAGATGTTCGGTTCACCCACACACAACATGTTTGCTCTGATTTTGTTAGGTTGAAAGAAACAGTTGAATTTAAAAAACTAACTTTTACCAACCTTTTTTATTCAGTTTTTCTTCAACGAGCATACAACTTGTTCACTTGATCACATTACAACAGTAAAGTACCATGGGGGGCACCCCCTAATCCGCCCGTGTGTTTGGTGGATTTGTTGGCATTTACGGGGGTAAATGTTTGTAACATACCTATAATTGAGGTATTTGCATAAATTACAAATGTTTGTTATTCAATAAAATAGGTAACTACTTGGAACAGGCCTTAAAACGGACCTTTTAAATAGGAGTTTGATGTTTGAATTTGAGCATACAATACTTTAAACATTAGCTGAGCTTGCACCCCCAAATATTATGACCTACATCCGCCCATTTAGAGTCCCAAATCGGTACAGTCTAGTTCCCAGCCTATCTTAGAAGGCGTCCCTCAAGGATAAGTAATGGATCCTCTCCTTTTCTTAATTTACATTAATGACATAATTGACACGATCCCAGTTGGCAGTTTGTACCTCTTCGCTGATGTCGCAACAGACGTCACAAGTGGTACGGATATTGTTCAGCTGGAGATCGTTTCAAACAAAAATTTCCAGAATTTGGCTGATTATGTTCTGAAACAGACTTAAAAGGAATACACAAAAACCACGTTTCATGAAATTTCAATCAACATACCGTAAAGTTTCAAAAACTCCAGAACATTTTGTGGGAAAGGACAAAGTTTCAGAATTCTTAGAAGTGAGATATACAATGAACTGAGGTGGGAGGGTAAATGAAAAAAATAAAATCTGGATTAGTCTGAAATCTATTTGTATTAAGAAGAATAAAATTCTTTCAACATCCTACACCTTTCAAAAATAGTGCTATGGGGATAAACGTGATAAGAGTTCTTATGTAGCAGAAAGGAGTATTTTGGAGTATCCTCAAGCTCCCCCCTCAGGCTAGCTGTAGGGAAGCGTTTGGGGAACTGGGACTGCTCACTGCTCCCAGTATCTATATTTTTGAAACTAGTTTATGTGTTTTGCTTCTTTTTCTACCCTTGTATAGAGGAGGAGGACACACTTTTTTATTTTTCATTAATTAGTTCAGCATATTGTAAATACATATGGACAATCAAAAAGGACATACGATTAAAATATTAGACCAAATACAGACAAAATAAACAAATTAAAATTAAAACTTGAGAAATACAAAAATTGGTATGTCAAAGGGTAATAATTTACCAAACATGTCCAAATAGAGAGCGGACTTTGTTCTAAACAATTCAACTGTTTTGTTCCATTACAAAAGAATTGTAACTTATTTTTTGTTGCCGTAGGCTTCTTAATTTGTTGAAAACTATTTTCCTATAGGCAGAGTAAGGGGGTAAGGGGGACAATGATCACATGCTTCCCCCATAAATCATCCACTTTTATTACATTTTTATTTATCAATTAGCTGATCAACACGGTTTTACCTGTGGAAAAACAGAAAAACTTCCTTGGATTTCAGATTTTATCTTAAGGTTGCCATGACAACCACATGAGCTTCCCTATTCTTTAACATTGAAATTTGATGTATAATAGGGCGTAGCCCTGAGCAGGGCTGTACCCAGCTTTGGCGGGCCCCGGTGAAGAAATGAAGCCGGGCCCCCTCACGTCCTGGTACTGCACCCATTCCACTAAAAACCGTAGCTGATTTTCGGCTACGGCTTTCTCGGCGACTTTACACAGTTTCGGAGGGGGATTCTGCCCCCCGGGCCCCACCTTCGACCCAGCCCGGGCCCCCCCTCCACCCCGGGCCCCGGTAAAATTGTCCTGGCTGTACCGGTCTGAGTACGGCCCTGGCCCTGAGGGAATTTTTAAAAATCCGTTCTTAGTGGGTGCCTATGCCCTGAGAGGAACTTTCATACAAAGTTTCAAGGTTCTAGGTCAAGTATTTTGGGCTGTGAGGTGATGGGTGAGTGGTATTTGACAAATATATATTAGATTTCTGTGTACAAGGATGACACAATTTATTCAATTTATACAGAAACTACAACCAGGAATGTAATGTGATGCAATATACAGTAGTAACATTGTTGGTACAATAACTTAAGATATTATGCTATGGAACACAAAAACAATTAATTATTTACAAATAAATGTAAATCTAGCTACTTCAATTAATGACCAAATGATGATTCGAGCATCAATAAATGTTTCCACAATAGCGAACCTCACAACATTTAATTTTGTTTTAAGGTAGGGTAATACTTGTTTATAAATAACGTGGTATTCTATCACCATTGATGTTTAAAGAAGAATGCACAAAATAGGGCGGGCAGCAGAAATTGTAAACTCAGTGTCTGCTAAACCTCACCTGAAGAGACTTATGTTTTTTTTGAACTGTTAAAACTTGGTTTACCTTTTTCAGGTCATTTTACATGTTAATTTGTATTTTACTGAAGCATATTATCATATAAGTTGATTAACTACCCAATCAAATAATTAACAATAATTTCACCAACAGCGCACTCACTCACTCGCCCTATTTGGTTTCCGTGACTATAGATAATAATATCAATAAATTATGTCTATTTTGGCAATACCGACCAACAACACGTTTGTAACAAATTCTTTTACATTAGTTTAGTAAACTCCATTAAAGTTATACAAGTATTTCTCTTTCCTAGAGGCAGTCTGTTGCTAGTTGATAGCATCAGGTTTAAATATAAAAAAGGCTTATTATTGATAAATTGCATCTTTTATAAATCTTTCAAGTGCCCTAGTTATTTTCTCTCTTGTACCTTTAAAACATTTTCATTTTTTAAATTTAAGGTTTATATTTTGAAACCAAGTTTATGATGTCAATAATGAAAACTTATTCAGAAACAATATTACTATAGGGCCGTTTATAAATTACATTAAGCAAAAATCTTACCATTTCAGAACCCTATCCTCCCTCTGAAACAGACTTGTGGTGCTGGTTATAACCTCCCCTCAACTATTATATAACTTTAAAAACTTGCCAAACTTGGTACAGTGAACCCCCTCTTAACCGACCCTGACGGGACCAGACCTAGGTCGGATAACTTAAAGGTCGGTTAAAACGGGTAATCCTCTAAACACCTAAAATAAAAGCTCTATTGATTTAGGGTTCCATTACAATAATTCTAAAGCAGTTTTTGGATTATTTAAAAATGAACTATAATTATAAATATTTTTTTTAATATTTAATGTATAAATTTCAAATTTTATAAACTAAATATTAGATGAGACGAAACATTGTTTTTATGTTAATTGTTTTTATTAAAAGACACATGTTATTACATGTTCATTTTTAACAAATTTTACGTAATGCAGTACCTATTTATTGTCAAAATCAGTGATAAGAAACAAGCAATCATTGCATTATTACAGGTTGGGCAGTTGATTTATAGCTTCTTACTGGAGACTTTAGTCACAAAAACCCATTGCAAAGACTTTTACCTCAAGTTGTCTACCCCCTATTCCCTACCCACACCCACACAAACACACAATGTGCGTGTTTTTTACTCTACTGATGAATGATATGATGGTTTCCGGATCCGAAAACTAAAACTCACACACGTTTATCGTACTATGCGCTTTGAAAAGCACCTACTGTACGTTTTAATAAATTCATGAATACTGTATTCAAAATATTTTAACCTGTAACAAACAACCTTTGGAGTTGAGCATAAAGTTCTTATCATTGGATATGGGAACTGAAATGCCGCAATTCCTAGAAAAGGGCGGTTAAACCGAACTGTTGTCAAAACAGGGTTGGTTAAAACGATCTTTAACATCTGACCAGCAAGGGCGGATAATCCGATCGTCGGTTAAAACGAGGTCGGTTAAGAGAGGGTCTACTGTAGCAGAGTACATAGATGTCAAACAATTCTGTGTTAAATGAGACTGTAACAGATCTACAGGATCCATACTGTATAGACAGTTTTAGGTTAAAAAATGTGCACACATGGACTATTAAAGTGGTGGGAAAAATTGCACATATATTTGTTTGTTTCTGTAGTGCTAGTAAAAAGGTTTTTAACATCCCGATTTTCCCGGCAATCAATGAAAGGGTGCTCCAGTTTTAATATAATGAATTAATTACATGACTTAAACGACTGAAGATGGTTCATCATAGAACTGAAGTCTCATGACACAAAAAATTGTTTGACATCCCTAGGCTGTACTACCAAATTTGGTAAGATTTAATTTTATAATATAAGGTGTCAAGGTTTCAGCAATCCATTTATTATATAAAGCTGTGCTATCACCCCCCCCCCCCCATTTTTGAAATACAGATTAACAGTAAACATAGCCTTGTGTTAAACCCCCCCCCCCACCTCCCTTATGATGGCGCATAACACTGCTAAACATCCCCCTCCCCTCCTACGAGCGTTACGTAATTCATAGACAGCCCTTATTAGGTATAACTGTAATAGAACACTAGTGAATTATTTCTGTTGTTATAATAAGTATTAAATTCAAACAGATGGACTGGCGATGGGTTCGCCATTGTCAGGCATACTTATTTGAATCATGTCAAAAACAACCATTTCTTCAGTAATATGAACAAACCTAAATAAAATAGTATTCAACCATAGATATATAAGTCCTCGACACTTTGGTATTGTTTGAAGGAATTCCGTGGCAGCTGCAAATATTGCAGAATCATCTAAACAATATAGCTCATAAACTGCAGTTTACCCTTGAAATCGAAAACTACGATCAAATCAATTTCTTAGACCTCAACATAAAGAAGGGAAAGTATAAAGGGAAATAGAAAGAAATTTAATTTATCAGAATACAGCTCTCACGTGGAAGTTAAAAATCCCCTCAATCATGAGATAAAAAGAGGAGGGGAAGAAGAGAAGGAGGATCAGTAAAAGTAGAACGGAGGAATACCAGTGAAAAACAATTATGAAAAGTATATAATTGTGTAAAGTGATAAAGAAAAAACTCAAAATAATAATGGAATGGAAAATTATGTGAAAAGATTGAGCAATGATCAGAAGAGGTTAAAAATAAGTTTATTAAAGATGATTGGTAAATCAGTAATTTGATGTTTTTTTTTTTGCTACTAGTGACTATATCATACTTACTATGTTAACTGAAATATTTTCAGGCTAACTACTTTTATATTAAATAATTTTCCTATACATTTTATTGATTTAGATTTATCAATAAATTATAAAATCGTCATGTCTTATCTTTAACCCTTTTAGTGCCGGAACAAAAAATTAATATAGGTACATGTAGTGCTGGACCTTTTTTCATCGTTACCTGCAAGAAGCGCCAGGCCTTTTTCAGCAACAATGTGAGCGTTTGGGAAAAAATTCACCAAAAATTAATTTCTTAACATTTTTTTAAACCTGTTTTTCTTTGTTTCTAAATACTTTTATTCTTTGAAAATGATAAGAAGAAAGACAAATTTTATTTTTCCGTTACAAATAAATGTTAATAAAAAATTTGTATCATATTAATTTTTTATGTTACACTAAAAAAAAGTTTAGGTTTTACTCTGATGCCATTTTTATTAGTTTTGTGTGAAACTACGTAAAAAATAAGTAAAAACCATGTATAAAACATCAATTAAACATCAATTAATTCATAGTGCTAGGTTGTGAATTTACAAAACAAAACGATAACCTTGCAATAATACAGAGTTGAACAACGTCACTAAGCAACCTCCTTCAAACAGTATTCGTATTCCATATTCACACTAGAAACATCATTTAACATTTAAAAAGATCCATAAAATTAAAATACAAAAATATATTTCAATAACAACTCTAAAGGTAACATAAAAACGTAGCCTAAAAATTACACAAACAAAGCTGCGTCTCCGCCATACGAAATGCATGGTTTCAGTGCCAGCCTTGGGGGGGGGGGGGGGGGGCAACAGGGGCGGCCTCCTAGGGCCTCACGCTTCCGAGGGCCTCACGCTTAGAGGATTTTTTAAAATACGTTAAGTTACGGCAAGGAATTTGTAAACTGGTGCACGCACTTGCCAGTGAATGATGGGCGAGAGGTGGGAGCATTGTCTACGGCCCTGTCAATGGCGAGAGCTGTCACCAACGTAATTATTGTAAACACACCATTGTTGTGTTTACATAAGTTATCAAGATAGTATTTTCCTTCATAAGATCAGTAATCTCAATGTGTCGGAGCGGACAAGTGGCGTACCCAAAACACTGATGGTACTGATAGTAGTGATCGTGATTACTGATCGTTTTTAATGAGTGAAAGTGATGAGTTTGATAGTTAAATTTTATTAAATTGTTATTTATAAGTAAAACATCTACTAATCTTTTAATCTTTCTGGTTTGAGTGGTTTGTTTATTCATGTAACCGTTGATGTCATAATCACATTCTAAATAAGGTTTAACTTGTCACGAGAGCGTGAAAAATTTAGAAATTCGAATCCGGTTATGAAAAGAGAAAGAAAAAAGAAAGCGTGTTATTTTTTTTATCTCAATAAAAGAAGTTTTTGAGGAAAGTTTATTTTTTTAAATAAGAATCTAGAATATAAAAACATAATTTTAAATGACATCAACGATATTAGTTTATGAAAACATTGTCTTATTAGATAATCCAACATGTATTGCTTGTGTAATAATAAAAATATGTTTTAATTTAAGTTCACTATTTTCCTGTTGCAATGTTTACAGTTCAGAGGGAACACTGGTCGTATGATGGATCAATTATCTTTTGACCCGACGATGTGTGCAGTATTGCTGGGGAGGAGGGAGGGGGAAAGGGTGTGAAATCAGGGAGGCCCTCCCACAGTGATTGGGAGAGGGGGTAGTCACTGAAAAGGGAGGGCCTCACGAGGATATCTGGCCCAGGGCCTCGCGTTGCCTAAGGCCGGCACTGCATGGTTTATTTCTCTACCGACAGCTGTTTGCCTTTCAGTATGTCATTTCAGCTAACCATAAAGACAATTCAGGAAAAAAGTGACATGAAACGAAAGATTGGTTTGTGGAAAGGCGTTGAGCACAAAAATTCCAGCCAGTAAAAGCGAAAAAATATATTTTATATGTATAAAAATGTAAACGTCTTGCTAAGAGATCCCAGTATTAAATGCAGTTGGATCAGAGATCTCGCTCAGAGATCCTCAGCACTAGCGGTACCTAGTAGGCGCATCTCACTATGAGATCCTCGGCACTAAAAGCGTTAAAGCTATTATTACTCTATTATTACTTTAAGTTTTGTTGAGCTCTTCATCTTGAGCTCCAATTTCCATCGCTCTTCCTCTCTACAGCTGTCTCTTCCTCCACTCTCTCTTCTTGACCCACATCTTCTACTTAATCTCCTTGCTCTTCCACCCTGTCTTCTGCAGTCCTAGCTTCCTCTTCCGACCGACGCCTAATTTCCATCCTTCTAACCCTCGTAATTTGTAGAAACTTTTGAACAAAATAAGTTGGTCCCTTTGGTTTCTTTTTGAAATGGCTGCCGATAATATTTATAATGGCAGGAAAATTGTGGAATTTACGCCGAGTAAAATCACCATCCAGGCCCCTAGCTTCAAGAGCAGCTGCTTGGCGTTCATCAAGATCTGGAACAACCACAAGAAGAAGAAGAAATATTGCTTTCTTTACATGTTTTTGTGAAACACAATACAAAGGCAAAAATCATATATTTAATTTCGTAAGGCGATTCTTTGCGTCAAAATTGTGGGTGCTTGGCAAGTCGTAGAAAGGTGGGAGAGGGCTCAAATTAAAGGCCTCTATTCCGTGATGGCGGGAAAAATACTCAATTTCCTTGAAGCTTACTATAAAATGAGAAATAACATAAAATATCTGCCATTTAAAAAGCATTGGAAGCTGCTTTGTTTACATAAAACATGTGATATTGTTATTTTATTTTAAACCATGTTCTAGATATTATCATATGGTAGGTCTAAAAGCCAGTTTATAAAGGTAGATCTTACTATATGAAATAAGAATTGTTTTAATTTAAATTTTCCCTTATTAGGGGCTTATGCCCCTACAAGCCACTAGTTCAATTTAATTGCAATGTAAAACAATGGTCATACGGCCATCTGTTTAGGTTGGCGATACTGTTTTATAATAGTCTTTGTTTCTCACCCTGAAACAAAAATTGAATTTATAGAAAAAAAAACGGAACAATCACAAAAAAACAAATAAAACCAGAAGCAAGCTTAGTTTACTAATTAATATAATAGTCAGTTAATTGTTATTAATATACTTTTTTTATTATTAAAATAAAAATATTAAGAATTGTCATTACTGCAGATTCCTAAAGAATATTACGTTTTATCAACACCTTAAAAGCAGCATAACTCTGAAAGTAATTAATTTTATCGAGAAAATTTTTTTTTTAAACAACCAGAGGTACATTATTAACTTTGCTTGACACAATCTTACCTTTGATGACATGTAATTATGTACTAAAAGAATTATTTAAAATATTGAGGAATTTGTGAGCGTACTTGAAAAGATTTCAGTGTTAAGAGGAGGCTAAAGACAATTCGGTGTCACCCTCGCGGTCGAGATATGTACTAAAATTACTCCGCGATGATAATCTGAAAAAGTAGTGTGATGTAGTAAATATCCAGTTATTCTAAAATTATGGTCTTAACTAGAATATAAAGTACTGTTTTCCACTTTTATGTCCAAAATATAGCTTCAGAGACTGATATAATGTCGTCGCTCATTAAAGAAGTGTTCAAACAGTAATGAATGTAATAAATATTCCTCCGCGGGGTCGGCGATTAGCGCGTGTAAACTTTCACACGGTCGCATTTTCCGGCGATATATTTTAATTTAGAGAAATTAATTTTATTGCACCTTGAAGACAAATAAATTCAACACTAGGTTCGTGAAGTACATTTTTCATTTTCTTTTTACATTCTGAGTTATTTCAGCTGAAAATATCAACTAGCTAAAACCCGCTATTTGAACTCTAACGCAAATTACTCTTGTATTTGTTAAGATATCGGAAAAATAAAAAATGCATATTAAAAGGAATTTTTTTCTTTTCATTTTGATACGTAGCTTATTGTCGTACGTTGAAAAATAACGTCAGGATATGGTTTCGCGCGATGTTGAAACCCGCAAAAATCATGACAACACCCTTGTGTTTGGGGACGCTTTTCGTCCATAATTTTCGATCAAAACTTAAAACGAAATATACCAAATTGAAGAGGAGAACAAATTCTACAACAAAATACCACTTTAATTACGATTATACGAAAAATATAGGAGTAATCAGCCTCTGAATTTGCATAGTCCAATTTACCTAATTAACAATCATTTAAAAATCATCGGCAACTTTAGGTGTAATCACTCATTTACCTTTCTTATAATCTTGTAACCAAATGGTAATATTTTGTAGGGTTTTTTCTCCTCTTTAATTTGATATATAATGTTTTCATTTTCGATCGAAAACTTTAGTCAGAATGCATCCCCGCACACAAGGGTGTCTTCATGATTTTCGCGGGTTACAACATCGCACAATACCATATCCTGATGTTATTTTTCAACATACGACAATAAGCTACGTAACAAAATGAAAACAAATAAATTCCTTTCAATATGATTTTTTTTATTTTTCCGCTATCTTAACAAATTCAAGAGTAATTTGCGTTAGAGTTCAAATAGTGGGTTTTAGCTAGTTGATTATTTGAGCTAAAATAACTCAGAATGTAGAAAGAAAATTTAAAAAGTACTTCACAAACCTAGTGTTGAATTTATTTGTCTTCAAGGTGCAATAAAATTATTTTCTCAAAATTAAAATATGTCGCCGGAAAATGCGACCGCGCGTGAACGTTTACACGCGCTGATCATCGACCCCGCGGAGGAATATTTACTACATTCTTCACTGTTAGAACACTTATATAAATGAGCGACAACATTATATCAGCCTCTGTAGCTGTATTTTGGACTTAAAAAGTAGAAAAAAGTACTTTATATGCTAGTTAATACCATAATTTTAGAATAACTGAATATTTACTACGTCACAAACGTTTTCCGATTATTATCGCAGAGTAATTTTAGTACGTATCTCTACCACGAGGGCGACGCCGAATTGCCTTTAGCCTCCTCTTAACCCATGAAACATCACAACGATTTAATAACTTATGGGCATCTCTGGTGCTTTTAATGACACAGATAAACACACAGAACAGGCATGTCATGGAGCGTAGGGAACCGATCAGCAGAGTCTTCAAGCATCAAACTTCCTCACAGAAAACATTTCCATTGTTGTGCATTTCCTCGGCATTTGTTTAAAAGGGTCCATAAGTAATATAGATTAAAGTCGACTTATCAATATTATTTCTAAAATTCAATTTTTTAAGTTGTTAATTAGTTTTTTGAGGCAGCTAGAATTGGGTAGGGAGGTTAATCCTCCTTATGGATCAATATAATAACCAAATAAAGGTTTTAATAAGAAGAAAAAATTGGCAAACCTGAACTTTAGACTAAAAAAAGCATTATAAAGTTAACTGTTAACTTTCAGTCGACTTTTTTGTGTTCCTCTATGAAGAATTACATCCTTGTCACTGGATCAACTTAGAGAAAACAAACTTGACTGATTTATAATGAATTAAATTAACAAATTCCAATTGTAAAGTATTCATGGAGGGTCTTCTTTCATGTAAAAGATGATATCAATGGAACTCCCTTGAAACATCATCAATGAAACACTGACACTTACTGCCGTTAGGGAGGTTTGAAGAGTGTGTTCGGTGGGTTGCTAGTCTGGGCCGCGGCGGAGGCTCGTGATGTAGCGGGCATCTTTGGTTCGGAGCCAGCGGAGAGTCGTACTGTGACTCGAAAGGAGGCAAGTGCAGCGGGCAGCGAAGATAGGGCCTGGTCGGCCCCGCCTCTTTATTGACTGTAATACAGTGATCATTATAGGTTAATCATGTTAAACTAAGTAATCTCAATGTAGGTTCCCTTGTTTCTGGACAGCTTCTAACTCCAACATCAATTTAACCAGACTACACTCTATAAAAGTGCAATATTTTAAACCACACAATTTTCATCAACACATTGGTTTAACCAGACGTGAACGGTAGGGATTGGGCAGTGCTCTATCGAAGATTCTCTTGGGAAAGATTTGGGACCAGTAATAATGAGTGATAATGAGATTTGGGACCAGTTCTTATGCAATATGTATTACAGAGTTATAATTTAACACGGTTTAGGAAACTACCGGAAAACATGTTATCTGGACAGCTCTTTGTCCCGAGGTGTCCGGATAAGATGGAGTCTACTGTACAAATAAAAAAATATATATATATACCATACATCATTTATCACTGTGGATATTAAATGTTATAACAAAGAGTATTTCCCTGTTCAGAAGGAGTTGGAAATTATACTATCTTCAATGATTTGGACATTTTGTCCATGAAAAAATTACAATATACTCATTAAGTATTTTTACTTTTTACAATCATAGTTTTGGAGGCAGGGACTTTCGAGTATAGGGTCAAAAAATCTGATGGCATGTCCGCCACATGTTTGGTTTTAATCAGAGTTTGATCCAGGTCGACGGATAGTGCCGCTGTTCTGAAAATCAAGTTCTTGATGTATTTAATCAATGCTTTTTCTTAATATAATGATATGTATTAGCATATCTATATAAAATATCTTTAATTTCATACCTGTCGGTTAAAATCCTTCAAATTATTTATTATCGTTTTAGGACTTAAAAAAACCCCTCGCATATAAATATATAGAATTGTAAACGATGCCTCCTCTGCTGCTTTTAAGAATAGATTTCAGTGAGTGTATTTTCTGATAAAACTGTGTTAACTAAAATCTGCTACTTTAGGGCATACTTGAAATTACTAGTCGCATGTTAATCTGTCTATACATATAATATTATTCCAACCAATAATAAATCTTCACTCATAGGAATAGTTTTCTCTTAAGCCAAAATATTTAAAACTGGTTTTAGTTAGAACTACATGAGGGGTTTTGATTACATATAAACCCCTAGCATATCCTATTACTTGGTCCACAAAATAAAATTATTGCAAAAATAAAAAGACAGCCTATAACAGCTCTTTCTCATAACAAATATTTAAGGAGTCTGTAATGCTTTATTTTCAAATCTATTGAATACCAATATCTCTTCTACACTAAAATGTGGTGTAAAAAAATTGTACTTACGTCCAAAAAGGTCTCGGCTCCATGTTCTCAGTTGTGGTGTAGGAAGGTGAGAAATCACACTAGGGAGATCTTTCCTGTTTATTTCTCTGAGCTCTGTAATGAAAAATAATATAAACTAGCTGATCAACACGATTTCACCCATGGAAAAACAAAAACTTCCACTGTCTTTTTAGGATTTAATTTGACATACTTTTTAAGGTTGCCATGACAACCTTATATCCTTCCCTATAATTCTATATAATTGATACGCCAACACAAAATTTGTCTTATGAACTCCTCCGTCATTTCTTAACCGCTTTTGATCATTGACGGCTCATTGGAAAGAGCGTGTCGCGTAGATTTGCAAACTGGCCTTACATTTTTGAAAAAGTCCCTTGGGCTCTGCCCCATTGGCTTCTAAAATTCCCATGTTATCCTTATGAAGAACAAAATTGTTTACATTTTGATCAGCTGGATAGTTTAATTGCTGTTATTTTTTAATTTGTGTAAACATAACCCTCAAGACGGATCGTGTTAGCATGATTGTGTTTTAAATTTGTCGCCATTTGAATTATCGCTCTGCTAGAGTAGCACACGATTCCGTGCGCTCGGATCCACTAGTTTAACATTAAAACTTTGAAGAACCATGGGGCGAACCCCTTTGGGAATTTTGTAAAACCGTTTCTTAGTGTGCATCTAAGACCCAAGGGGAGCACACGTGCCAAATTTCAACTCTGTAGTTTTGGAGATTTGCTGTCCAATAGAAAACCCCTTCTCCTTTATATATATATAGATTAATAATCATAAATTAACTAAAGGAAATTTATAAAAAATTACCTTATCCAATCACATTATCCAATCACTCTAAAACCTTGTTATTTTAAAGAAAACGGCACCGTGCTTGATTTCTAATACCAAAATAAGGGAATTCACCGAATTATTTCTTCTAAAAGGAAATATAAGCTCAATCCGAGGCTTGACAAAAAAGCTCAAAGATTTAATGTTGTAGTGGATATTTTTCAATTTATATATATATTATTTTGCAAAAAATAGGCTGTTTTATTTGTTTGAAAAACTAGTTTGGGGCTGCATTCCCCCATGCCCCCCCCTCACTACACCACTGTCAACACTCTGGTTGCAGAGCCATCAATGTGAATAATGTGAATAAATACAACTGGATAGCGCGCTCCCCGTAAGGATCGTGTAGTGATTTCCGAGCCAACACAGCTGTGCGTTGGGGTTGCAGCCAGGCCGAATTGAAGGGGCGTTGGGGGAAAAAGTGCGAAACTGTATTGTTAACCGTACTGAAACCGCACGAATTTGGGAGCAGGTTCATTTAGTTCCAGAGTTTTTAATGGGTAAGTTAATGAGAGTGAATAGGGAGTTTTTGCCACCTACATTAGTTGAAGCAATACAGTAAATATAATCAGCTGATTTAAACATTTAGCGCAATGTTAAAAATGCTGTTTAGCGTTTTACAAGTTGCTATTTTGTAGATGGAAAAAACTCCCCATTATTAAAACTATACATCTACCTTAACAAGCAAAAAGCAATTGGTTAGAATGTGAATGGTCAGATTGGCAAAAACTTAAAATAAAATACTAGGTTAATGAAATCTAGCCTACTCGAAAGATTTACCGAGTAAAACATTGGCGTAGAGCTTTCCTGGTCCTTTAAATGCTGGTTGGTTGCCTGACACTTCTTCTTCTGAAATACAGACCAGTACTACACGTTTTTTATATTAATATTAAAAACATATCAAACATACAAAATGAAAGCACAATCAATGATAGGATATCAATACTAAAAGGACCTTACTTTTAGGCGCAGGCCCATTAAGTTTTCAGGGCCCGCGCACAAGTCTGACTGTACCCCCTCCCCCAACCCATGTATCACAATTCCCCCTCTTCCACAATCAGAATGGTAACTTAATTGCCTTGCTAAAAAGATAAACTGTATGTGTAAAGGGGGGTTGCCTGGATCTTTAGAAAGGAGACAACTAGTTACTTAAACTATCTAACTTAGCTGAGATCTATCTTTCATCAGGTGACCGACCAATAGTAGTTCCGTTTTAAAATACATGAATCACTGGAAGACAAAACAATTACATTTCTAAAGTTGGGAATAGTGTCCCCTTCCAGTATTTACCCAAGCATCTCCTGCTGTATGTGACACAGACAAAAATATAATGACATTGTGTTTGACGAAGTAATTAATGAAGTAAAAGTCCTAATTTTTAAATGTAGCCTAAGTGGAAACCTTTCTTGTTGCGACTATTGATCTTGCAATAAAATTTGAATAGTGATTAGTTAAATCAGTATGCCCTATCCTTTAAATGAATAATTGGTGATGATACACCGTAATTTCATGAATCGCTACCCATGATCATTTCCACTAGCTAGGCTCAAACTCCCCTCCTAAAAACTACAATAGGCCTAAGCCTAATGACTGATACTACTGGATGAAAACTTTGACATGAAGTTTATAATTTAAAAGTTCGTCATAATCATAGATTTTATAGATTCAATTACTTAGTCACTAAATTTTTAATTCCCCAAATAAACAACAAACAATTACAGTTGAAAGAAACAAAACACTTACATTTAATCCAAACACTTACCTGTTTCTTTTAAAAATTGCTCCATGAAAATTTCTACTGGGCAACGATGAATTTGTTTTGCTGGTGGTTGGGAGTACCTGAAGTAAAATATATATAAATAGCTTCAAGAAGTTAATCCACTGAAGTTCAAGTTACAGTTCGCGCACTATATCTCCGGCTATAACCAAATCAGCTGCTTGCAAGGCGCGGGGGGGGGGGCGGGGGGTGAGGGGGTACTTTTCTGAAAACATTGTTCTACAAACAGTCCTGCTGTTCGTAAACGCAGTGTTTACCAAATCATATGTTTAAAATATCATATGATACGTTTAGTAGCGAAGTAAACTTAGTCATAGCGGAGATATAATGCGCAAACTGTACAGGGACTGTGCCATTGACAGTTGTCATATTTACCTGCATAGGCTACTACTCACCTGCATAAGAATAGGGAATGAGTATGCAGGTATGCTGACATGTACATGTGAAATCAGGTATTTTAGGCTATTTTACAATGTATAACGACTAGATCAAGTCACAAATCAAGTTTTACTAAGATTTGTTGCGAAATAAGCAAGATATACCCTAGAACCTATTTATTTCCCGTAAGGATAACATAGCAGGTACAATGTAGACTATAGGCCCTACTATGTTTATCGCTTTCATATCTCGGTAGCCAGTGGACATAAGCAATGATTTACAATACTAAATTGATGGGTTTTTTAAACTGAATTCAATGGTTGCCACCAAAATTAGATAGTTAATATTTTTATGCGTTAAAAACAAAAAACCTTTTTGCTCACTTTTAGGGGGAAAAAACTAAAAATTCCCTTATTTTTAGTGCCCTACATATAACTCGGTATAACCTTTAGGATTACCAAAAAAATTATAATAAGTTAAAATATTAGAAGCAAATTTAATGAGCTTTATTTTATTAGATTTAAACATTTACCTCCGACCTTATGGTTCTCAAGATTTATGAAAAATCCAAAAAAGTGCCCTGTTTCCACCGATTGCCACTGGAGCTCGCCAAATGGTTCACGTGGGATTTTGGTATTTTCTCCCCTGGGTAACTTACTTCTAAATAAGTGTGCAAAGTTTCAAAATTAACTGAATTCTTTCCTCATTGAACCTTGATTTTACTGTACGTAAGTTGAGAGGGATGAATAATAATTTTTTTTTTCAGGAAGTAAGGTACCTAACCCAATTCATACATTACATAGTTTATGTTATTATCTGTAACTATGTTCCATATACCACAATTTTTAATGACTATTGTGGGCAGAATGTAGTATTTGTTAATTAAATCAAAATGATACAGTATACTATAAATAAATATCGGTTTTTTATTTCATTACTAGGAGTAGTGGTGGCGCGCAGTATTACATAATTTTGCTCTATGGTATTACTAAGCCGTTGGAAGCCGGGAATTATGCGCTACCTGGGTTGGCAACACTGCTTTATCTCTCTGACGTCAGACGTAAGCGCCTGCATTTTCTAAATACCAAATGCAAACGCGAGTGAAAGACAAAACATATTCCTGTACAGGTGAAACGTAAAGGAGGAGAACTAATCTGCTTTTTCAGATATTTTTAGAATAATTAATTTTATATTCTTGGTAACATTCTGATTGTAAAAACTAAAATTTTAAAATAGGAAAATAAAATTTTGCTCTAAGAAAACTTGAGTTTTAAATCATTAACCATTCTAAAACCAAGTAACTTTATTCTAGTTAATAATTAAATTCTACGTCCTTTATTCTAACGAGAGTAGCCTACTTAGTATCTAGGCCTGCTAATTAATCCTCTCTGCGGATTTGATGGTCTATCAAATTCCTCAGTTTAACAATAATTAAGCATACATTAAGTTTAGTTACTTATGTTCCCACCCCATTGAACTTACTGAACTTATTGAATGTTTCGAATATGACGTAGACGTAACTTATTGAATGTTTCGAAATATGACGTAGACGTACTAGGCGAAGGTCTACCGGTACGCATGGGCTTGGCTTGTAAGAATAATGCAGTGGGAAGAATTCATAAATCCGTCCTTGAAGTCGATTTAAGTCTCCTTCTCTCTATAATTTTGCATCACGCCGGCCCCGATAAAAATGACCCGTGAAAACTATTTCGTGCATCGCAACACAGACGGGATAGCAATCCTTTTATATTATTTAAAAACATACCTGAAGTCGTTGCCTTGGATGTCCCTCCATGCGGTCCACACTTCCGTTTTTCCCGCGACATTTCCTTCTACAATAACTTTCAAGGCACTTACAAAAACTTACAAATTAAAGCCCAACACAGGAAACGAACCTACCCCAAGACCCTTGACCCAGACCCAGATAATGATCAAGAACAAGAAACAATGGACAATGGACGTTTACTATAGAAGTTTTTCTGAGGAGAACTATCACGTGATGCAGGAAGGCAGGAGGGAACCAATAGCGAGAGTTGTACATGCTGCATTCCCGCCCCTCTCCCCCACCACACTCCACTGAGAGGCGCTGTCGGCGCTGTGGAGAGGGACCATCCAACAATGTCCGACTTCGTTTGCAGTCCCGACGCCCGTCTCCAACAAAAATTGGACAAACTACAAAATTGCAACATTTTCTTATTTGGGGTTTTCTGAAATCGCGCAACCGTATTTCGCTTCAAATCCGTTTTTCTTCGGTTCTCAAAATAAACAACAATTCAATTACTGTACTCACTTTTCATCGTAAAGAGCAGGGCCGGATTCAACATTAGGGCGCTCCTAGGCCAGTTCACAGATAAAGAATTGTAGAATGTAGAATGTTCATTGCAAATTCGAAATTGCTCACGTTAACATGTTCTAAAGATGCATTCCGTTGAAGTTGAACAACATTAACGCCATGTGTCTTTAATGAGTGAACTCAGGGGTGCCCAGAAGGGGGGGGCATGGCGCAATTTGCGCCATCAAAATTTTTTGGGGGGGGCATGATTTTTCGTGCGGAATTTTAGTTTTTGTGAGGAATTTCAAATCAGCGATTAAGGGAAAATTAAAACCAATAATGTCCATAACCATAAACGCAACAGTTAAAAGTATTGTTTATTTATCTAACCATTTCATCAGGATTGCCATCGTCATGTATTCAATTTCGACATCCCCGGAATCTCCACGTTAGTCTATCATTGTTAAATTATTTTGAAGGGCGGTTGGCTCGACTGGCAACCCTGTCTGACATCGGGCCCATAAAAGGCCCATGTATCAGACACGGTCTGTGGCCCCAGTCTGATACATCCGTTAGCAATGTTGCCAAAAACCTGGTATTTACCCGGTTTTCGGGTATTTTGGAGCTGGAGGCCGTGCGGAGATTTGGCGGTGATTAAAAATACCCCGTCGCAGCAAACCTGCGTACTCAGCGAATTTCTAAAGAATTATTTTTATATGGGAGCTTATTTAATTTATGTAAGAGAAAATTTTTCAGACACCTCATGTAATTATTGCTAAAAGTATATTATATAATAATTGAAGAGCTTACGACATAAAGTAAATAATCAGGGAATCACTTCGGTATCCACTCCAATAATACGCTTTTTGTTATTCTTATAATTATTAGTCTAATATTTTTTTATAAGTGTATTCTTGTTATAGTATAAAAATGTAAGCAAACATACAATCAATATCTAAATTCAGTCAAAATCAAAACAAATAAAATAATCATATAAACAAATTAAATACAAACATATGATTCATCTTAAAATTTAAAAAAAGCTTGTTGCAGCAAACTTGCATACTCAGTTAATTTTTAAAGGATTTATTTTTTATATGTGGGAATATTCTACATTAGTTAGGGAAGTTGTTGTTTTGAATATTTAATTTTGTTTAAATATTAATTTAAATAAGTAAATTTCATCATTCATGTCCTTATTTCTCAACAATTATTCATATTCTAATAATTTTTAATAAATGTATACTTGTTATAGTACATAAAAGTAGGAAACATGTTATCAATCTACTCAGATCCAAGGAATAAAAACAAATCAATCATCACATGAACAAATTAAATTCAATCATATGGTTTGTAATATAATTTTTTTAATCCCATTTTTGGGGAATTCAATGAAAAATGTAGGTACTTATACCAGAATTTGGATAGTTCTTGTCCCTTCAGGGGACAATATACTGCATTAGCAGATCCAATATCTCAGTAACCGATTGATGTAGAGTAATCATTCAAAATGCTATATTGTTTATTTTTTAAGCTGAATTCAATTTTGACACTTAAATTTACAAAAAATGAATATAAAGATATTAAATCCTAAATACCCCCGTGCAGCAGACCTGCATACTCAGCGAATTTCAAATGCAAAACAATTTATTTTAATCTACATAGCAAGATTGACATGTTTTTGTAAGCTCCATAAGATTAACATGGGGAATGAGTATGCAGGTTTGCTGCTACAGGTATGTTTAAACTTGTTGGTTTTAATTCAATATTTAGTAGATCTGAACTAGAAGAAGCCATTACCGAAGCCATTTACCGAGTTTTATCAAGATATGTGAGAAATAAACGAGATATAGAATTTTACTTATTTCCCATAAGGTTAACATTGGGACAACGTACTGTGTTTACCACTTTCAATATCTCAAAATTCAATAAATTGTTTGTTTTTTTGAGCTGAATGCAATGGTGCCAACAAAAATTTGATAAATTTTATTTTTCTATGTAAAAAGATCAAAAAACCCATTTTTGGGGGGGTTTATCCCCCTTTACCCCCCCTTCCGGTGGTCCGATCGGGCTGGTTCACGAACTTGTCCAATCAATACCACTTTACATGTCTGTACCAAATTTCATCAAGATCGGACCATTTTTACGGGCCGCTATCGTGCTAACAGACACATATATATATATATATATACGATATATAGATATATATATATATATCTAAAAAATTCGAACGAATGGTGTTTTTTGCTTCTGGGGGTTGCAAAACGAAAAGTTATCATGGTCTGGGGCTTAGGTCTTACCATGAGACCTACGGTAATAGCTTCTTCCCTATAGGGGAAATTCGCTAAAATAGATTTTATTTTGTCAAAAAACCCTCCTTAGAGTTAACTTATCGCGCTGGTTTTCGAACTCGAAGTAATAAATGTCACTCTCGACGTATGTACCAAATTTCATCGTGATCGGACCTTTTTAACAAAAGTTATCGCGCCTACGGACAGGTATATCTATAAGTATAAAAGAGGATGTTGGTATATATATATATATATATATATATATATATTTATTTTTATTTGGCAGGGATAAACACAAAAACCGCTGGACCGATGGCCACGAAACTTGGTACATACATGTAGAATTTCATGGAGTAGGTTTATACACCTTCAATTTCGTGATAACTTTCAGGGCTTAGCCCTGGGACCGTCTTAAAGGTACCCATGTCAGGGATTTTGAAATAATTTGAGTTAGATTTGTTTACTAACAAAACACATGAAAGTAAAATTTAAAACAGGTGATGTAAATTAATGGTATTTCTTTCTGCTATTTAACTGTATTTTTGTTAAAATGAAGATTTGTTACTTGGTGCCAGGTGGTCAATGAATTAGACTTTTGCATTTTTTCAAAGTGCAATACACTATATAAAATGCTGATAATATGTAGTATAACATAAAATAAATAACTGATTACTGAAGGACTCCAGTGATCACTGATCACTTATACTTGAAGGACTTTTTTTATGACAACTAACTGCTATTTAAAGAGGAAGAGTGTGCTACTGTAAAGAATTAATTTTACCTACAACACTTTAAAAAAATTGCCGGGACGGCTCATTCAAACGTTTTGCTCAATATAGAGTCTAAGAACGTAAGACAGCACTTTTTAATAATTGCTGGAGTGGCATTGTAATTTTTTGTTCAAGGTAGACCCTAAAACCTTAAGAAAATGATCTTTTACAGTGAATAAAATTTCAAGCTAACTTCTTTGATTCCTCTAACACGTATGCCTTCATGAAGGAAATAAATAGGATTTCTAATACGCAGGTCTGCTGCGACGGGGGTGCATAATAAAGTTTTAATTAAGGGTAACATATGCGAGCAGATTCAAAGTGCCGTCGAAAAAGCCAAGGGTGCCGTTCCTTATATTGTGCCCCATGATCATCATCAGGGCAAGCTCAGGTACCGTGGAAACGACCATTAAATGCTTCTCGGCGTTCGTCTCTGTAAATTGGCCTCTTGAGTGTGTGAGCGCAATCCTCTTCACCTGATAGCACGATCGACTGGACAGCCGACACAAGCAAAACGCACTTGCAAGAGGAAGGACCACCGTATTGGGCATGAGCCTACCCAGGGCAGCAACACCATTTGGGGCTCTGTCGGTGGGGCGTTGGATATGGTCACATTTTTTTATGTACAGGCAGTTTATGCAGGAATATAATACCCCCGTCGTAGCAGACCTTCGTACTAAGAGCGAATTTCTAAAAACTTTTGCTTTATGGAAGTACATTTGATATGTTCAAAGAAGTAGATACATTACATACATTATTAGATTTTACAATAAGAAAAATAAATGGGAAAGCAAAACTATATAATTCATGGGTGATAGTGTATGTATAATTTTAATCGTGAGCGAAGCCACGGGTTCTTCTAGTATATATATATATATATATATATATATATATATATATCCTTATATATATATGAAAATGAACGAACGGTGTTTTTGGTGTCTGGGGACATCAAAATGAAAAGTTACGGTGGTCCCGTGCTTAAGTCTTACCATGCCGCCTACGGTAATAGCTACTTCCCTATAGGGGGAAATTCGCTAAAATGGGTTTAACCGAGGATGTAAGACTTGGGTTGAGGAAATTTACTCAACAAAAAATGGGTAAAATCGGGGATTTTTGACGAGGTACAAGGATTTTTTGGAATTCAAGGTATTTTATTTTTTGAACGAAAGATGGTATTGTATTTGGTATAGTTGTCCTGTATTATTGGTTATTTCGTTGCAGTGTTACCAGAAACCGGGTATTAGCCCGGTTTGCGGGTATTTTAATGGCCGTTTGAGGACTTAATTGAGAGGATTAAGAAAAATCAAGTAAAATCGGGGATTTTAAACTTGAGCTGCGGGGATTTACCCGGTAGGCATCCTAAATACATAAAAAACGGCTAAAGCCGGGGATTTTGAATTATGGTTTGCTTTGCAAATATATCCAATGTCCATGTAAGGTGAGAAAATAATTTGGGTTATTTGGCGCGCCAAATTAATTGTAGCTGTTTCGGCCCGCGTTTGACGTTTGTAAAACAAGTGATTTCGTCGTAGTGTGGTGAAAAAGATTTTTGCCACACAACGCCGCGACGTAATCACCTGTTTTACTGACTTTATTTGGTAGCCGAAACCAGCTTTTTACCGCCAGAGGGCCAAAAACTTTCGGCCCTAGAACCGAAAGTCAGCTGATCATTTATTTGCTTGAATGCTTGAAACACGATCTCGAGCCTGCAAAACCTCATTTTCATTTTCAGCCATTGTTGCGAAATATATTACAACAGTGCTTATTTGTATTGTATTACTAGTATCACATACTGTAAAAAAACTTCATTATTTTCATTAACTAGCAACATATTTGTGACTTTTTTACTGACGCTATTGGAACTAGACTTACTTATAAATACATATGTTTTATATATTGAAGTCATGTCACTTTATTACCTAATGCTGGTATGCTTTATTATTGTATGCTTTATCACTTTATTACTTTATGCTTAGTAGTCAATTGTGTTTTAAGAGTTTGGTAAATAAAACGCAATAATACCCTTTGATAGGGGAGGATATAAAGTGTGTGATTTAATTGACATACTAACTATAATGTTAGAAATTAAAGGGTGGGGGGTGGTTGTCATGCTTTGGGGGGGCATTAGGCTTGGTTTGGGGGGGGGCATGCGCCATCGCTCTTGGGGGGCTGGGCACCCCTGCACAGTGAACTTAAACGACTTCGGAGAAGCAAAAAACTCTTAACTCTTTTTTACAATGGTACACTATGTTCAAATAAATTTTATCTTGAGAATTGGAGATCGCGTTCACCTCTGCACTGCCTTGCGCGGCGATAAATAATAAATGCACAAATTTAACATGGCCTCTTATATAGCCGCATTTCCAAACGTCGCCGGCGCGAGTGCCGCGCGGAAAAACGAAAACTACCGTGGGTAGGGAACCGTAATGAGTACATAGTTATTGAAAACTCGAAACTATTTAATGGTACCACTGAAAATTCTATAATTAATTGGATCTGTAGCCCAGAGCGCCCTTTGCAGCCGATCGTCGTATTCGACTTTCACAGCATTACTTAAAATTTTGAACTATGTTTTGTGTAAATTACTTTTGAACCATAGGAGAGCCTCAGCCTCAAAGCCCCCCCCCCCCCCCAGCAGTGGGGGCCGTCGTCGTTCAACCCCGGGGCCCTAGACCGCTCTCCCCGGCCCTGGTTATAAGTAAATTTTTTTAACAGAGTCATTTGCCTTCGACAACCTACAGGCTAGTTAGCGAAACTGAGCAAATTACTTGCTAAACTTATATTAAGTTTCGTACCTTTGAATATTAATGATATTACAGTTCGATTTTAATGTTAACAGTAATACAAAGAATTTTGCTGTCAAATAACACGATGAAAAAAATTATCTATGGACTTACAGCACGAGCACTAAACATGGCAATTTTATTTTTGCAGTTTGCTATAAATAACTTACGTAAGGTTTGGACTATCTCGCTTTCACAAAACCTCATAATTCTTTATAATAAAAGTATTTTAAAATTATTATCAACTTCTCTTTTCTACACAATTGACGTCCTGTCCCTCAATACCCAGAACCCAGTTCCAAGAACAAGAATAGAAGCGGTTGCGCGACGATGGCGCTGGTGTGTGCGTATTTTGCTCGTTTCCGGTCCATTCCCCTCCCCTCCCCTCTACCCCTATCAGTGTATTCTTCCAGTATTCTTCTACCTCCTTTTTCCGTTATTAGCATCAAAATTCAAAACAAGAGCAGACTTAGTTACTCTCAGTTGAAGTGTTTCTTTGAGTGTGAGACCAGTGAAAATGGATAAGTCAAGCTCCCATGAAGTTGTTGAATTAGTTGATTCTGACGACGATGGCCCCGATTTTGAGAGGTTTGTTTATTCATTAATTATTATTACTAATTTTTTTAAACCTTCGTTTTCCTGTTGGTTATCCAATTTATTATTCTTTCATTAATCTTAAGTTTTCCCATTCTAAATATTGTTTAACCTCGATTAGCCAAAGTGTAACCTAAACATCAGCAATCGCTGACGTCACGAACACGCGGCTTGTTCGTTTTCGTTATCACACTGATTTGTTAAGCAACGTCACAGTCACACTATTATCAAAATATTTATAAACACTGTTCGCAATAAACAATTGTCCTCAAATCAAAATTTGCCACCTCAAAAGTACTTCAAAACAATGTTACCTGTGCCTATCAACATGTTTCCGATGGAATGTGATAAGATCTAGGTTGTTTAAAAGAACAAAGTGGAATTTTATCAAAACGTCAGCCGTGTTTTGTACATGTAGGAACATATTTCCTCAGGGTGACCAGTTAGTTATTTACAGTTCCAAACAAACATTAAATTGTCCACTGATTAACAATTCAATTTCGGAAATGTATGCGTGCTGTATAGGCCAGTCATTCTACGAAAATTAACATGGGGAACCTAAAAAAACTGCAAGAAAAGGTTTTTTGATGGGATTCTATTTAAAAAAATATGAATTTTAACATATCCAAAGTTTACCAGAATCGGACCATGGGAACCTCACTAAAATCACGTTTCAAAATGGCGGCTTTTCCCACCATACAACAATTTAAAAAAAAAAAAAACATTCAACTGCATTTTGTATCAATGTTTTTCGAGAAATTGACTTTGGACCACCGCCAATCATCACTGGGCGATCTATATATTAAAAAAAATTGGTTTTTCTTTTCCGAGTCCGTTCGGTTCTTCTACTCAACCGATTTCCATAATTGAGGTCTTAAATTAAAGGTTTGCATGCGCAGATTTGCCATCAAGCATTGGCATTCATTTATCTGCAGTATTACTCGAGTTATTCACAAACGCAACTTCCTCCCTGTACATTTCTTATGAGAGTTAAATATGGTTTTCCTTTTCCGAGTTCGTTTGGCTCTTCTACTCAACCAATTGTCATAATTGAGGTCTTAAACTAAAGGTATGCACGTACAGATTTGCCATCAACTATCGGCATTCATTTATCTACTGTATTACTCGACCAAAAAACATAAATTTGATAATTTCCCGGATTTTTAATTCAATTAAAGATATATTTCCCCAATTCTAATTACGTAATTCTATATGTTTTGTCCTAAGAACCTTCCATGACATACCAGCTTTCATTTCAGCTATTGGTTATTAAGATCGGACGTACAGTTCGTGTCAGAAAGGAAAAGAGAGTGTCGGACCGGTCCAGGTAGGCCCGGGCAGCCCTAACCCGCTGTTGTCACAACACCTATTGTTGTGAGGCCGGCCGGCGACGGGGGTGGGCAGCCCCCACGCCTGTGTCATTGACTGCGGGCCGCTTCGAAATTCCTTATACCAGGAATTACTCACGAAATAACTCGCCGGCCGGCCTCACGACAATAGGTGTTGTGACAACAGCGGATTAGGGCTGCCCGGGCCTACTTGGACCGGTCCGACACTCTCTTTTCCTTTCTGACACGAACTGTACCTGAAGCACGCTGCTGAATTCCGAACAATACAAAAAAACTTTGTTTTTCTTTCCCGAGTCTGTTTGGCTCTTCTACTCGACCGATTCCCATAATTGAGGTCCTAAATTAAAGGTATGTACCCACAGATTTGCCGTGAAGCATCGGCATTCATTAATCTACTGTATTACTCGACCAAAAAACATAAATTTGATTGTTCCCCGAATTTTGAATTCAATTGAAGATATATTTCCCCAGTTCCAATTACGTAGGCCTAATTCTATTTATGCTTTAGTCTAAGAACCTTCAGTGAAATACCAGCTTTCATTTGAGCATTGATTATTATGATCGGACGTATCTGAAACACTCTGCTGAATTCCGAACATCACAAATCTTATTTATGTAATAATTAGGTTTTTCTTTTCCGAGTCTGTTTATGGTCTGATCTTAATGAAATTTGGTACAGACGTGTAAAGGGATAATCAATCGGTCGAATTTGTGAACCAGCCCGATCGGACCACCGGAAGGGGGGGGTAAAGGGGGATAGACCCCCCTAAAAGTGTTTTTTTTAATTGTTTATATAGAAGAACAAAATTTATTCAATTTTTGTTGGCATCATTGAATGCAGCTAAAAAAAATAAACAATTTAGAATTTTGAATCACTGGTCTATGTCCATTGGTTACCAAGATATTGAAAGTGGTAAACACAGTACGTTGTCCCAATGTTAACCTTATGGGAAATAAGTAAAATTCTATATATCTTACTTATTTCTCAACATACCTTGATAAAACTTGGTTTGTGGCTTCATCTCGATGAGATCTAATGTATAATAGTCTAAAATTCCTGATATTTCCATTTCAGTGGCAGCAAACCTGCATACTCATTACCCATCTTATTCTTATAGAGCTTACAAAAACATCTCAAATCTCGCTATGTTGGGCATGTTGGCTTGAACTATGTTCTTTTGCATGAAATTCGCTGAGTATGCAGTTCTGCAACGGGGGTATTTTAGCATGGTATATAGTTAGTTTGAAAAGTCGTATGTGCCGAGCTGACATGTCGCTGTCCCGAAAACTTTAAGTAGGCTACAGAATATCTCAATAAATTCCTACTTTTTTCCTTCGTGGAACAAATTATTACCAATTTGGTAATAAATCGTTGTATAATTGGTTTTCTGAAATTCCAAGATATCCGGGCCCAGTTACATGCACCTCTTTTCAACTTAGGCAAGTGTCGTGCAAGTCTCGTAGAAGTTGTGAAGCTGCGTTGCATGTGACATTAATTTTGTAAATGAAGAATTATTTGATTTGAGTTGATTTTGTGTCTTGGTACCAAAATTTACTGCTGCGGAGCAGCATGGGTCCTCTAGTTGGTTCTAAATTTTGACAGAGTTTACATTTTCGGCCGCCATCTTGGATCCGCCATTTTGGATATAAATATTTTTTTCAAATGTAAAGATGGTGATGTGACGCATCATTATGGACTAGATTTTTAGCCTGAACACAATGCTGAAATCCGTTTTTGAAAATATACATTCGTTAAAAAGATATGCTCAAATAAAAATTCATCCCTATACATTTCTTACGGACGTTTAATTTTTTTAAAGATTTTTTAAGAATTATGTCTTATTTATTCGGTTCTAATTAAGGTATGGAGTTCGTTTTGGTCTTAAAATACTCAGTCAGTTAACGGCTTTTATATGAGCTATTGATCATTAAAATCGAACGACTGCTGGACGAGCTATAAGGCTAAAATCGACACGAAAATCCATTTTTTACAAATTTGTTTTCTGTCAAAGATAATATAAAAGAACATGACCCATCCTATTTTTGTCAGATTTCAATTATCAATATGTCAAATAAAAGCTAGTAGATCAGCGCGTGTTTCATAACCAATTCAACTTGCAGGCCATGTTTGGGACTTGGAGATACAAATCTTTAAATAATTAAGAAATTTTGAAAAAAATGATTTTTATGATGGTTTGAGGTCTATATTTCACCTCAAACTCAACCGATTTAAATGATTAAGAGCTTAAATGAAAGCCAATAATGTACTGAGTTAATTAAAACATAAAACTGTTTGGAATCTCTGTTAGTTTTCTATGTATGAGTCATTAATTAAATACAATTTACGGAAGTGAACAGATTTTATGGTAAATGAAGGTTCATAATTCAGTCTAAGTAAGTCCGATTTTAATGATCCATAGCTCATATGAAAGCCCAGAATCTTCTGAGTAATTTGAGGGGAGAACGAGCTTTTTAATCCATTTAGGACCTGCGCTATGAATCTTTGACAGAAAACAAATTTGTAAAAAATGGATTTTCGTGTCGATTTTAGCCTTATAGCTCGTCCAGCAGTCGTTCGATTTTAATGATCAATAGCTCATATAAAAGCCGTTAACTGACTGAGTATTTTAAGACCAAAACGAACTACATACCTTAATTAGAACCGGAGATATAAGACATAATTCTTTAAAAATCTTTAAAAAAATTAAACGTCCGTAAGAAATGTATAGGGATGAATTTTTATTTGAGCATATCTTTTTAACGAATGCATATTTTCAAAAACGGATTTCAGCATTGTGTTCAGGGTAAAAATCTAGTCCATACTGATGCGTCACATCACCATCTTTACATTTGAAAAAAAATTTATATCCAAAATGGCGGAACCAAGATGGCGGCCGAAAATGTAAACTCTGTCACAATTTAGAACCAATCACCCAATGATGATTGGCGGTGGTCCAAAGTCAATTTCTCGAAAAACATTGATACGAAATGCAGTTGAATGTTTTTTTTTTCAAAAATTTTTGGTTGGTGGGAAAAGCCGCCATTTTCAAACGTGATTTTAGTGAGATTCCCATGGTCCGATTTTGGTAAACTTTGGATATGTTAAAATTCATATTTTTTTAAGTAGAATTCCATCAAAAAATGTTTTCTTGCAGTTTTTTTGAGGTCATCGCGTAAATTGACTGGACTACTGTAATACTAAAGTTTCCCACTCTCTGCAGGACTATAGAACATGTGTATAAACTGCCTAGAAATTAGCGCAGGGGAACATCCACGGTATAAGTTATGTCACTGTATATAATTATTGTCGGTGTCGTTGTAAAAAGTAAAACAAGACCCCCGCTGTATTTCAACTTTCAAAACTTAGCAACAATTATCAAATAATTTATTTTTGTAGTTATGTAGAATAGTGTAAAACTAACACAATGTTCAGCATTGTCAATCCAACAGTATATTTCTATAAGAAAAATATAAATTATTCACAGTTTAAATATTAGGATTGATGATCGGAGCCATGGGACAATATTACTTTTATTCACTGTAAATTGGCAGAAAAAATTCAAAATTTCAAATAGGGCCTAATGTAATAACATAAGTTTTTGTTACAACTTTAAAATATTCATCAGTATTCATGTATTACAATCAATCAAACCTCAGTTTTTAAAAATCGTTTGTAAATAATTCTACTTTGTTTTAGCAACCTCATGTCGAGGAAGTTGTATATTCTCTTTTGAATAATAAAAATGTAAAATTAAAAAGAAACACTGTATAAATATACGCTAGTTTGTACTTTTTAAAACAGTTTACTACCCCTCTTAAGTTTTTTTTACACATTCTGCTTAAGCTGTGCTTAAAGTGCCCAGTGTGTGTTATAAAATACCTGCCTTATTATAAATTACTCCTATTCTGATAATGAAATATATAATCTTCCTAATTGCAAGGCATTTTATATTCCACTCCAGCATGAGATGCACACACTGGGACGACGGGTTGTAGGAAAAATGTGTATTTATTGCTTTATTCAATTTCAGGCACCCTATTGTAAAAGAAGATTTAACTGCAGAGGATATTTTTCGTTGTGAAACACAAATGATCGACACATATGGTAAGTACATACAAGCGAGTGAACAAAGAGTACCGGTATAGTAATAGAATAATATTAATTCTTTGGTCATTTTTCAGACATGGTCTTTGTCTGTTGTCTATGCTGTCCTGCCAGAATACGACAATGGGATGATTTAATATTATAGCAATTCAACTAAAATAAACTAATAAATTTTTCACTGCCTCCATTCAGATGGGATATTATAATAAACTATAACATTTTGAAATCACAATATGGTAGGATATATAGTCTGTGTCTTTTACCTTGTATGATAATTAAATTAAACAACAAGGAAGGAGGGAAATTGTTTATTATTTTTTTGAGTAATGAATCATAAAAAATGTAGACTCTTTTAACGGTGTAAACATGGAAAAAGAACATTGTAACTCAAAAACTTCATAAACTACATTATACAATTTTGGTTCATTCAAATCTATGAAAGGTACGTACTGAAATTATAATTTTAAAAAACTATTTTCAGATTTTCCAACATATTTTTCCTATTTCCATTTTTATTACTTTCTCTCCAAATAGTATATTAGTTGCTTGATATCACTTGAAGGCTTAAAAACTGTAACGTATAAGTTACATTGAAATTTGATGGTCCATTTCTCTATTCACTCACAGATCTGCAGATTTTGTTTTGTGATTAATGCTTAAGATTTCCAAGAAGTGTTTTTAAACTTTTATCCTGTGGTTGAACATTTTACATACAAATATACACAGTATAATGAGAAAAGAGTTTTAAATGTGCTCTAATATTCTACTGTAAAAGAGCTATTAAAGCTTAAGTTAAATTATTACAAAAAACTTTTCAGCATTTTGCTATAATTTATCATTGATTTTAAATTAAAAATTTATACAACTCCTTTACTGACTCCTATTTAATATACTTTTAAATTATTTCATTTCTGTAATACGTTTATCTGATTAGGCCGTCAAGAATATAGAAATCCTGAGACTCACCAAGTGGAAAAGGTTACCCATGCGTTTTCCTTCTGCAACCATTCCGATATTTCTGATGACGGTAATAATTGATTTTAATGTAATTCTTCAGTTGATATGATTTACATTTACATTCATAAATGAAATTCACTGCGATAATGGTAAAAAATCACAGTGGTAATGAATGGTTAAGGCCCGTCAAGCACATTCAAATATAGAAAACTCTAAAATAAAAGGGTTTTAATTAAATTTTAAACTTTTAAATCAGAAAATTTTGTTCGAAGGTAAAGATGTCAAAACGCCATCTTGCATTGGGTCTGTAATGGAACTGAATTACTACAGAAACTAATAAATGTTACGTTTATTAGAAAATAATAATTTTTTTAACATCAAAATTGAATAAGTAAATATAAATAAAATTAGTTTAGCAAAATTCAAAATATGTAAGCTCTTGGATGCTATTAAAGTAGATTTTCACTTATTAATACTGGCAGGATTTAACCTCAATGGAAGTTGCCTCGTTATGCATAAATCTGGATGATTCCTTTTCTGAATTATGGAACACTTTGATTTTGTGATATTCACAGAACTATTTTACTACAGAGCTCACTGCTCCACCTCAAGACCATTTTGTTATTCCACTTTTAATTTTTATTGTGTATGTAATTATTTATATAACTATGTATAGTAAAAATATATAATTAAAATGAGAGGTGCACATTATGGTCTAGCCTGATGCGAACCCAGATCAGTTGATTTTATATATAACGTAATTCTATGGGGCTATGAATAAGCTTCCACACCATGCCCCTCTAGCGTGTCTGGTCTCATCAAAAACTCTGGTCTTATCTTTTTAACTCATGAATAAAAAATTAGTGTTTAAATTAGTGTTTTATTTTAGTGTTGGAAAAAGTCATCAGAGAAACATGGAAAGATCTATTTGCACTCACAGGACCCCACGATAATTCACTCGTAGACGAATGGCCCGACAGGATCAACTACGTTGACAGCCCTACACCTGGTAAGTACTACTATTGATCATATAATCAATTGTACTACAGTTATAATCAACTACCAGTCTTGTAGGTAATAGGTTTATCCTAATTTTTTTTAAGTTCTTGTGAATGAACATTGGACGTAGAAAGTACCTCTGTTTATTCCATTAAGACTAAAAAAAATTAGGATAAACCTACCTACAAGACTGGTAGTTGATTATGACTGAAGTACAATTGAGTCTGATGTTACCTGTAGTGGCGGGGGGGGGGGGGGGGGACTGAAAAGGTAGGTACAGTACACCTCGGATTATCCGGATTAATGTGGCGGAACACCGATCCGGATAACAAAAAATCCGGATAATCCGAGGTCATTACAATATCGCCTGAATAGCGATCACGTACCTTAGCCCCTGCTAAATTGATGCTGCAAACGAAGTATGAAGACTGTACAACATGTTATTCTTTCAAGCTTGCTCCGCATAAGTACCATTTTTCTAACTGCGCTCGATTCCTCCTGTCACCGTACTTGTCCCAACACCCATTTCCTTAGCTAATTGTTTACTTTATTCTCCTGCGTCAAGTCTTTTGACACAGTTAGTTTCTGTTCTAAAGTTAAAACCTTTTTTTCCTGTTACAACCACCCATTTTGAAATTCAATATCAGTTCACACAAAGAGTTCACATCTGTAAACACTTAAAGTGACAACAATAAACTAGCTCGCAAAATTACCATAGGCTAAGCTTATGTTGATTTCTGCTATCGCCCCAAGTAGCAAACCAAAAGACTACGTTCACGGAAATGCTGTAGTGTACTGTTTTGGCGATGCGACTCCTTTAATTATTGTGATTCCAAATGCGTACACTGATGCTGTGATGCATTTGCTGTTTACTTTTAGTAGGCGCATTTCACTCGTGAACTCGCTAAAATCACTTTTTGCCGTGATTAAAATTTTTTAAGTTCTCGGATGGACAGGTCCGGATAATCCGGGATCCGGTTAATGTGGGGTCCTGATAATCCGAGGTGTACTGTATTAGCATTTTGTAATTTAAAGACGGCAAAATATAGAGAAGGTAAAAGCGGTAAAACAAAAGCTGACTCTACTTCAGGTTTTACCATTAGTAAACTATTTTGGGTATATTTCTAGCGAAACGTAAGGATATTGGGTCTCAGTACAAAAAGTTACCATCATGGGGTTATCCTCTAGGGTGTACCGTTAAAGAGAACATTCTAATACCACCGGTACCAATAAAAAAAAGTTAACTGAAGCTGTAATCTAATAAAAGCCATTTTCTAATAAAAGCCAAAAAAAAATTTTCAACGATACAATGAGCACTGTAATGAAGACATACCTGAATTCAAACTCACCGCATGGCTACTGACCTTTTTCTTAGGCTACGACATGGTATTATGAGTGCTGATCGAAGAGAATTTAATTTATTGAGTTGCAAAATAGTAATAGTTATTTTGTAAATGCAGTGGTATCTCGGAGTAAAGTGACAGTGTTATGAAGTAGAATTATGGTTTGCCTTGAAAAGCGTTTTCTGTCATCAGTTTTCGTTTAGTTACCTCTGACTCCATAAGGCCCCTATTAATTTCTTGAACATCAGAACACTTTTTGCGTTGCAAGGAGCAGAGTGTCATCTTCAGTTTTCAAAATGTTAATTAATTATATAACCCAGTTTTTTATATTTATTTTGGTTTAAATCTAGCTTTCAACAAAAACTACTGTTAAAACAATAATCTGCATTTTAATAGGCAAGCATGATTTTTTACATTTTTTCTCCAGTTATGGGCATTGTAGGAAAAATCCAAGCACACCGTTAGAAAAGTATTTTACTATAAGTACTAATTTACTATAGTTTTGAGAATTGTAGAAAATTAAATTTTAAATTGGAAAAAATAACTCAAACATGGGCTCTATGGATTGACACGTTGGTTACGGAATACCCTAACATCAAAATGTAAATAATACAGTAAAAATCTTTTTAGCAATGATGAGTAAAAACTGAACTCAAATATTTTGTGGTTTAATTTCGGCCAGTATCTTAAGCATACTTTAGTAATAATAAAGTCATAGATATCGAATAATCTCTATGTATTTCTAATATAAGCTCTTTACTATCCAGCAATCGTTGGCCAAATTTAATCCCATGCATTTGACATGACCCTCTTTTAAATGACTCTGGCCTATCATATTTTTATTGTTTTAGGCATTGAAAAACCATTAGGTTCAAGCGAATCAGAAGGCTCTTGTAGGAATTGTGATTTAAAAGTGCTTCGCAACTTGACCAAACATCATCTTGATCAAAATATGAAAAGTGAAGTACAAGAAGAAAAAGAAGATATTTTATTTCACGATTGAGTTTCAACCCTTTATTTAAACATTTTATATTACTTAAAATCATTGTTATATAGGGATTATTTTCCTCCTATAATCACTCATGTTATTCTTCTTAAATTTTTTGTTATTTTAATTTAAAAATTAAAATAATCCCAATTAAGTTTGTGATGTGTAATTTGCCTTAAGAACACCATCAGCAATGGTTTTATCAATAAAGTTTTTTTTCATGAAAAACACCAACTTTCATTTTTGCATTATCCTTAAATTGATTTTAATACAAAAACCCATTTCAAAGTGCTTTGTCAAAGTTTGAGAAATCTCTAAACATTGCCTTTGACTGGAATTATATGGGTCCAGGTGTTTGCTGTAAATATTTAAAGAAAGGTAGCCCTTTACATTTATGTCATTTAAAACATTTTTTTAATGGCACATTTATATTTCTACAGTACGTGGAAAACAACCATCCAAAACTAATGAATATTTCTTTTAACACCTTAATGAATTTTTACTGATTGAAACAAAACAATTAATCAGGTAGAGTAGGTTTTATAAGAAAGGAAATAATAAGTCACTAGAAGTTTCTGGTAGAGAGAGAGAGGGGGCAACTCATTATTCCTTGCCAATCATTTAAATCGCCAGTTTCATGAATCCAGTCGAGCACAAGAGCTATCACCATGGACGCTAAGAATGTTAACGCAGCAAACTACACCGTTGGCAGTGGCCATCTTGGATATGAGGTAATGTTTCATAGTACTTATACAATAGCAGTTATTGTTCAAAGTGTGTTGGAACTGCAGAAAAGGAGCACTGATATTGGACATAATTAATTTTAAAATAAGTTTGACTTTTACCAATTTTAGTTAGGCTAATTTAGGCTACAAATGTTCATTCTAATCACCTATCATCGAATACTAGTATTTTATTAATAGTCAAAGGTTCTGTCTCTTAGGCTTAACAGTAGTCTGCCTATCTTGAATCGATATTAAACTTAGGATTTTAATTGAATCTATTCAAACCAAAGAACTATAAAGATTTATAAAACTGATCCAAACATTGATCACTTCTCAGTCTCATTGATCACATTGATCAGTCTCTGAGTTGATTGACTTCATAATTTTGACTTCCTTACTTCAATTTGACGTTGAATATTCATCTTTTTTTATTGCTTGAGCTACTCTGCTATTTATTAAGATAATCCAAAAATTAAGTTGGTCACAATATTAGGTAAAATAATAAGGTGCCAATGAAATATTTTGCTTTCAGTCTATCCTTTGCCAATTATGAACCTAATAATTTCAACAACCTTTTTTTCAACACCTGACTTTACCGAACTTGAATTTCGCAGGAGACCAAGTGGTGTGAGCACACGGTGATCATCCTCTCGGTGTTGATGACGGTTAACATGATCGCTCTCATGTGCTGCTATAGGAGTGAGTACAATAAATAGGCTAGTACGATTATGCGATGCTATCATTATTTTTTTTAAATTATAAAAAAAGGAGAATCAGAATTGTAACTAAAAAACTCAACATAGCGGTTGCATTTTTGTATTTTTCTATTCAAATTTATATTTATGATTTCAATCTCAAATTTCCACCTATTGATTTGTCCTATATAAAATATTTAAGCTTGCTATTGTTGAAATTCTTGAGTCTGTATTATATCTGGTATTGTTGGCATTATTTGATCGAGTCTCAAGTAAGTTGGTATAGGGCATAGAAAACTGAACCAGTATTTATTAGTTTTCTATGATACATGCAGATTATGGTGATATTTGAATTAAGGGTTAGTAGGCCTAATTTATTTTTCTTAATGCTTAGAAATATACTGTATCATTAAGACCACTTTTAAAATTTAAAGAATTACAGTACAGTGAATGTTGACAGTTTTCATATTTTATCAAATTTTGGGATTTTTCTATGGGTATTTCACACAAAAAAGGAGGGGTGTCCATAAAATATTTCAGAAAAGAGTGAACTATTTCATGTTCTACTTATGTAAAATTTTCAGTAAATATAAATAAAAATTGTTAGCCTACCAAAAGAGTGAGTATATAATTTTTGTGTCCCAATGTAAGTTTTTTAAAAACTCCAACAAACCGCTCTGTTCCAGTGCTGCTGCTGGGGAAGATTCGTCAGTTCCTGGACAGTCTCGTCCGAGGGGCTGTCATCGAGGCCCCCGGGGTCCCTGACATTGGAAGTCGCAGCCACAGACCTTCGAACGACAGCCTTCACTACACCTCTCCCAGTCAACGACCATCTAGTGGGAGCCTTCACTACACATCTCCCAGTCAACGACCATCTAGCGGGAGCCTGTACTACTACCCAAATCCCGGACCCTCCACCGTCGTCATTAACAACATCGGACTCTACAGTGACATGGTGAAGACCCCCACCGCTGCCGCTAGTGCCACTGCCATCGCAGGAGTGGCGGAGAAACAACTCGTGATGCTGCGCAACCCGGGGTTCTCATTGGAGGAATCGTCCGAAAGCACTGCAGGAGGTGAAACAAAAAGTAATGAGAGGGAGAGGAAAATCAGCGTGTTTATGGATAGGCCGCTGCCAGCACTGCCAGGGCAAAGTGGAGAGAGGGAAGATGGAATGGATGAATCCCGGTCTATCGAGAGAAGGAAGAAAAGTTCAACTGGATCTGTGGTTTCCAATTTTCATAAAGGTATTTACTGCAAAAAATGTAGTTCCTACATGCCATCATTATATTTTTTATTCACTACATTTGGCTCACGTTATGATTATTTCCTAAGATAAAAATATTAAGTTAGGACCTGTAAGCTAGTGATCAGGGACTATCCAAGGGGATAGTCTGTGGGGTCCAGAACCTCCTTCCCGTGAAATACTTTAAAAAAATAATGAATTAACTCCGGTTACAAATTATACCCACTGTTTATTCTTTTTCATACTGCAAATATATGTAAACCTCATTAAAGCCAAATTTTTAAAGCATAAAGCTAGGTTAACATAAGACATGGTGATATTGGCAAAAGCTGATATTGGTGATATTGATTTGCTTTTTACTTTTTGTTTGTAGTTAACAAACTAAACAGTGAATTTTAAAGTAGTACAGTAGTTTTAACGATGATTTGAGTGAGGAGTTGGGGTTTTATTTCATTAAGAAGGTGATGCCAGACATCTAGCTAGCGAACACAATTTAGTGTATTTTAGATTGCTTAAAAATAAAAGTTTATTGTTCTAACTTTCAACAGTATTCCCAGAACTTTCCCCCAAGACTCTTCAACTGTGGGGTTATCCACACTCCAGGCCCCCTGGTTGTGATATTCCCCTATTAACAAAGGTCCGCATGATGAATAATCTATCTACGCAACTTTTTAGGTCAGCTAAAATAAATTGATAAATTTCATTTTAATTGTATGGTCGGAACTCTTGAGTTGAAATTAAAATTCTGGGTAGAGAAGACATCTAGCTGCTTGAAATTGAATTTTAACGACTAAAATTACCTAAAACTAACTAACTTATTTTACTCCAACAACTTTAAAATTTTCTGGGGGTGTTGGTGAGGGCTAAATGTTCTGAGCTGTTGGCTAATTTCATACCCTCCAAACCCCCGCGGTCCTCCCTTTTCCCGAGATCCTGGCTACCCTACAGTGATCCTGCACCAAATGGTTAGCAGACCATAAATTTAAGTCTGGACATAACATTTTTATGATAGCAAATATTTTTATCAAAAGTATGAAGAAGAAGAAAGGTATTACATGTCTTAACAAACTAAAATTAATTTTTAAAACATGCTACTTTACCTTGTTTTTTTACATGTATGTTATTTGGTTTTTGTGATGCCGTTTCAAAACCTCCGCTAGGTTAAACAGTTGAAGATTTTAGAAAAATTGTAACTTGATTGGGTCACATGTGTCCTGGGTCTAAAAGGAGGACACATTAACCACCTTTGAGTTGTAGCCATTCCCTCTTCCCCCATTAGTGAAGTGGTTTCAATAAGGGATCGGAGAAAATAATTAATTAATTATTTAGAAGATAACATATGTTAATACGTTTTTAAGTAAGGTAAAATAACAACATTATACGTTTAGCATTTTCATTAAATAAGTTAAATCTTCTAGATTTAAAATATTCCTGTTCATGAGTAGGGTAGACCGGGGCATATTTACGCATGGGGCACGTTTACGCTGTGACATTATTTCAAAACCGGTTATAGCGGGCGCGCCACCAGTCATGTCAGGTCGATGCTGCTACCTAACGGGCGCTTCCACAACAATTTTATCGTCAGTGGAGTGTGGTGTTGTAGATGGTGGATGAAATCTGTTTTCTTACAAGGCGAGTAAATCTTGCTATATATTTTTTTATGCTTATTGTTAGCAAAGAGTGCAGAATTTATCATAAACAATTATACAGTAATAAACAGCAGTTTCTTCTTAATTAACTGATGTATTTGCAAGCAAAGAAAAGTTAACGGATTACATTGCACATTTAATATAAAATCAAACATGGCGTAGGGGCACGTTTACGCAGTTGAATCGGGGCACGTTTGCGCATACTTTGACTGCCTAAACGTGCCCCTAAAAATAATTTTAATTTTCATCTTCACTTTTGTATGCTGATTAATCATGCGTGTCATCATTTAAGCCTAATATACTTGTATTTAGCCAACTAGAACTAATTTATACTTTAAATAGTAAAGTTAAATATTTGTTTATTTTAATTATGTTCTGATTTTCTAAAGATGATGATAAATTACGTTTTGAAAACCAGAAAAAGAAGAAAAATAAAATAAGAGCTAAAAGACCAATAAATCAATTGTAGATTATTAACTAACTGTAAGTTATTCCCCATTTTGTAGTATATGTAAAACTGCCCCGAACCCGGGGTAGGTTTACGCACCCGAAATTAACATGAATAATAATTTCTTGTCCTGTAATAAAAATAAAAAAGTTAACATTCTATATATAAAATTAAACCTTATTAACCACTGAATAAAACTGTCATGTTTAAAACTTCAAAAGAACGACCACGAATTGAAAAAAAATATTTTAAAAAATCCGCCTTAATGTGCCCTGGTCTACCCTACCCAATTTTAAAACAGCCTATAAGCACAATACTGAATGACTAGAGCCTCAACGTCGTATTTAATTACCTACAATTTAATTTGGGAAACAAGTTGATTTTTGAGAGGGGTGTGTTGGTAATTGCATAGTTAAGTACAAAAACATTTTATAACTGTCAGTGCCGGACTGGCTGCTCTGTAGGCCCTCGGCAAAAATTTATCGTGGGCCCCCCACTTGCGAATGTTTTACACCCATTGTAATATAAAAAACTTTTTTGAAATTCATTATTCTCTATACATTTAGCATACATTTATTAATATTAACATAAGGCCAATGAAATAAAGAAAATAAGTACCCTTTGAAACTAGGAAATTAGGTTATAAATATGGTAATGCGTGTGTAATTTCATAGAAATAGATTTATTAAAGGGTATTAAAAAACAATAAGTCTATGTTAATATATTAATAAACAAAATTTAATGTGTGTCAATTTCTTAGAAACACATATAAGATTATATCTTAAAGACCATAATTAATATGTATATTGTATAAACTACTCAGTTTCTTAAAAAACATGAGTATTTTCAAAAAACCTGTATACGATTATTTTTGAGTGCATAACATAACAATATGGATCTTTTCCGTTAATTCATTACCACTATTGTTTTGCTCATGATTCCGTTAATTCACCACCAATTCTATTTTAAATTGAAGTAGGTTTAGTTTACAACATTTTACAGTATTTCCTATTTAAAAACCACAAGAAAAAAATTAGGAAATTAAATAACGAAATTGAAAACTCACACAATTTATTGATTGACGACGTCCCTCTTTACTGTGGTGGCTGAAATGTGTAATATGTTCCAGCATTCATTCAAACAGATTTTCCGGTCCGTATTTTTTACGCCACATGTACTCGCGTAAGTAGCTATTTAAGGGTATCTTCTGTTATATCCCCGCATTTACAAACTACTCTCCATAGGCTGAGAATTGATCGGGATGAAACTAATACTGCGAAATAATATTTTTACTCACCATTTAAACGTTTAATTGTTGGGAAAAGAGTATTATAACAACTTTCTAACATCAATCTTGACACACAAACACAAAAACAATACACATATTAATTACGTTGTTACACTTTAAAGTTACTTTGGTGGCCAGAACTACTTAATGTTTTTGATGAGTTGGTTAGGTTAGGTTAGGTTGTGTTAGGTCCTAACATCAAGCGATAACAAATACTACAACAGCTGGCGTTCAATGAACGTAAAAAACGCACAGAACTCTCCTCACTGTTGCATTCACTTGCGACACTTAAAAATTCATTGTAGCCGCTCGCTAATCACTGGCCGCTGAGCGCGCGGTCCGGTTATCGCTGTGCTATAAGATAAGGCTTTCACAAATAGTGCAGGTAAAGGAAACCCCAAATTCAATATTCCTGATTACTCAGAACGACTTTCTTTACTGTATTTCAGATTCTGAGTGGTGGTGAACTAACGGAAAACAAAAGAAAATAGTGGTGGTGAATTAACAGAAAAGATCCAACAATATAATTACATTATCAATATGTTGATTGCTGAATGTAGGCTATCTAACGTAGAAGACAATTTTACAAAAAATGTCAAGATTTTTGAAAAAAAACATCTGTAGTATTACTAAGTCTCTGAATGTATGATTTTTATAAGTCGTTTATTATTGAAGATACGACCTTGGACCTAAGGACCTTTTTCATTTTAAGTAATTTTTGTGATTAAAATGACGTTTGTCTGCTATTCTATATCATCCCGTTATCGAGATACAGTTGTTTTCTGCATAGAGCTTTCCGCCATGTTTGCCCCCCCCCTCTCCTTATGTCGTCGGCCACCTGGAAGGTTGACGACATGCGTTAACGGTATCAGAATACTCCACACAGCAACAGTAAGTGACAATATTTAGTCAGACTAGTATACAAAACTCACAAACTTAACCTAATTTCGTGAAAAAAATCGACCGAAATTTCTATATTTTCATGTTTTATTTAATATATCTTTTATCAATCTAGATACGACCTCGGACCTAATAACCTTTTTTAAAGTCCATAAATTTTCAAACAATATTACGTTTAAACTTACGTTCTACCTTTAACCGTTATCGAGATATCAGCGTTTTAACGCGTAGCGCCCCCCGCCATCTTTGCCCCTCTCCCCCCAAGTTATCGACCACTTGGGAAAGTGACGACATGCGTTTCCGGCATCACCTAGGTCCATATTACAATAATCTGCAAAAACATTGCGTCATACTTTTATGCATGCTCACTCTCCTTAGTAGCTCCTGGACTAGGTGGGAGTGGCGTCTAAGCAGACAGCTCACGTGGTGATAACGAATAAAGACAAAATAAATGTGTTGCCTGTGCTAAACATAGACAAATGTGTGCTGTGCAGTATTCTTATAATGTTCATTAGTCAAATTTATCAGCTATCTTATTGATAAATAAAATCAAAAATCTTATTTTCAAATAAAAATATTGTGGATTTTATTTTTAAGATTGAAAAAACGGTATTTAAATAATTTTGTATTTTTGAGGCCCATGGGCCCCTTAGGGCCGTGGGCCCTCGGCATTTGCCGACCTGCCGACCTGGCCAGTCCGGCTCTGATAACTGTTAAATACTCTATTCAAGTAAAATTTTCAATTTTTACTAATTTTTACTCTTTGGTTTTTTAAGTACAACTAAATGCAAGCATTATTAAAATTTTCACCAATCTAACTTTAAACATATTATGAAAAGACTGTGTAATATAATATAATGTAACCTGAGTTTTAACCTATACATCTTTTCCTATTGCAGATGATGGAGACATGTGTTGTTATAGTTTTCCTTCTGAACAGAAACACGTTGGCCTAACCTCAGTCAACAAACCTCCCAAAGAAACCATCAACAACAAACCAGGACTTTTAATTGATATAGAATCTTTTATTTAGTTTTGTTATCCGTTCAAATATTTAATCAACAATTTGTATTATTGTATACCTATATTTAATTGAAAACTTTTTAATTCCAACCTTGTCAGATCAACTTGACTAAAAGCTTAAGTCATAAATTATTTCTTTATCATGGGCGGATTTAGGTTGTAATCTTTGGGGATACCACCTGTTATGGGCCTAGAGGTATGAGTTCTTTATCCTCATATTCTAAATCACACATTTTAAGGTCTATTTCAAGAACCTATTTCTTTTATTTAACAACAATTAACCCATTTTATTTTTTGCTATAGGTCACTTGAATCATGAAAAGTATTGATCATTTGTAATTCGTATAATGAAAACTGCTAGAATAATCTTATTGATCATCGCAAGAAAAACATTTTGAGACCCTAAAAACACATTTTTTGTTTCAAAGCAGATTGTTTGGAAGCCGATTTGAGCTTAAAAGCAGTTTGATGAGTTATGTTTGTCGGGAAAAAATTTGGAGTTGAAAACAAACATGATGAATTTAATCAAGTGACACTATTTCGAGACAAACTTCAACAATTAAAATTCTATGACAAAAGGATAGGATGAAAAATAAATAGATCAGACAAAACCAAAATCCAAATAAAATTGGATTGAGATGGAAATCAAAATCACATTACAATATTCAAATTATGAAGATTTATGCTGGAAAGTTTTTCCTTGCAAAAATTTTACAAAAATGAGGGGTGCCAGGCACCCCCTGGCACCCCTGGAAATCCGCCCATGTTCTTTATGCGCAGCAATTATTATTATAGTAAGTATAATATGACAAAAAAGATAAATATTATGTCTTCAGTTCTGTAAATATGTTTGCATCATATAATAAAAATGTAAGTGTATAAAATGTATAAAATAAAAATGTAAGTGAAAAATGTTTTTAAGGGAATCTGATCAATAAAACAACTCAAAATTCACATACATTTTGAAAAAGAAAATTATTATTACTGTAGCCACAAATGAAGAATCTGTGCTTTAGCTAACTTAGTTACAATATAGTAGGTTATAAATATATATATATATATATATAAGTGGTGTTATAAATTATGTATGCAGTTGGAACCAAATACTTCATTTAATCTACTGTATCTACTATATATTTGTCAAATACCACTCAGTGGAAACATCGTACAGCCCAAACTACTTGATCTAGAACCTTGAAATTTTGCATGGATGTTCCTCTTAGGGCATAGGCATCCGCTAAGAACGGATTTTATAAAATTCGTAGTATAAAGGGGTTTTTGGCGAGGCCGAAGTTTTCAAATTTTCCCATTTAAAAGTATGTTGTACGATTTTTGTTTACATTTTTAATGTTCATAAAACAATCAGCTGGTAGTTAGCTTCGGAAATGTATACGTTGATACAGATGATAATAAATTGATTTCTTTGATCATGGCTTCATTGATTTTTGTTGATTTTTTTCAAGGCATAATTATGTACTATATAAAACAGTTAAGTGGCACCATCTATATTTCGGTAGCGGGAGTTATCGTTTTTCCTGGAGGCGTTCCTAATTATTTTTTATTACATCTATGCCTGTCCTGGTCTGCCTGTCCTGATTATTTTATCTGTTCTGTCTGTGACTGATTTTTCAGTCACAAACAGAATGTGCTGAAATGATATGATTCTTTGATCTATTTATGTAAAATTTTATAAATTATACAAATCCCTGATTGTAAGTTATATTTATATATCTTTTCTACTATATTTTTGACAAATACCACTGACCTATCATTGTACAGCCAAAACTACTTAACCTAGAACCTTGAAAATTTGCATGGTCGTTCCTTACAGAGTGTTGGCATTCACCAAGAACGGATTTTTTTAATTCGAGGTTTTTAGAGGTTTTTGGTGGAGCTGAAGCTTTGAAAATGCCTCATGATAATGTAATGGATGATCTTTTGTTTAAATTTCAAATTTTATCAAATCAAGCATATTAGCTTCACAAACGGATACGTTGTTACAGCTGATTTATAATCTGATTCCTTTTATCATGGTTTTATGGTTGTTTTGATGATTTTGTTAGGTTATTCGTACTATATAAAAGTTACATTTGGTTAAGTTTCGTACCTTATACGTTTAATCATAAGCTCATTATGTCGTACCATCTTTTTAGGCAGCGGGAGCTATAGTTATTTCCTTAGGCCGGTCTTTATGTTTTTAATTACAATCATGCCAGTTACAATAATTTGGCAAATACATTTTTCATCTAATTCGACGGTGTCCCGGCTTTTAACAGAAAAATAAATGCTGCAATCAGTGGTTGATCTTAAATTATTACCACCCGCCAATATTTTAAGTTAAATACCCCCGTTGCAGCAGACCTGCATACTCAGTGAATTTCAAGTGCAAAAGAACATATTTCAATCCAACATAGCGAGATTTGACATGTTTTTGTAAGCTCCATAAGAATAACATGGGGAATGAGTATGCAGGTTTGCTGCTACGGGTATGTTTAAACTGGTTGGTTTTAATTCAATAATTAGTAGATCTGAACTAGAAGAAGCCATTTACCAAGTTTTATCAAGATATGTTGAGAAATAAGTGAAATATAGAATTTTACTTATTTCCCATAAGGTTACACATTTAGACAACGTACTGTGTTTACCACTTCCAATATCTCGGTAACCATTGGACATAGAGCAGTGATTCAAATTACAAAATTGTTTGTTTTTCTGAGCTGAATTCAATGGTGCCAACAAATATTTGATAAATTTTATTTTTCTATGTGAAAAACTCAAAAAACCCATTTTTGGGGGGGTTTATCCCCCTTTACCCCCCCTTCCGGTGGTCCGATCGGGCTGGTTTTCCAACTCATTCGAATAATTACTACTTTACACGCCTTTGCCAAATTTCATTCCGATCGGACCATTTTTGCGAGCGCTATCGTGCTTACAGACACACATATATATATATATATATATATATATATTATTTTAGTTAACATTATTAAGTTAAGAAACAAAGTACCCTTTTTTGAAACATTTTTTATTTTGACAACTAGTTTCGACACATTAGTTCATTTTCAAGTCATGTATAGATAACCTATTTCAAAATAATTTTTTTTTTTTTTTTAAGTTAACATATGTTAAATTAACAGACAGTTTACAATCAATTTTTGAATTATATATAAAATTATTTGAAATTTTTACTTCTTAATTGGTAAATTTTTTCAAAAATTATATTCCCTTTTGAAAGGTGAGTTTTTATGTATATATATGTATATATATATATATATATGTGTGTGTGTGTATATATATAAAACAATATATATACAAATTTGAACGAATGGTGTTTTTGGTATCTGGGGGCACCAAAACGAAAAGTTATGATGGTCCCGCGCTTAGGTCTTACCATGAGACCTACGGTAATAGCTTCTTCCCTATAGGGGAAATTCGCTAAAACTAAGTGAATCGAGTTTGAAATACTGCCCACGGATAGCACCATAACTGTTTCGACCATTCAGCCCTTTACTGAACTTAATTGATGCCCTACTAGACAATCCAGGGACGTATTGGTAAATCTACAAAGAAGTACCTTAAAATCGACACATTTGGTGTTAAAATCGGTCTGGCCGTTTTCGATTTATAATGGTGAAAAGAAAACCTTCACTGTCTACTGTGGTACCCTACATTCTACTGTGGTATCTACGTTTTATCCTACATTCCGCCATAAAACAAACATATCTCTACATGACATATTCCTTGATATACCGTAAATATTTTCTATTCAGTCCTCTAGATTCTTCATATCAAGGTTAGACGATAATTTTTATCGTGAGCGAAGCCACGGGTTCTGCTAGTATTTTATAAAGTTAAAAAAATTTAATAAAGTTTAAGAAATTTTATAAAGTTCTGAGAAAATTATAGAGAAGTAAACATTAGTACAGTTTGCACATTTTATCTCCAGCTATGGCAGAGTCAGCTGATTGGAAGGCGCGGGGGGGGAGAGGGGGACTTTACTGAAAACATTATTCTACAGCCCCCACTGTTTGTCATACATGTTTACCAATATCATATGATATGGTTAGTAATATTGTGGCCATTGCCAGAGATATAATGCGCTGACTACAGAACTCTTAATGCTGATTTTTTTTCAATTCAAGAAAAATATATATTTGAAAAAAATACTTTGCTTAAAGTGCAATAGTGAAAATATAAAAAAAATACCCCCGTTGCAGCAGACCTGCATACTCAGCGAATTTCAGATGCAACACAACAAACGGTATTTCAATCCAACTTATTGAGATTTTACATGTTTTGTAATCTCCATAAGAATAACATGGGGAATGATTATGCAGGTTTGCTGCAACAGGTATGTTAAAACTGGTTGGTTTTAATTCATTATTTAGTAGATCTTAACTAGAAGAAGCCATATACCAAGTTTTGTCAAGAAATGTTAAAAAATAAGTAAGATATAGAATTTTTTATTTCCCATAAGGATAACATGGGAATGATTATGCAGGTTTGCTGCCACAAAAATTGAAATTTCGGGGATTTCAGACTAAAATACATTAGATCTCATCTAGATGAAGCCACAAACCAAGTTTTATTGAGATATGTTGAGAAATAAGCGAGATATAGAATTTTACTTATTCCCCTTAAGGTTAACTTTGGGACAACGTACTGTGTTTACCACTTTCAATATCTCGGTAACTAATGGACATAGAGCAATGATTCAAAACACTAAATTGTTTTTTTTGAGCTGAATTCAATGGTGCCAACAAAGATTCGTTAAATTTTATTTTTATATGTAAAAAACTCAAAAAACCCATTTTTGGGGGTGTTTATCCCCCTTTACCCCTCCTTCCGATGGTCCGATCGGGCTGGTTCACGAACTCGTCCATTCGATTACCACTTTACATGTCTGTTCCAAATTTCATTAAGATCGGACCATATTTACGGCCGCTATCGTGCTGACAGACACATATAGTATATAGATAGATAGATAGATAGATAAAAATTCGAACGAATGGTGTTTTTGCTTCTGGTGGCCCTAAAACGAAAAGTTATCATGGTCTCGGGCTTAGGTCTTACCATGAGACCTACGGTAATAGCTTCTTCCCTATAGGGGAAATTCGCTAAAACTGGTAGGCTGGCTTTGAAAAACAGATTCAAACCACTCATTCTCTTTACTTTTGATAATAATCAATAATTTACTGAACTACCTTATTATATGGTATGAACTTGATTTTTATGCGTATGAACTGAAATTGTACTTTTTCAATACTGGTCATATTACTTATCTCTGATCCAATATCTATCTGTTATAAGACTGTTTCGTTGATAATCAAAAACAATATTTAAACAGCATGAGAGCATGTGATTGGAGGGTGCAGCACAGTGTCAGAAACATGCTTTCTACTGTGCTATGCGGGTTGTCTAATCAACCTTTGCAGGCGCAGAGTTCAATTTCTTCGTACAACCATAAAATAAATAATCGTAGAATAATTATTATTATTTATTCTATGGTACAAAAAAATAACAGGGGAAAGTTTTGAAACTTGAGGTTTAAGTTTTTGAGGATTTGCAACGGTCTCAAAATCAACATAATTTTCTACGCTGTAATTTTCAAATTAAACATAAAAATTATTATTTCTGACACAAAAATTAATTGAAAAAAAGTCTTAATGTTGGTTACATATGCAATGTATCATAAAAATTACTAAAATATAGGCCACATAGATCAATCAAATAAAATCAAATTTAAAAAATATTTTTAATTAATTAATTTTTATGTTTTATTGTATTTTTTATTTGATTTAAAATCATACTCATGCAATAAATAAAAATTTTCCTAAATATATACCACTGATAAAGTGGTTTCTCCTGTGAAATTGCAACAAAATTACAATTTTTTGCCTGATTTAGAACATTTATTTTGACTCAAGTAGCTTTATTTAGTTTCAAAATGAAAAAAAATTGAAAATCCTTGACATTTCAATCATCACTATTAAGACATAGGGCAAGAGAAAATAATATCAGAATAATAATTTTACCAAAGGACATGCCAAAGTGAAAAACTGACAAAATAGTTTTTGCCCGATATGCACATTAGATGACATAATTAGACCACTAGGGAGTCAAACCACTCGTTCACTTAGTTCAACGGACTTCCTCTTAAGACCGCATATGTATAAACTATTTGATATATTTTCATAATTCTAATTGTGAAAAACTTTTCCAATTGATTGTGTGTGTTAGTCATGGATACCCATTAACACTATATTTACTGCATAATGAACACACCCTTTACAGGGGGAAATGGGTTTTTGTTTATTACACGCTACAAGCACTGCTGTTTTAGATATGAAATTTGCCAGTCTTTTTACGACTTTAAAATTAATTATATGCTACTTGATATTATAATATGTTGTTGCCAAATGAAATTTTTCAAGGCCAACAACATTTTTAAAAAACTGGAAGATTGGTATTTTGAAATTATTGTTAATGTTAATTGATCCTTTGAAATAATCAACACGAGGCATGTCATTGTAGAGCTTGTTTGTCAAGATTAAGAATTTTTTACCAGAGCTGAAATTGTTTTGTGGTTTAGAAAATGAGATTGTTCCTAGTGAATAGAGAAATTTCACGAAAAACGAAATTTCGTGTACTATACTATACCCTTTTGAAATGGGTTGTAAATCTTAAGCTCTGTTTTCATCAACATGTTATATATAATGTGCAATTTAACAAGTTAACAAAAAGACAATTTTGACTTTCTTATCCGAGCATTCCTGGATCAATCAGAATCAGTATTGAGATCGTGATGAATATATTTTTATTTTTCATGGATTATATCGACGATGTAGTGACTTTGTGAGAGATAATTTTATTTGGTATCTATTGGTTAAACCGTCTTCTCGCACAACTATATGCTCGGATGGTCTGATTCACCATGTATATAGTATCATTTCTCTGGCTACTTAATAGCCGAAGAATCTTGATCGTGGAAAATGGCGGGAAGGCCGACGATCCGGCGGGAACCTCCCTGCACTGATTTATTCCATTGGCCAGGACTGATCTTTAGGTTATGTGTCTGAGAGTCTACTTCCCGGGCAATTAATTGTGAGATTGTTTGTCGCTGCCTACGTCTTTTATCTTTTGCTTGTGCAATTACTAAAGGTAGGTTGATAGTCTGATAGTTTTTACTCTAATATTTTTCTAGGACCTGTGATGTTTTGTTTTGAATTCCTTCGTGTACTATACTCTTTACCAAATTAGTCCAATGATCCTGTCAAAATCACCTGGTCTTTTCAAATATCATCGACTTACACTCAAAACAAAATTAGGTAAAACACTTGTTACAACTCTGTTGAAAGTAGAACAGGAAAACATAGTCCATAAGTACAACCACCCGGGCAGGTGTCATGTCCAAAGAAACTGCACTTATAAGTCATGTATCTCCTCTGTGAGCTGTAATAAAATTAGGTTAGGCCTAGGGCTAGAGTCTTCTAGATAGGCCTATGAATAGATCTTAATTCTGATGTGAATTAAGTGCGAACTTAGGCCTCTAGGGATTAGCCATTAGCCTCTAAAATAACAAGAGTAGTGAGATCCTGGGACTGAAACTATGCAACCCGCAGAGCATCCCGTTATCCCGTAATAATATGGCTGCTGCCCATGGGCGCCTTCAATTTTGGTCTTACAAACGTAAGCTTACCTACTACAAAAGATGATGGAGTAAGATGAATTCGCCAAAACTGTATTCTAAAGGCCCCTTTTAGATGCTAGTGGGTAGGCCTACAAGAATAATTACTGCTCTCTTTTCATAAGGTTTTTTTTTATTTTATCGCAATAAAAATAGGCTGTTTTATTTCAACAAAAATTATTTGGGCTTATTAAAGCTTAGGCTTATTAGCATGAGCTTTGCCAAAGTCAATGACATCATGAGGCTTTGTGTTTTACGTCCAAAACACTCTGGAAATTGTTAAGTTTAGGCCTAAGTATTTTTTTAGCTTACAGTAAACGAAAGCTTTTTGCCTGATTTGTGTAGTTATTTCGAAGGAAAAACAGGGCCTAATTATTGAAATTCCAAATGGAAATGATTGGTTGGATTTTAAAATACAAAGATGGCCTTTAACTTAAGGATGTTAAAGCAATGAATACTGGTTAAAGACAAAAATGTTTAGTTTTTTAGGAGATTTACAGCCTACAAACGTTCCATTACAAACGTTTCAGGATTTCGGGATGTGATTCCTTTACATCCAAACTAAGAAAAAAGTTAATATAGTGTACCACGGTATGTCATAAAATGCATAATTACCCAGATATCCAATATTTTGTATTTTTCACTAAATATTTTTATCTCCAAAGTTTTTTAAACGATTTTTTTAATTGGTAGTAGCTTACCTACTTCAAGGTAAACACATCATTAGCCGACACAATGCCTGACAGTATTGATTAATCAATATATATATATAAAAGAAGAGTTGTGTGTTGGTATATTTCGGGCTGCAGCCAAAACTACATGTCGTAGACACTTGATTTTGGTGTCAAATTAAAGCTTGGAATCTCATGATGTGCACTATGGTGATTTGGTTTTGATATCTTTAGGGGCTTAGGCCCAGGGTCGTCCTAAAGGGACCTATGTCAAAGAATTTGGTAGTGCTTTGAATAGTTGCTATGGATACCGTTAGAAATAGCTACTATGGTTACTAAGAGAATGCAGCTCTATAAGAAACAAAAAGAATAGGAGAAGAAAAAATAATACCCCATGCAAAGCAGGGGTTGTCAGCTAGTTTAACTTATTTTGAAGTTCTCTCATATGCTAATATTTTGCACACAAGATTGAATTGTTATGTAATAAACACGTGTTTATTCTTATTATCCTATACTCAATTCCACGTTCACCTTTCAGTACAGACCTTATGGTAGTTCAGGCAATGAATGCTCAAAAAGAGGTATAGAGGGAATTGCATGGATCACAATTTTTGACTTTGTAACTTTGTTTGGACTAGTTAGGAGTAAAACATATCAAAAGTCCCCGCCCTTAGCCCTTGAGCCGGCTGGGCCGGAAGGGCCTAAAGGTACAATTTTTTGGTTTTTCCTTAATATCTTGAAAACTATCAACTTTTAGTATTCCCTATTAAATTTGAAAATTAAAGAAAATTAAAATTTCCTGTAAGAAATATATATAATATGTGTACTTTGGTCCAACCGTTTACAAGGTAAGCACTAAGTTTGTTAATATTTAAAAAATATCCCTTCCATAAGAAATACATGTAAATTTGTGGGTAACATAGATGCCCAATTGAGCAACGTTTTTTTCAATGAACAGCATTCAGGAAATATTGACGAAATTTCCAGTAATTTGACACCTCAATCATAAAAATTGGTATAAAATTAAGGCGTTGGCGAGCTCACAAAATACGTTATTTTTCAAGGTATTATAACAAATTGTAATAATTCCTTGAAAAATAACGTATTTTGTGAGCTCGCCAACACCTTAATTTTAGACCAATTTTTATGATTGAGGTGTCGAATTACTGGAAATTTTGTCAATATTTCCTGAATTATGTTCATTTTCCTTGAGGTGAAAAAAACGTTGCCCAATTGGGCATCTATGTTATCCACAAATTTACATATATTTCTTATGGAAGGGTTATTTTTTAAAATATTAACAAAATTAGTGCTTACCTTGTAAACGGTTGGACCAAAGTAGACATATTATATGTTTTTCTTACAGGAAATTTAATTTTCTTTAATTTTCAAATTTGATAGGGGATACTAAAAGTTGATAGTTTTCAAGATATTTAGGAAAAACCAAAAAATTGTACCTTTAGGCCCTTCCAGCCCAGCCGGCTGAAGGGCTAAGGGCGGGGACTTTTGATATGTTTTACTCCTAACTAGTCCAAACAAAGTTAAAAAGTCAAAAATTGTGATCCGTGCAATTCCCTCTATAACCTTTCGTTGCCTGGACTATGTTATGGGAGCAGGGCCGCCGAGAGGGGGGGGGGCAAAGGGGGCCACATTTTGAGCTAAGAGTATTTTTTTGGGGAATATTAAATATTAGAGTTTTTTAATCAAGGAGACCAAAATGAAATGTATCAGAAGATATATAAGAAACTTAGAACTTAAAAACGTATATAAATTAAAATTACCTATTCATTTGTAATATTTTGATGCAATTTCATTTGGTTTTCTGACGTCTCGTCTGAGGCCTCCGAGGTTAATCTGCGATTACACCATACAACTTGTTATATATAGTTTTGTTGTACAACCAATTACACTAATTGGTTTGAACATGTTTAAGAAGCAATTAAAATTATTAAACAAGTTGTACAACAAGCATGTTCTAAAACGCAAAAATCGTGTTTTACACCAGGTTGCAGGTTTTAAAATGCTCAAAGGAATTTGTGTTTTATAAAATTTTGTTCTACGACATGTTTTAAAACATAAGATCTCGAGTTTTAAAAACAAAAGTTGTATCAGAGATGAAGGGAAAAGAGAGATTGGCCAGCATATGATAATTTTCATTACCAATTTTAACTATGCTATCTTGTAGTCAACGACGTAATTAAAATATCAGCACTGATCATGATCTACATTGCCTATAATTGTAAACAAAGTATCATCTGTTGCCAACTGTCATTTGGTTGGTTTTAGTTGTTTATTTGTAAAAGTAAAATAAAATTTCCAGATGATTGTATGTTTATTTATTTTGTTTTTAACATTTTCAAATTTAAAATGTTTCCATTATTCTCTTTTAAAGCCGAGGTTTTATTAACTGAATTAGTTAACTAATACTTTTTATATTTTATGATTAACATATATCGTTCACACTTTTATTTTTTCCTTTTCATGTTTTCTTTCAAATAAATTATGCATGGTCATAAAAGGTGTGCAGTCTTTGGCTGTAAATCAAGTACCGTATAAAGTAAGGTTATTTACATTCCCTATTTAAAGTTATGTGATGAATGTGTTTTAAACAGTGAAAAAGAAGAGTTGAATAACTTGTCAAAAATGTTCTCTAGTTGTTTGTGTGCGATATTTAAAGTTAGTACTTGTTTTTAAAGTGATTCGTCGGATCCAAAAGCAAGGATTCAGTTCCGATAGTTTGTTCGCCGGTAAGAGTGACTCAGATTTAGGAGAAAACAATGAGGCCAAAACTTCAAATGTTTCTTAATTACCGTTTTCTACACTCGCTACTCTGCAATTGGACTTAAATTCGGCGACAACATCTTGACAACCCCCGTCCGGGACCATCTCAAACCGTGCCAGCGGACACATTTCAACAACACCTCAACAGCTCCCACACAGCCCAATTGGATTAAGTGTCTTCGTCATCACCCCTGCGACTAATGTCAAAAACATGCATTTGTAGAACCTTGTTTAATAGATTTTTTACTCGATCGGCATTATTAATCGATTTTCTGAAAATTACGCATAAATTATTCAGAGAGATTACCTCCATGTAGCCTACTTATAACCTCATAACTATCATAAGATGCAAGGTGTCGTGAAAAAGCTAGGCCTGCATATCAAACTCTAAAATACTTGATTTTATGATTTAAAAACAAATACTTTCAAGATTAAATAAATAAATAAAAATAAATAAATACTTCCAGCATTCCTACAAACATCATCGCTTTACTCACCCCCAAGCACACATCAAATTTACACTGACGAAAACGTGCACACGCAAAAGATATTAATGTACTGGAATTGCAACGTAAACAGTGTTTATGTTTTTAGAAAAGTACCCTCTTCTCGCCCCTCTCCATAGAATTGCATACCTACCTAGCTGTCAATACCACTACTACTACTGTTTGAATCAGACGGTACAGAAGAAATTCTTCCACCAGTAATGCAGTGGCGGATCCAGAGGGGGGGGCGAGGGGGGCGATCGCCCCCCCCCTCAGGTCCAGAGTTTGTATTACGTTTTAATAGTTGGGGCCTGAAATGGGATTCACTTACACAAAAATGCATGAATTCACTTACACACAATTTGCACTTATTCAGATTAATGTATTAGAGTTATTTCTTAATATACAATCCAACCATCCCGTTTCAACATTGTCTAATTGAGGTTATATATTTTAACTAAATGACTGTCTGCATTCCTACTAAATTGTGGAGCTAAACGTGGTAGTGCGCGGAGGGGTAATTTCGTTCTGGCATCGTGCTCTACCTTTAATCGGCAATTTGACGAAACACAACGCAGTTGTTTTGTGTACGGTTCAGTTCGGTTCTGTTATTTTAGCGATAAGAAACCGAGATATATTAAAAATAATCGATTTAGCAGTCTATGTCTATTCAGCATACGAAAAGGAATGGCGGGCGACTTCAGGCTCCATTATGTGCAAGCCCGCACTGACAGAGTCGTCAGGGGTATTACAAAACTAGTCTCTCCTGACATCTATCGGCGGATAAGTGAACTACTTCAAGTTTTTCGTTGTAAAAGAATATTGTCTAAGTCCGAAAATCACCGTCTTGATAGTGTATTTCTCTTTTATTCCTCGGTATTCTGCCTTCCGAGTTAATTGAGGTCCCTTTTCTAACTTCTCACTTTTTAGTTTTTTAAACAATGAAATTGTAAGTGTATCACGTCTCTTTTTGTTCAGTTTTAAAGATCTATTTTTCAGCTTTATTTTGATACCTAATTCATTTCTTAAATACTAGACTAAAAATAAGTATTCTGTGAACGTTTGAAGTTCCGGGCTCTTATTACCTAAAATACCCGTTTTAACTAGTTAAAATTAAAATGCCAACAACTCAAAGGCGAAAATTATAGCACTATAAATTATATGTCAAATTGTTTGTAATTTAATGCTGAATTTCAGGATGTTATTAACTCAAAACCGGAAAATTTCTACTTGATGTCCCTTTTCACTTTCCGCATCACATACAATGAACCTCACTAACCCCCGCGATCCCGATGAACTAAAACGTTTCTAATACTGTAAGCTGAAGAAAATAACGTACTGTATTATGATTAACTAAACTCTAAATTTAGTGCCTTAAATGCTTAAAAACCCATATCATTTAAGTCTAAATTTTAAAATTTCCCCGGGGGAGAACCCCCAGACCCCCCCCTTTTGTCTGGGGGTTTTCCATACCCCCCAGGCCCCCCAGAATGCGCCCCCCCTGAACAATTTCCTAGATCCGCCCCTGCAGTAATGAACCCTCAGCGACGGTAACCTCCAGAACTCCAAACATTTCTGAGTTGTTGTCCATAACTAGCGTATAGTAGGGGCTGGAAATCTCAGCCCGGCTTTGTAACAAAATATGGATTTCAATAATACCATAATTCAACACTATTTAGTACCCGATTATTATATTTAGCATTCCAACCATTACCGAATTTTTATGAATATAACTTTTTAGTGTATAAAGTGCCAGCCCGGCCATGGGCCATTTTGGAGAACAATGTGAAATATAAATATGAACGAGTACTAAATCTAATACTCGGATACTAAGTAGTATTATAGGCATAACCGTTGAAATAAAAATCTTCTTACATTGCCAGGCTGGACAGACATTTCCGGCCTCTGCTATACGTTATGGCTAAACTTGGTATTGGTTGGAGCGCTAAATCTATTACTCGGGTACTAAATAGTACTAATTGAGTATCAAATCGTGACACCGTTGAAATCCGTATTTTCTTTCATGGCTGGGCTAGCATTTCCCAGGTCCGGCAACACATTATTGTTAACATCTCGATGATGCTTGGAGTACTAGATCTAGTATTCGAATCCTAGTTAGAATTAATTGAGTATTAAATCGTTGTATATTTCAAATATTAACTTTCAAACATGGCCGGGCCAGAAAAATGGACGTTCTTGACAACCCCCTGCCAGGACAACAAAAACTGTCAGGAGACACCTCTCAGCATCACTTTACAAAATGTCACCGATGTTTAGTTTTCATAATATGTTTTTTTTGTTACTGTAAAGTACGTACTAATTTATTATAGGTTATTTTCGATATTTTTTTCATCCAGTTATGCAACTAAATTTAATAGGGTCAGTTGTGAGTTATTTTGAATTCTATATTTGTACAGTATAGCTAGTCTAAAAAAATAAAATTTATTGCGATTACTGTAGTTTGTTTTAGTGGTTAAACATCGAAGATTGACGAAAATTGCCAAATCTTATACACAGGCACTTTTTGTTAATGAAATATTTTTTAAATTGGGGTTTTTTGCCGTGAGGAATCGATTGGAACTGGTCACAAGAGTGGAAAAAATCTGATTTCCGTCCTACAGCTTCAAAGTGCCCGTTATCGTTATGGATCTTTAAACCAAAAAGCTGATTCATATACTCACATTAAATTTTATTTTTTTCTGAGTAAAGCACAATCTCCCGGTGCTCTTAGATTAATTCTGAACAACTCGGTTTAAAAGGAATCAAATTTACGTACGTAATGTAGCAATTCATTATATAAAATCAACATTTGGATTACTAAAATTGTAACCTATTGACCTGCCATCTGGGAGCAAACACTCAACTAAATAAACTGCATTACCTGTTTAACATAATCACCAGCGCACTCAAACCTTCAAGGAGCTAACTAATACCATAGACGCACTCTGAGGTTGAAGGAGCAAACTAACTTGAAGGAGCAAAAAACGGTAACAAGAAAATGCATTGCCTGGCCAGTATTAAATATGTTTTTTGAACAAAAGTTTATAAAACAAGTTGTTTAGTGTAACTGCGGCTTTAGGCCTGCACCTGATCTCACACTAACTAAATCCGTACCAAGCTCTGCAATCGTCTTATACCAATCGTTTGCACCTTAAAAGTAGTCACAAAACTTTTTTGTACAAACCTACGATGGACCAAGGAAAAGGATCCCTAGCTTTAACCACAGAGAAGAAATTTCTTCTCTGTGGTTTTTCTGTCAAGGGGGCGGTCTACCTTGACAGAAAAATCTGCGTCACAGAGCGAAATAACATTGTAAAGATAGGGCTAAAGCGCGCTGAAGTACGATTGCAGACGTTTCGTATCTGCACGACAAAAGCTTTATTTTTTAAGATTTAATAAAAATGAGAGTGGGTTCACGTTCCTCAGAATATTTTATAGGTCTCTACAATTTTTATTTTTCTATAAAGCGTAAAGTCACATAACATAAAGTTATGTGACTTTAAAATCTATCAAAAAACTACCTTTTTTTGAAAGATTTACACAATTCCTGTAAATAAACGGGGTTAAAATAAAAAATTCTAAAATTATAGCGGCCTACAAAAACATATCCTTTTTAAAATGACACCAAAATATTGGAAATCATATGAAAATCCAGCTATCAATGAATAAGATACAAAACCCTGTTTTAGCGCTCGGAACTTGAGGTAGACCGCCCCTTAATTCGAGGGTGAAATGCATATTTGCCGCCAAGGTAATAAAGGAAGAATTGACAACAGATCAATCCTCCAGGTTGGTAAAACCAAACAATAAGATTAAACTAAAAGGGAACACATTTACAAAATTTAAGTTACATACTTTACTTCGGCCTACTAAGGTGACTAGCCTATTTATTAAAGGCTAATTAAGTGCATTAAATGCATTAAAAAATATTTAAACCGTCGAATAATGCTCTGATTACGAATTAATTTGCCGCCTTCAGTTTCTTCAGACGACGCCGCATCGGTGGCCTTAGCCGCGATGGTGGTTAACGTTGTTTTGATGATTTTGATCTAATACAGTGTAAATCGTCGATCAAGGGTGAATCCAGGCCAGTACTACTGACGTTCACATGATTCCTTTCTACGTCGCTTTCACAAGGCCTATACGACGGTAAACAGTTGGTCGAATGTTTGGGCAAGTCAGTGGGATGATAGTGAACTTCCACAATCAAATTCGCTAGAGAGAATTTATTACAATAACAAAAAATCATTTACAATCACCATTCATCACAAAATAACTAAGAACATCACGTCTTACTCAAAATCTTCGTTCGGTTTGAAATGTTAAAACACCGGTTCGTGAAAAAGACAGTAGGCCTATAGGTTCCTATTGCGAAAGTAGCGGAAAAGTAGTGTCAAATTCCGCTACTCGTTGCTCAGCACTCAGCACGTCAGCAGGGACTAGTAGCGCGCTACAGATACAAGCTACGTATTTTAAAATGTAACGGCGCTAAGGCTTCTGTTCTTCTGCTACTACAAAAGTAGCTCACTACTGTAGCGCCGCTACTTGTAGCATTGATTATCTACATGTGGATAATCAAGGCTTGTAGCGCGCTAATCCCCAACACTGCATCGACATATTTTGATAAAACTTGATTTATTGTTTCTGTTAGTTATGTTCTACTGAATATTCAATCAAAACCATTCAATTTGTAGCATATCTGTAGGGGCAACCTTCATATTCACTCCCAGTGGACAATGCAAAAATATCAGACATATATCGGATTGAAATATGATTCTAAGCCTTTGAAATTAGCCGAATATGTAGGTGTAACAGGGGCATTTCTGTAGTTCGTTTCTAGTATTTTTGGTCATGAAAACGTGTACGTAACGATAAAAAGCGAAAAATAATGTAAATAATTGCTTCGCCAGACAGTGGTACAAGCCTTTTGTCCCCGTCAGGCAATAGTAAATGGACATGAATCGAGTTAATTTAAAATATCCCCATTGCAGCAGACCTGCATACTCAGCGAATTTTAAATGCAAAACAACATATTTCAATCCAACATAGCAAGATTTGACATGTTTTTGAAAGCAACATAAGAATAACATGGGAAATGAGTATGCAGGTTTGTTGCTACGGGTATATTAAAACTAGGTGGTTTTAATTCAATATTTAGTAGATCTGAACTAGAAGAAGCCATTTACCAAGTTTTATCAAGATACGTTGAGAAATAAGCGAGATATAGAATTTTACTTATTCCCCATAAGGTTAACATTGGGACAACGTACTGTGTTTACCACTTTCAATATCTCGGTAACCAATGGACATAGAGCAGTGATTCAAAATACTAAACTGTTTGTTTTTTGAGCTGAATTCAATGGTGGTAACAAAAATTGGATTATTTTTATTTTTCTATATAAAAACTCAAAAAACCCATTTTTGGGGTGTTACCCCCCTTTACCCCCCCTTCCGGTAGTCCGATCGGGCTGGTTTTCGAACTCGTCCGAATAATTACTACTTTACATGGCTGTGCCAAATTTCATTCAGATTGGATTATTTATTCGGCCGCTATCGTGCTTAAAGACATATATATATATATATATATATATATATATATATATATATATATATATATATATATATGTGTGTGTGTGTGTGTGTGTGTGTATGAAAATGAACGAATAGTGTTTTTTGCTTCTGGGGGCCCCAAAATGAAAAGTTATCATGGTCTCGGGCATGAGTACTACGGTAACAGCTTCTTCCCTGTAGGGGAAATTCGCTAAAATTCAACAAAAACAGAATTTAAAACCAGAAAACTTATACAATGAAATAAAATAAATCAGCAATCATCCCACAAATACACAGGCTACCAAATTTTGACAAAATCGGTTATTACTTAACGGAGGTATAGGTTTTTAAATATTTGACATAAGAATAAAATTGGACAACGTACTGTGCTTATCTCCAAAATAAAATATCAATTATCTCCGTAACCAGTAGACGCAGACTCATAATGCAAGGTACGGTATTATTATTTTTTCAAGCCAAATTTAATGGTTGCGAGTTTATTTTCTCTAGATGTTTCAGATATTGTGAAATTTCAAAAATATGATTTTTTAAATATTTAAACCGCTATAGCTTCTGAACCTGAATTTTTACAGACATGCGGGTGGTGTATTTTTATCTTAAGCAAAAAACCATGAAATGTATCAAAATCGTTAGTACCGTTTCAGAGAAATTTGAATCGTTGTAGGTTTTTATGGGGTAAATAAATCTTAAAAATAAAAAAATTTAAAAAAATAATAAAACACCTGTAGGTATCATGTTTTATACCTAAATGCCATTTCATGAAAATCGGACTACTGGTGTCGTCTCTAGCTTTTTTACATCCACACACACGCGAACAGACAGACACCACTCCGAAAACCACTTTTTTTTATTCAGGGAGAACTAAAACGAGTAACTTATATCCACTAACAACTCAAATTCGAAAATATTTACGAAAACAATACTTTCTCCAAATACTATGTATATAGGGGTGAGAAAAGTTAAAATATGCCAGATAAAAGTTAATAGTGGTGTAGTAAAACTAGGAGGAAGTGTATCAAAACTAGGAGGTGGTAACAAAAATTGGATTATTTTTATTTTTCTATATAAAAACTCAAAAAACCCATTTTTGGGGTGTTACCCCCCTTTACCCCCCCTTCCGGTAGTCCGATCGGGCTGGTTTACGAACTCGTCCGAATAATTACTACTTTACACGTCCATGCCAAATTTCATTAAGATCGGACCATTTTTACGCGAGTTATCATGCTTAAAGACACACACACACACATATATATATGAAAATGGACGAATAGTGTTTTTGGCATCTGGGGACCTGAAAAAGAAAAGTTATGATGGTCTCGGGCTTAGGTCTTACCATGAGACCTACGGTAACAGCTTCTTCACTATAGGGGAAATTCGCTAAAAATGAGGTGTTTTAGTATTTTTATGAGTAAAATGACGTATAAAGTATCTACGTCACACGCCCAGTGGCATTTTTCATGGCAACTTTCTCAACTATGCTAAACAAAATATGTATATTTTTACAAGGGAGTTATATTTTATAACGAGTTATATGTCGATTTTTTATTTGTTCTAATTAGTTCGCTGGCATTTCATAGCAATTTCTATGGCTTCTAAGTTAAGTTACCTCGAGAGCATCAGTTTGCTTTGCAGAAGGCAATTTGGCTTTCGAGGTAATAAGCCAATCAAATAAATTGAGTTTGTGAAGGATTGCATGGAGGCGGCGGAGGCCGGAGGGACGGTAACTGGATGCTTTGCCGATCTCTCCAAGGCCTTTGACTGCGTTGGCCCATTCATTTTAAAACACAAACTAGCATTGCTAGGTTTCAAAAATAAAACCCTTGATTGGATTGAATCAGACATGACAGACAGACGTCAAATCACAGACATTGTTCAATAGACAAAATTCCAAATTAAGTCAGTCTGATCGGTCCCAAGGATGGTGTCCCGCAAGTTCCATCCATACTTGGGCCTGTCCTCTTCCTCATCTATATAAATGACATTGATAAAAAAATACCGACTGGCAACCTCTTCTTGTATGCCGATGACACCACCCTTCTGACTAGGCAAAAATACATTGACCGACTTGAAATTGAAACAACAATCAAAATTAATGAACTTGCACAATTCTTTAGTGTAAACCATTTGGCTTTCAATCAAAAAATTATGTATATGCATCCAACAATTTTTAAAAAAGAACTAAAAATTTCACCGAACTCCGGAAGTTTTTATAGATGAGGACCAGCTTGAGGGGGCAGATGATGTCTGGATGGGAATCTAAATTAAGGAGAGCATATAAAATCTTTAGAATCAAAATTAGCAAAAGGGATTTTTGTATTAAGAAGACCAACACGCCGTAGCCAGGAAATTTTTTCGGGGGGGGGGGGTTGGACAGGGTCGGCGACAAACGTGGTGACCTTTTTTTACGCCTGTGCTTTTCGTCCCCTTTATTGTCATTTCGGACCCTTTTCTCTGTTCCCGGCATTTGCATTGGCTATTTGGGGGGGGGGTTGCCTATTTCGGGGGGGGGGGTTCACCTCCTGACCACCCCCATTGACTGCTAATTCAAGGCTATTTCTACTATTTCGGGGGGGGGGGTTCTGACCCTCTAACCCCCCCATTGGCTACGGCCTTGAAGAAGACTAAATAAAATAGGTAACATCCCACTCCTCAGGACAGTCTACTTCAGCCTCTTTTAAACTCATTTAGCATACTCTGCGATTTTGTGGGGAGCAGTCAAGACACAATCATGCAAAATCTTTACTTGGCAGAAAAAAGCGATCAGAGCCAGAGCCTTGTTAAACTGCCTCCCCGTTGCAGAGAGGCCTTCATCAACTTAGGAATCTTGAAAGTACTTGCCTTTATATTTTTGAGGTCTCTTACATTAACAGGATCTACAATTCAAATACCAAATCACAACTACAATACCAGAAACAGTAGGCTTTTTTCTCGGCAACACAGACTAAAAATATTTGAACACCGACCAAAATACAGCGGCAAAAAACTCTTTCAAGCCCTCCCAGTTTACTTAAAAAACATAAATAAGATTGATAAATTTAAACATGAAGTAAAAAAATATCTCAAAACTGAATGTATATAATCTAGAGGCCTACCTGTCTTCCTCCAGCAATACCTAACCACTGAATCCCTATAAGAATACATAAAATCAACCCTATAGCCTTCTAACGGTTTGACCTAGCGAATTACCTAGCTTTAAGATTAGTGATCCTATCAACAAATTTTAAAATGAAAATTCTAATAACACGATCACTACGGAAAATTCTTATAACTGGGGACCAAAAATGAAATGTGAAAAATATATTCTACCAGGGTGTGCCGCTTGGCACGTCCCCACTTCAAGCCGCTCGGCTTTCTTTGATCCGGGCCGACAACCTGTCGGTCAAGTCGTATCCACACTTGCCGCACGGCGATGCCGATCCATGCCATTCGGCATAGTGGGAATGCGGCTTTAGGACTACGACACTCTGACGCCTTCAGTGCCTCAGCGATGACGGCCTATGAAGAAGAGGATATGTATGAATGTATGTATGTATGTATGTATGTATGTATGTTATACTCACAATTTTAATTGAGATTCTCCCACCAAGTTCATTCCGTTGCGCAGACTCTGAAGTGAAGATTAGATGACACAAACATAAACATAAACACAGCCAGTCACAAAAACTACACAAACGTAAGACTTAATCGGGCCCTCGCATAGTTCTAATATTCGTTTCGCGGGTTTAATAAAAACAATCCGCTACCTTAGGATTTTTGCAGTACAGTTGTTCAGTTGAGTATCCGCTGGGAACGATGCGCCGCGACTGACCGGTCAGGTGATGTGCTATCTTTGTTATCTGCAGCGACCACACGTTATCTGCAACAGTCAGTCGCGCTGCGTCGTTCCTAGCGGCTACGCAGTCGAACTACTTGTACGGCAAAAATCATGAGAAAGCGCATTGTTTTTATCAGCTAAACGTAGTTTAGAACTGTGCGAGGGCCCATTACGTTTTTTGTTCGTGTCGTTTTTGTGACTGTGTTAAAGTTTCTATCATCTCATCTGGACTTCGGAGCCTGCGCTGTGGAATCAACTTGGTGGGAGAGCCCAGTTAAAAATAGTGAGAGCAACTAAGCTATATCCCACCCAAAAATCATGTTATTCAGGAATAGAAGTTTAGTTATCCAATTAAATTAAGCCTGATATTGTTACTCTTTTGTGAAGTTGCTATTTTCTTATATGTTCGCATACATATTGGCGGATTTAGATCATAATATTTTCGGGTACCAGCTCACTCAACGTTTGAAGTGTTATATTGTATGCTCAAATTCAAACATCAAATTCCTATTTAAATGGTCCGTTTAAGGCCTATTCAAAGTAGGTACTTATTTTATTTAACGACAACCATTTGCAAATACCTCAATCAAAGTTATGGTGAAAACATTTTCCCCCTTTACTACCAACAAATCCACTCATCATCAGGGGGTGCCAGGCACCCCCTGGCACCCCCAAAAATCCGTCCACTTTGGCGTAGTGTAATTTTTATTGAAAACGTGTGATCCAATGATAGTTTGATGGTGATCTATTTCTCTATTAGATCTGATGTTTATATATATTTTTGCTGTAGCTAAAGTTAAAACATATCGGTGAAATATGAGGAAATACTATCAAAGTACCGGCATTGCTTATTTATGTTTTTATTTTTTTAAATGAAAAAATATGAATTATTTCTAAAATTGCAGATGACAAAGATAATTTTTCACCATGGACCTAGTTTTTTATAAAAATATTAAAAAAGTGCTGGTATACGCGAGCACAAAAAGGTTGGGAACCACTTATTTAAAAGATTCAAATGTTCTTGGTGAGGGTCGACCCCTACCAAATAATAAAAAATAAAACAAATTAATAATAAAAAATTAAATCAATATGCATGCCTTAGGCACTATTATTATTCCCATATACCAGCCACAAAAAGAATAATCGAGATGAATTATTTATTTCAGATTAAGGACGACATCGATTTTGATCTGCAGGTTGACAGAAGGAGGTCCACGTCAACGCCAACTCAGCTTCATCTGCAGAGGACATCTTCGCCGAGGACATCGTTCAAAGATGGCTGACAATCCTGCTTTGGATAAAGGTAGGGTTTTTTCGCTACTGTTATCTTATTTTGGCTCTTTAAGGTTGTACAACGACAATTATCTTTACCAGCTGCCTTACGTTTTTAATGCGTATTTTTAAAATATAAAAACTCTTAAAAATTATTTGGTCATGTATAACTTAATGGAGGACAAGGAAATGTAATTTGATGTTTACTTTTTTTGGGAATGATTTTTGTCAAATCCCAAATCATTGTAAGGAATCAAATATTATTAAAATTTGGGGAAACAAATACTCTGCTTATTTTCACAACATGTTTGAATGAAACTTAGTATGTGGCTTCGCAACTAGCTGAGAAGTAACGGGTAATTAACGGTCTAAAATCTACAATCTTCTTTGTTATTTTTAAGTCAGCAAACTAAACAAAAAAGGGTCAGTCAGTGAGGATACTCACTTTCCAATGTTAATCTTATGGGTTCGATAGCTCTCTTATTTCTCAATTGAGAAAAATAAATGACATAAAATGTCTGCAGCAGACACTATTTTCATTCACGTTTAGTTATGTCTAAAACAGAACTGGAGGAAAAATTCCGAAACAGATATAAACTTATATCTAAACACGAACAATGACGTCATTAAACACGTCATCATCCTTCCTCTCCAATAGTGGTAATATATATAAAGAAGTGACTGATTTGGAAATAGACTATAACAATAACTTGCAGTTCCTTTCTGTTTATATTATAGGCTACTCTTGAAATAGTTACAAGCTATCATATTTTCAGATCTAGAAATGCGTGTAACAATGACTAATTCTCTCTAATTCCGACATAGCGTATGGCCAGTCCCCACAAAGAACAAGTAGAATTGTTACACTTGTCTCTGTAACAGACATAATGAATAGTGAAACCCCGTTAGAATGGTGCTGTATCTGTTATACTTGTCTCTGTAACGGAAATAATGAATAGCGACCCCCGTCAGAAAGGTGCTGTATCTGTTATTCTATATTTGTCACTATATTTGTTTACTATTATGTTTCTACTTGTAATTTGTGGTATTGTCTTTGCTAATTGTGAAAATCAAGTAAAAATTTTACTTTAAAATATTAAATCCAAGAAAATGTTAATGGAAAATTTACTTCAATTGAATGTTAGACATATCATGTAGCATCAATTAGTCTTACCATCACTTGTAAATATTTCCATAAGTAATGTGAATTTTCTTTGCGTTGCTTAAATCTTTTCAACGTCCGGGTTTTATAGGATTTCTAAAAATGGCAGGGACACTTAGCCACAACTGATGAGTAAAAATGTTAACAGTAAAAAATAAAGGCACATAAATTATTTTACTCCATCACAAATTAATTACCAGAAGTGTTTATAACTAGGTTATTGCTAACCATATCCTATTTTATATGACTGATAAAAGATTACTTTGATCTTACTGTTTCCTATCAAATACAAAATCCAACTATACTAGTGAAAAATACCAGTCCTAATATCACAAACAGTGAGGTTTTATGCAATCAGTGTGAATATGTCCAATGATTTTTCTCTTTTTATTGAAATTATGTAAGATTGTCACAAATAGCAGAAGGTAAATGCTACAATTAATGATAAGACCAATACGATTTGGAAAAAAGTACAGTTACATAATTTTATAAAATGTATTCATGGGTTGTAAACAAATGGGTTATTGTTGACAAAACCTCCTGGAAAGATCTTGAAGTCAAGAAGATCGACAATGTAAAGAACTTGAGAGAAAAACTGTGGGATATGGTACTGAAATAAGCATTGATCACCTTAGACGAAGAGTTTTATCTATTTTTTTAACTCATTTTGTTGTAAATCAGTGTCTTTATGAATAGTCTTTCTGTGGTAAAATTAACATGCATTTACTTTGATCTTTAAAGTTTTGAATAATGAATTAATATGATTTCTTATCACGCTTTTCTCCCCTATAAAAACGGTATAAAGAAAGATTTTTACTGAGTAGACAGTGACAACTGAACTTTAGCAGAATAGACCTGGTTTTAAAAATTGCCATATTGAGCACTTCCATGAACGAAAAAAGATCCTATGGGCCTATGTTCATACATTTTAGGTAAAATATTAACCAACAAATAAATATTCAAAATTGTCAATGTACTTATTTGTTTTGAAAATGTTAATTGAAAACACAAACAGATAAACACAAAAAAATTTTAATTTTTTTTGGGATTTGAAACAATACCATCCCTTGTAATTTTTCTTTTAAACATGAGGAATGCTTAATGAGGTATGGGAGGCAGGATACCATTGTCATTACTAAAGGACTGCATTAGTTTTTAACACATAGATCGATAAAAAAATCATCTATGATTTCTCAATCTATTGACACTCAGATTTTTCATCAAATTTGTTTGCAAACAGCCACAGATAAAATATTACTTTGCTTTGTGAATTTAAGTTGAAATGATTAATAAATGAAACTAAAAATCAATAAACCACTATAAATTTAGCAAATAATTTGTACTAACTACATAAAAACGATGTTGTTTTAATTAATCAACACTCAAGAAAAGGAAGCAAAATAAAAAAACAGTCTTTCGAAAAAAAGTTTATTTATTGCTCACAAAAAATCAGGAAAACAAATAAAATATAATGCTTCATAAAAAAAACCTTAAATATTTACAGTACCTGTGGTTAGCGTAAATTTTCACCAGACCTGCACTCTTTGGTACAGCTTAGCCACTTGGTGAGTATAGAGAATACCAGTGGAAGTAGTTTTATCCGAACAAAGCGCCTTAACTCGTGAAGGACACATTCATATCTGCCATTTAAGATGGCTGCCATAAATTCATAAATTGCACTATGACTCCAGTAACAGTAGGCCTATTCCGATCATGAAGAACATATTTTTATTTGAAAGGTTGTTTCAATAAAACCATTTGAATTTAATCCTTTTGAAAATTAATAGTTTTTATTGAATATTGGAACAACAAAATTTCCCATGCGGAAGTCTAATTCCTCAATAAAATGCGTTTTGAGGCTATAGCTAAATGTAATATGTTCTCTAGGTCAAAAACTTTTACGCACAGAAATTTTATTCCAAATGGTAAATTATTATCAAAACAATTACCTCGAAAAGATACACGCAAAAGCCGTTTTCCCAGTTTAGCTCGTTTTCTCGCTATTTCATTGAGAAAAAAACATTTACTGTAACGAACCAAGAAAAATCGATCATGATACTGTAGTATAATTCTATGATTCTACCCATTCTGATAAGCCAAAAGGCGTTTTTGTCCGTCCAATGTTAACATAGGGAAAATTAACAGGCCCTTCCATAATAACTTCATCCGTCGGTATAATTTTTTTTCTTAAATATGAAATATAAAAATTTGAACTGTATAAAATAAAAAATCCTAAATAAATAATTAATTGCCAAACTGTATTTCAGTTTGTTTTTCGATGATTTTTAGTTGTTAAATTAAGCCCCCCCCCTATACGTGAAATTCGGTGGAATGGGGGTGTTCTTCATGAATTTAAGGTCGGTTCTTCGTGCAAAAATACTTCTACTGATATCTTCTATACTTACACCACGTAAGAATGGTTGAATCAAAAAGTGCAAGATTTTTATCCTAACTACACGTCCTAACCTTGAATAAAATAGAAAAACTCACAATATTTTACAGTGCTTTCTACAACAGAAAAAAAAACGTCGATGAAGTACCATATAACTTCCGAGTGGTCAACATTTCACAGGTGATTTGATCGGTTTCATTACAAAATATCAGTAATGATTACAACAAACAAACAACACAGCACAACACACGTGAAGCACAAGTAGAAGCAGACCCGACACACTACACACTTCACACTTCACACGACACACGCCTCGGTTCACCCGGTCTCCGATTCACCGACTGACGAGTAACTACAAGCAGCACGATGTAAGATTGATATATAACTCAACTCCAAGCTACTGTAATATAGTAATTCCAGTCAAATTATATGTGTGGTTCAGATTTAACTATCTCAGCTGGCTATATTTAGATTTTGTTTTTAAATATTAGGTTTCAATTTGAGATATAACAATAACTATACCGTAAAAATCACTATGTCTGGTTTAGACACAGTATATATTTGCAGCGTACAAAACCATAAATCTGTTACACATGTATAGTTGACTGAAAAAGACAACTACTATATCTTAAATAGTAAAAATATGTACATCTACTACAACCATTACAGCTGTTGGTTTTAAACATATGCTACGTAAGTGACAGATCCAACTATACAGGGTGAGTCTCTACTGACTACATTAATTTTAACAGTTGATTCTACTTATTAAATGGAACACAAAAATGTATATAACCCCTTATCTGACTTTAACCGTTTAGCTGTAATGGCGTATTTTGTGATTTTTTAAAATTACACGACTTGGTACTATTAGTTCGACGGTAAAAACCAAACCAATGTATGTATGACATAGAAATTAATATCATTTGAAAGAGAATTAAATTTCCTTCAAATTTAACATAGTACCCAAGTAATAACTCCTTATAAAACGTATATGAAATATCATTAAAGTTAAAAATTGTTGTTTTCAGAATTTTTCCTTTAAACTTCAAGGCTCGAATAAACCAGTTAAATATGCCGTTTTCTTATGTCCAATTACATAAAAACTTTCTTATTTATTTATGTTTAAAATTATGTATAAATATTAAGGGGTCATAAGAGGAAAAATTTGAGAATTTCATAAAAATGTTGTTAAGGTACATTATTACGATTGGCATCATCATTCGGTATTGGCTCTTTACACCAAATTTATCACTGTATTTGTCTCCAATTTCTTTACCAACTGAATCTGTTGACTAAATCAGCTGACTGGGAATTACAATAGTAATAATCAGCTGATTTTTTTATTGTTTTATTGTACAACTGTTTATTCATGTTCTTTTCAATTGTGCACTCCAAGTAAAACGTAACTGATGCCGTTAATGATAGATATCATTGTTGTTTCGAGTTGTCATGTCGCTTACCAATGAAAAATAGGTGGACATTATGTGGTTTACGGGTTCTGAGACTATAATGCAGCCTCTGAATGAACTTTCCTTTGTTAACGTTCATCGCTGTTCCTGGTACATGGATCTTCTAATCATGAAAGGTTTAAATTAAACGTCTGGATCGGAGTCATTGGAACCTGGCTAATAAGACCTTATGTAGACCTTCGAACAGCCTTAAATGGCATTCAGTACCTGGAATTTCTTGCTGAAACATTACCATCGCTCCTTGAAGACTCGAATTTTCGTCAGCTTATTATCTTCCAAGGAGACGAAGCACTCCCACACTTCAGCGTTGAGGTCCGTCAGCACATCAGTGATACTTTTGACATGTGGATCGGAAGATGATGAACGATCGCTTGGTCTCCGTGGTCTCCAGACCTCATACCCCTTGACTACTAAGTTTAGTTTTTCGCATACCAGTTCGAAATGTAGAAGAGTTAAGGAAAAGGATTTTGAAAGCTTATGAACTTCTACTTAATGAACTGAACTTGAAGGCTACTGTGAGGGAATTCAGGAACAGGTTTCGCATGTGTATCAGGGTAAACGGTGGACATTTTCAAAATTTCCTAAAATGATAAAATCGGTTGACAGATGAGATACCAAGTATATGTAAAACACATGATAAATTATGTATTTATTTTTCATATAACATCTGCTGATCACAATTATCGGAATCCCTAATCAGCTAATTTAGTTAACAGATTCAGCTGTAAAACAAAATACAGATTTCCAGTAATTTATTTCATGTTTAGAACCAATGCGATGAATCATAATAATGTACATTAACAACATTCTTATGAACGAAAACCAGCATTTTTACACTTACGACCACCGCATTCATTCAAAAGCCTTCTGTTTGGATAGCGGCGACGCGACGGTAATCGTGACGGCTTCCCGCTGCATTATAGTCACAGAACCCGTAAACCACATAATGTCCACCTATTTTTCATTGGTAAGCGACATGACAACTCGAAACAACAATGATATCTATCATTAACGGCATCAGTTACGTTTTACTTGGAGTGCACAATTGAAAAGAACATGAATAAACAGTTTTACAATAAAACAATAAAAAAGTCAGCTGATTATTACTATTGTAATTCCCAGTCAGCTGATTTAGTCAACAGATTCAGCTGGTAAAGAAATTGGAGACAAATACAGTGATAATTTGGTGTTAAGAGCCAATACCGAATGATGATGCCAATTGTATTAATGTACCTTAACAACATTTTTATGAAATTCTCAAATTTTTCCTCTTATGAACCCTTAATATTTATACATAATTTTAAACATAAATAAATAAGGGAGTTTTTTATGTAATTGGACATAAGAAAACGGCAAATTTAACTGGTTTAATTGAGCCTTGAAGTTTAAAGGAAAAATTCTGAAAACAACAATTTTTACTTTAATGTTATTTCATAAACGTTTTATAAGGAAATATTACTTGGGTACTTTGTTAAATTTGAATGAGATTTAATTCTCTTTCAAATGATATTAATGTCTATGTCATATTAATGTATGCATTGGTTTGGTTTTACCGTCGAACTAATAGTACCAAGTCGTGTAATTTTAAAAAATCACAAAATACGCCATTACAGCTAAACGGTTAAAGTCAGATAAGGGGTTATATATATTTTTGTGTTCCATTTAATAAGTAGAATCAACTGTTAAAATTAATGTAGTCAGTAGAGACTCACCCTGTAGATCTAGGGAGTTTAAGTATCACAGGAAAGGACATGCAACATAACTGTATCAGTTATACGTTATGATAAATCTTTGATTTCGGCAATAGATATTACAACGGCGGCTAAAGACAAAGCTTATATCCTAAATGAATTTGTACATCCAAAGTTGTGACGTCATACATTCCAGATATAAGCCTTATTTTTGTAGGAGTCATACGTATATGTTCCAAAGTCACAACAAGTTTGATTTTGTGATATAAGCCAATAAATATAGGGTTATATGAAATACAAACATTTCCTATGTTCTTACGAAGAAAAGGTTATGTCCGTTTAAAATATTTTATATCTGTAACTTACACTATGTTACGAAACCCAATATAATCAGTGCAATCAGATATACTTATTGTCGGAATAGATATTAAGCCAAAAGTGATTTTTCTCAGTGAACGTTTTTGAGAAAAAAAAATTAGTAGCTTCAACTAATTGTAACTAACTAATTTTTAATTGTTTGTTACAACTAACTAATTGTATGACTAAATAATTGTTTGAATTGTAAACGATTATGGTCAATAATACCTTAGACATATTTCGCATCAAACCTAAATACTTCTTCCCATTGTTAACCTGACGGGAAATACATAAATCTCTACATCTTCCTTTTCTCCAAACATACTTTAATCACAACACATTTGCTTTGTATTCATACTCGGCAAATTTGAATTTTTGATTTAATTGTTATGAAGCTTCATATCAAGGAGTACCAACTTACGTCCACTAAATGGCATATTACAATTTTCCTCTTTAGACATAAGAATAACAAGAGACGTCAGAATTCATGTTTGATATGTCATGAAAAATTATATCTGGGGGGTTTTAGGCCATTATCACTATCAGGTATATATAAACAAGATTATGTTTTATGTAAATGGTTGAGAAATAGCTAAATTATCATATCACATTTTCCTTGTATGGTTAATATTGAGAAGTGAATATGCAGATTTCAAATTAATTCCAATATAAAATTAATAAGGTGGGGGTTTTAGATCGTCAATCATTACTTCTCAGCTTGGCGAAGCCACATAACAAGTTTTATTTAACTAGTTTTATTCAAGTAAATTCAATAGTTACCTCTTGAATATGATATTCTCTTCATTTCTAATTGTAATTTTCACGTTGTATAGTGTATTTTTTAAACCTTGGGAATATTGAACAGTTACCTTTAGAATGTGATTTATATTTTATTTCAATTGCGAATTTCTCTTTTGGTTATAGCTTAATTTGCTATAATGATTACTAAGTTCTGAACGTTTTAGCTGTCAAAAGTGTTCTTTAAAACACACCTAGTAACTCGCTGATTAATTTTACAGGAATTTAACCTTAAGTAAATAGCAGGGCCTAAGCTCCAAACAAGTTTGTGAAAAGATTAGGGCTGGCATGGGACATCAGTGCGAGTATTATTATTAGGGACATAGATACTATTAAATATTATCTATATGAACTTAAAAGAGATAATTTTGTTGAATACATTCTTTTTCAAAGCATGTGTATATTGGAATGAAATAATGTTCTGGGAAAATAAATATTCTATTCTATTCCATTTCTGAACAACGTTCACAAACTGCGCGGTTTTCTGCCCTTTCCCACGGAAAATGACTATCATTCCCGAAATCAGCGCGTTATTTTCTAAAATAAAAATAAATCATTTTCGGAGGTGGTACTAGAAAATGCATACTTACATTTTTAAATATGAACTTTGCTCAGAAATGGAGTATAGTATTTTGGTTTTAGGCTTTGCTATGAATGCTTAAGGTTAAACTCCTGTATATCACCCAAAAATCTCTGCTGGTATTCGAGTATCCCTCACTTTGCAAAAAGGTTGCTTCTTCCTCGTCCTGCTCTGTCTCGTGGTGTCTAGAAATAACCTCGCTTGAATTCCCTCCAAAATATGATTTACTCATTTTGCATTGCTAAAATTACTACCTTAAGTTAAATGAAAACAAAATACACAACACATTTAAAAACCACTCTACAAAAAGATATGAGAAATCATCTCGAAGTTAAAATCACCATAACATTGCAATATACGTACACCTTTTGTTTAAAAATTAACCACTAGTTTCTAAAATCACTATTTGAAACAGCAAATTAAACCTTGTCTACTGCAAAACACACTAGTCATTAAATGGTTTTGGATGAAACGCTTTTATAGTGTAATATTTACATTTTTGATTACTTCCATACTTTCTTTCAAATAACTTTGATAAACTGTGTTTAATGCTTTAAAAGGCATTTCTCACAAGCACACTATAGGTTTTTCATTTTTCGCATATTTTTGGTTAGCAATTTTTTGATCCAGTGTTTAAAAAAATGTTAAATTTAAAATGTGATTTCCGCTATAAATGAATTTACTTTACGAAAAGGTGATTTCTGCTGGACACTTTCTCAGCGCAGAATGTTTTGTTAATGAATTGATATGATTAATCTCTAGTTGTGCAGTTTTTATTTGAAAATTAAGTGTCTAAAAATCTTCTAAAATCAATTAGGAAATGTTGAAGTCTAATTAAGAGTCTGAATTTATTTCTTTTATTGCAGAAAACCAATACCCAAGAACCGGATCCTGGCGTACAAAATACCATCAAAACGCCGCATTCGAGATCAAAAAACTGAACGCACTCCTCAAAAAGATCCGAACCAGCAAGCGGAAAATTAAACGGAAACAAGGCGATGAACAAATTTATGCATTTCAACTTCAAACAGCAGTTGAAGTAGAAGAACACCTCCAGCAATTCCGCGCGAATGCACCTCCTGAGGTGCTAGAGGCTTTGAAGAATAGATGCTCATGCGGTAACGGCCATACTAGCAACGACGGCGATCAATTCGACAACGTTGATAGCAAGATCGAAGCCAAAGAAGTAAAGTACACATTCGTCAAGAACAACAAAGATGTGCCATCTGCCGCTCCTGAAGAAGAACACGACAGTAACAGGAACAACTTTAAATCCAAGAAAACAAGTGCCAAAGAAAACAAAAAGAGTCGCAACAACGTCCAGCAGCAGACTGAACGTTCTTCTAAAGAAAAGAACAAGATCAAATATCCTCCTGCTGATGGAAGCTTTCCTCTTGTGGAGTTCCCTGCTGATGGAGGCTTTCCTCCTATGGAGTTCATCAAGAACTGCAACTTCGTTGTATCTGTTGGAAAACCTTCGAATGAAGAGATCAAGAACAGCAACCTTCAGCAATCTGCAGGAAGGCCTGATCCTCCCAGGGTCACTGCATCCTGCTCCACCTCGACAGCCCTTGATTCCGTTGACACCAATGATGATGAAAAGAACGTCAACAAAGTTCCAGCTCCCGAAACATCTGCGAAAGAGGAGAACATCAACAACGTCCAACGTCCATCTAACGTGAAGCCTGGTACTTCTGGGGCGACTGTAACCTGTTCTACCTCTACAGTTCCTGAAACTCGTGACGCCTGGACGAACACATACCCTCCGTCCTTGGAGGCTCCTCCCACCAATAGAGGCCGTTCTCTCGCTTCTGCTCCTGCGAAGGAACGCACTCCTACCCCTTTTCCAGGCAAATCCGTTCCTAAAGAAAATATCCTCAACAAACCTAAAGTTACCTCCCCAGCCGATGCTGCAAAGTTTCTAGCTTCCTCAGTCCCTGATGCAAATCGTGGAACTTCCCAAGCCCCAAATGAAAATCCTGGAACTTCCCAAGCCCCTAAAGAAAATCCTGGAACTTCCCAAACCCCCAATGCAAATCCTGTGACTTCCCAAGCCTCTGCTCAAAATCCCGTAGCTTCCCGAGCCCCCATTGAAAAACCTGTCACTGCCCAAGCCCCGGTTGTCAAACCTGTCACTTCTCAAGCCCAGACTGACAAACCTGTCACTTCCCAACTTCCCGCTGTCAAACCTGTTATTCCTTCCGCCCCCGCTGTCAAACGTACTGTTCCTCCTTGTCCATTCCACACCGGAACCTCTGCTGGACCCAAGCCTCCGGCCAAACCTCGATGCAGAGCCTCTGCTACAACTCCGGTGGCCTCCAGAGCTGCCTCCAGGTCACCAACTCCCATCAGCGAGGCTGCTCGCCTGCTCGACGGCGACATCACCTTCCTCCCGTGCCCGATCTGCGTGGAGCCGAGGGTGCCCCCCTTGCCGAACCAGTGTTATGCTTTCTGCCAAGCCCATTCGGGAAACGTCCAGAGTGGCAAGAAATGTTGCGCCAAGAAGGGGAAGAATCCCGGTCGCCCATTCCCGAAGAAGGGGGGAAGAAAATAAATCAGTCTGGGAAGTGTTGTGGCCCTCACTAAGGTTGTATATCGAGTGACATTTTTTTATCAACCTTACGACTATTTTTAAAATAAAATACATAATTTACATTAAACGTAGAAGTTAAAATCTTCTCTTTGAATTTTTGGTTTATGATAATGCTCGCCTCATAAAGGACCTGCATGTTAACAAATTTTCGTGTTTTTGATTTTGTTCTGATTTGTAAAGAGATCTGATTCTATATGAGTTAGGCTACGAAGATGGATTTGTGAGACATGACTGTTCAAGAGTTTTAGTTATAGATTGTAGTGACACAGTGATACCCTAATATTGCTCACGTTGACCTAGCGTTAGAGGTTGAAATATTTGTATAATGCAATAGACATTCAACTTTTTATCTAAGTGAGATGTGACTGGTCAATTATGTTATTCCCCAAACTTTGCTTATTAATAGTAAATACACTATCATTGAAGTCATTGAAGTTTGATGTCTATGAGTACTAGGTGAGATGCATCAGCGTGAGTTGTAACTGTTCAATAGTTTTAGTCTAGGAAATTTGCTGAAACGGAAATGTATTTTATTATTTATTAAGAGATGTTCTCCAAAATATTGATCTCCAAATTTTTAAGTTGAAATATTATTTTACGCATAGACATGATGGAGGTTTAATTTCTATTTGAGTGGAGACTGTTAAATTTTTATTGTGTCCTAGAATGTTTAATATTTTTATGTTTGCCGACATCGAAGTTTGTTTCTATAGTGACTGTTAAATTTTAGTATGAATCACATTTTGTTCACAGAATTTTGAGTTTTAAATATTTTTTATGTGTACTGACATTATAATAATATTTCAAGACCCTTACAGCCTTAGAAATCACCTCGTTGGATTGCTAAGGCTTAAAACGATAATTTAATTTAATTTTTGTGTATTTTATTGACTGTTTCAATAATTTTTAATCTCTAAAATGTGATCAATCCTAGTATAGCTTCCAAAATTGATGTTAGAATACTATTCTGTATACTGTATTGCTTTTGATGCAACGATACATAATTCCTATACAATAAATGAGTTATATTTAATATTGGTGTATTATTTACGTTTTTGACCTATTTTCCAGGGTTAAGATCGATTTATTAACTGATATTCATTAATTAAATTTTCTAAAACTAAATTAGCTATATCAACCACAATTTTTCAAATTATATTGCTTTTGCTTATATAAAAATAAATGTAAATAAGAAATGAAATGAAAAATCTATTACTTAGCCAAGCAAAGTTAAGGTCATACTTGACTTAACCTATACCTTAAAATATGAAGATATAAACTGTTTATAATATATATCCAGGGTGTATGTGAAGTCAGTTACCAAATTTCTTCTTTCTTCAGATTAGAAATCAATTTTTACAATAAATAGTTATTCTTTTTAAACGGAGTGTACAGTTTTTTTGGTATTTCAATTTAAAAATTTTAAAAGGCCGCCATTTTTAATTTTACAATTTTATTATGATGATTATTTTTTCATAAACTGAAATTTATAAGTACATACCGAGTTTGAAAAAATCGGTTAAAAACTTCGAAGATAAAAAAATATTTAATGTTCCTTCATTAAAACTTTTTTGCTTATTTTAACCCACTAAACCATATTATTAAATTTGGTGACGGACTTACACTCTGTATAGAACAACAAAGGGAGAAAAATACTGCATTTCACTCATTCACTAAACCTGTCAGCAACCCCGCCTAGGACACACCGGCCAAGGACACCCGCCCAAAGAATACTTTTTCAGCGCTACCACAAACCAACAATGACTGTCAATGGATCGCAGGATCGCAGGGAATCGGGCAGGTTACAGAATTCCAAAGACGGTTGTCCTAATATGCTTAGGCATAAACAAAGTGAGGGAAACAGTATTTTAATTCCTTAGACTGCTCTGATATTTGAATTTAAAACCATTTCCATAATATTTAAAAAAAAAAACAGATTTTAACATCTAAAAGATGTGGCATTAACTGGAGATGAAATAGTCTCTACTTTGTTCAAGTGAGCTAATCAATTGCTTTTCGCCCCTTGTAAATTTTTCTCTTTCCCCCTTAAAAATATATAATTTGCATGTAATATTTAACATTAACCTATCTTTTTCAATTCATTCATTATTGTTGCAAAATTAAAATTACAATATTTTAGAGAATAAATAGATATATTGCAAGTTAAATCCCAGACAAACCATATATTTTAATGACTTGTTAAGTAATCTATGAAAAGTTTCTATTTAGTATACGATAAAGTAAAACTCCAACTTTCCAACCAATGCCATAATAAATGTGGTTACCCAAAACTGTGAAGTGGGGCACTAAACAAGCAATATACTAACAAAATAATTGTGTTAAGAGCCGTGTCAGTATCAGTCATTAATTGAGAATTTAAATTTAAACCCCATTACATTCCATCCGATATCCGATGGGTTCGTAAAGCCTCAGTGCATGACAGGATTTTGATGCCTTATTCAACAATGCAGCGCCGGCATTGTTGAAATGCACATTCTATTGTGAGAATGAGAAAAGCCAGATTCTTAAGCTCCTTATCTTATTTGGTTTGCTTTATGCTCACTGAAGTGTACAAGCGCATTCGTAGTTTCGCTGGAGTTTATTTTGAATGAATATTTAGCCTTTAGCGAGAAATGGGGCACGCTGGCACGTTATCTATAAAAGCGAGCAAGGAGCAAGTAGCCTTATCTAATTTCTGGACCTCTGGATGTAACTGAAATATTATAGGAGAAGAATATATTCGTTACACGTGGACTCAGGATCAAAATGTTTTAGGCTATGTAACAATGTAGTTAACTTTTTTTCAAAGGTATATTTCCACTTTCAATCTGAGGTATATTAATCACAAGACTCACAAATTTTGATAAATTGTTCCCAAGAAAGTCGACTAAAGGTTCTCTATAGGAATTTTTTCCCCGATACTTCTAAGCAGAGTTATCATAAATCAAACACAAAGAATTGACTTTTTTAATTCGCAAATCGTGTTTTTAGTAATATAACTCACAGTATAAACTAAACGATGTACGTTAAAAATTATTTGAAAACAGTGCTGATAACGTAATTAACTGGCCATTGGAATAAAGTCGACTGCAAATTTTTAACAGCGTTTGCTACGTTTCTACAGCGTTTTAAATAGGAATGTTTTTACTGCCGCGCGATAATTTTTTTTTCACTTTTCGATGATCAGGGTAGTAGTGAGTCGGTGGCTGGTCGGTAGCGCACTCGGCCTCGGAACTGTGGCCACGAAGCGTCGGCGTCGCAGGTTTGAGACTCAAGCTTGTCCTTGTCGCATAGTTTTAGCAGTTCTGTTCATCCTTGTACCGTACCGGCTCACTCCCTCCTTTACTTGATAACGTCCACGCACAGATCAATAGTCTATGTGGGCGGAGCAGAGACAAGGTGAGAAAGAGGAAAAATGTTGTAAAATTGGTACTTTTGATCGAGTAAAATTAAACTGTAGTATAAAAAAATTTCCAAAAAAAGTTCTGTATATTAATTTTTATTTCCAATATTATAAACTAATTTTAAAAGAGCAATATCAGCTTAGTTAAATTTTGAATAAATACACCATTAAAAATTTATAATTACAAATACATTTTTATACGACTCTTGTAATAATAATGGTAAATAAAATACCATTGCAGCAAATTGGCGTTAATTTGCAGCAGACGCCAACTCAATTATTTAAATCACTGCAGGTGTATTCCATCCGATTGAACGGCGCCTTTCTTAAGGAATTTTGATTCAGTTTACAATTTGGTTAAATATTATTGCCAAATATTGAATTAATACAATAGTAATTTAAGATTTCGATTGATTTATATCTCGCTCCATTTTCCACATGAATTTTGGTATTCACGTACACAGTACACACAAGACCCGGTCAGTCAATTTCAGCGAGAAGGGCCATAAGTACTCTGTACTTTTGGCCCGCCTGACGATTTATAGAATTATTTCTAAAATGTGGGTGAGATATTTTTGTCAGAACGCACCTCTGACAAAAACAAAATTTTGGAGTACATACTGTAGTTATTGTTTAATAATAAGTTTTTTTTTAGGGTTAGACTTTTTGAAATTTTATGTTTCGAAAACATAAAACTGGCCATCAAATTTAAATTTTACAACTTCTAATATTGAAATTCTATTGTAAATAAGTCCTATTAGACATGATTCATTTGTATTGTTGATATGTACAAGTCTGGAGTCTACTAGTCTACTCTACTATAGTTCCGTACTAAACCAAACCTATAGTCATTGACTTTGAATGACTTCTACATTCATAGTCAATGCTAGGTATTGTGATAATGTAATGTACATAACGGAAAATAAAGAATTTATTAATTTATTTATTTAGGTTGGGTTTACTGCAAAACTTTCACATGAAATGCAGATTGGTGCAGATATCGGTTTTTTTACAACCTTTAGACCGGACATCGTTTCATCTGGAACACACGGAACTTGACATTATTGGTGTTAGAAGTTGTTGGGCACGACTGCAAACGCTGGTTGGGGAAGTCCAACTTTACGAGACCCCCAGACGCCGGCAGTGCGAGAGGCACAACCCGGCAACGTCGCAGACCTTGAACGACTCGAGACGCCACGCCTTGCACCTTGCACCGGCCCATACAGTGTTGCGACGTTGCCACATCTAGATTACAAACTAAAATAAATAACAATTTAAAATAAGGATCTCTCGGATGAAATGACATTTTTATTTCATTTTCAACCAATTGGTGAGACATCGTTTTCCTTACTGGTGTTACTGTAACTGTATTGTGAGTAAAAGGAGGTTTTGTTTAGAGGCGGAGCAGGGCCGGCTCTACTACGGCGCAACCAGTAGTAGAGCCGGCCTTGAGCGGAGCCGGGGCCCCGCCTGTTGTGTGGTATTGAGGGGTGGGGGTGGGGGGGGGATTGTCCGGGCTCCGCCATGATTCCGATATCTGTTACCCCGCTATTCCAGCTCTATTAATCTTTTACCACAGGTTCTGCAATCTGCTCCCCTTGGCTTCAAAACACAACCCCAAAATCCAAACTTGTAAAATGGAGTCTATTTTATTACCTTTAAACAATTTCTGTCAGTTTTTTGTACATCTATCTATTATACTAATTTGCTAAGGAATTTCTTGTGTACAGCAAAACTCCTTTATTTATGAACTGATTTTGATGATTGAGGTATCAAATTAAAGGGAATTTTCTGTAGAGGTTATGGAATAATTTTTGTAATCCTAAGTTCAATGTGCTTTGCCCCACTGGACTTCAAAGTTCCCATGTATTTTAAATGGAAATATATTTTACCAAACATATGGTTTATATAAACTCTTTTTATTTTAATTAACAGCTGTCTTGAGAAAAACCTTAATGTCTACCTTCTGTTACTTTGATATTTATTTACATTTTTTGGTTATTTTTTTAGTTTACAACAACTACTTTGTGAAAGCATTCATATCTTGGTGGATTATTAATATTGAAATATAATATTTAAAAAAAATTTAAATCTGTTGTAGAAAATAAATCTGTTGTAGAGAATCACTCACATAAAATAATTTTTAAAAGTGGGTGTAAAGACGTAATAAAGTAAACCAATAAATTTCATTTCACCAATACCAAACAAATATATTCTCTTCAAACTGTCTGTCTAAAAAAAATTCCTGATCAGTTCTTTAAAGACGGAGACAAACGAATAAGAAGTTCTATTTAAAAAAAGTGTTCCAACTTCCAAGTGGTACTTCAAGAAGGGTTTTACACTCCAACAAGAAATATGAAGGGTTAGGAATAAGGAGGATAGCTTGGGAGATATGATTAATGGTTCGCTTAAAAAGGAAATATACCTTAGGATAGAATTAATTAGTTATCCATAACCAATTATTCAAGATTTGAAGGAGACATAGTTTTAACTATGGGCCTCCCAGCCACAAAAAGAAAAACAATATTTTTATGTACAAGCAAGTCCTAAATGTCAAGTGTTGAAGAAGTATGGACTAAATCCAGGGAATGGCGGGATTGCATGAAGACAACCTGTAACGGCGAAGGTTGCCAGAGGGCCTAATAAAATTGTTGCAGACATTAGAATGCGTATGTAAACAAATTAAAGAAAAAAAACTGTGAACCATATGAAGATGAGAAGTATGCATTTAGGATATTGGGAGTTCGAGGAAAAGTTGATGATAAAGCGAAAATCAAAAGGAACAAATAAAGGCTTAATACGAGTAGTTAATCTCACATTCAGGTTCGAGACCACTTCTATACAGCCCGAAGAAATTATTTACATTTTTTGGTTATTTTTTTAGTTTACAACAACTACTTTGTGAAAGCATTCATATCTTGGTGGATTATTAATATTGAAATATAATATTTAAAAAAAAATTTAAATCTGTTGTAGAAAATAAATCTGTTGTAGAGAATCACTCACATAAAATAATTTTTAAAAGTGGGTGTAAAAACGTAATAAAGTAAACCAATAAATTTCATTTCACCAATACCAAACAAATATATTCTCTTCAAACTGTCTGTCTAAAAAAGATTCCTGATCAGTTCTTTAAAGACGGAGACAAACGAATAAGAAGTTCTATTTAAAAAAAGTGTTCCAACTTCCAAGTGGTACTTCAAGAAGGGTTTTACACTCCAACAAGAAATATGAAGGGTTAGGAATAAGGAGGATAGCTTGGGAGATATGATTAATGGTTCGCTTAAAAAGGAAATATACCTTAGGATAGAATTAATTAGTTATCCATAACCAATTATTCAAGATTTGAAGGAGACATAGTTTTAACTATGGGCCTCCCAGCCACAAAAAGAGAAAACAATATTTTTATGTACAAGCAAGTCCTAAATGTCAAGTGTTGAAGAAGTATGGACTAAATCCAGGGAATGGCGGGATTGCATGAAGACAACCTGTAACGGCGAAGGTTGCCAGAGGGCCTAATAAAATTGTTGCAGACATTAGAATGCGTATGTAAACAAATTAAAGAAAAAAAACTGTGAACCATATGAAGATGAGAAGTATGCATTTAGGATATTGGGAGTTCGAGGAAAAGTTGATGATAAAGCGAAAATCAAAAGGAACAAATAAAGGCTTAATACGAGTAGTTAATCTCACATTCAGGTTCGAGACCACTTCTATACAGCCCGAAGAAATTCACACATGGAAAATCTATAAACACAACAACTATGCTGTACCTCAGTGGAGAGCAAATATTGATTATTATACTTCTAGAAATCATCAGAAAAATATGAAAATTAAAGAGAAAACCAAACTGCTAAGATAACATAAACTTATAAGAAGTAAACTAATAATGATATCCAATATTTTGCAAACTATATAATATATGCCTGCTCAAAGTTGACAAAATTTTCTCTCATCATTTAAATAGTTAATTTCATTAACTGGAAACGACTAGTTTTACATATTTAGGATTCATATTGAGCATGTTCAATTTCAATTAATGTTTCTAAAGTCTAACTAATCTTAACTTTAAAGTGTAATTAATCTTAACTTTATATTAATTTAAGCAATTATAGCGTCAATTATTGCTCTTTAACTGCTTTCCATTAGTTTTTTCATATTCGAACTGAAGTAAGTTATGAAAATTACTTTATTGAAGCTTTATTTTTGCATTGAGGAATACCTGAATCATTAGTAAGATATATTTATTTACAGGATATTTTTATGTTTAAGCAATTTATCATAGATTACTGAAGTTCAAACAAATAATAATTACGTGTACTTTAAATTCATGTAATAATAATAATTTATACAAATGTGAAAAATTATTATGTATTACTTAAAATACAATCTGTCTAAAACAATCAGTTGATAAGTTATGAGCACTGGTACAGTATTGTGTATGATTGTGTTTATTTGCAGGTAATTAATGAATTGGCAAAATAATATAACTCAACCATAACAAAAGGCCTATTTAATGATCTTAACTTCCTATTTATTTCAGTAAATTTTTACTTTAACAAACCGCACGCATATAATCAGGATATGATGAGGTAGAAACATTGTTTCAAACTGTCTCACATCACTTTGAACCATTGGGGGAAATCTTGAGGAAACTGTCCCCGAGAGGGTCGTCGTCGCCTCCCCTAAACTGTGAATAGGAGTTCAATTTAAAGGGGGCCCCTTCCAGTGAGAGAAATTGGTTTCCGATTTACTGCTGGGCTATAAATTACTGTAAAGAATTTAATAGCTCGGTAACCTTTAAATATAAATTTAATGAAACATAATTTAGAAGTTGAAAATCAAATTTATGCCTTCATAGTGAGTGTAATAGGCTTATAAGCTAGGGTTCTTTATGTGTAGATAAAATTCTACACATAACGCAGAGATAAACATACACTACCTGTTTATGTTAAGATAAAGCGTACGTTTACCCCTTTTAAGATCTAAAATGGAGAAAATATTGTTTTAATAAATCTTTCTACCTCTAATAGTACATGTAAGTTATTATTCTTGATCATAAACTCAAACATTATAAATAATAGACTACATTTCATTAAAACAAAATACAGATACAATTTTATTAAGTAAAATTATGTTTTGATTTAATGTTCTCCCTTCGTCCCAAATTTTGCTTTGTGATATTTTACTATATCATAAGTTTAATAACATCAATTATATAAAATTTATTCATATAGTTTGAGTTTATAACCACGAATAATAATTCATATTATATTAATATTTTTGTTTTGCCCAAAAAAATACTTCCATGAAAAAAGTTGGACTTCTTTACCAATTCAACTTAAAAATTCTTTATTAATGTGTTACAACTTTTTCGTTATGAGTTAACAAATCGTTTGGAATCGTTATGTTTGCAAATTTATAAAAATTATACTAATGTTTCTGTTAAAGTAACAGGAAAAAAGAAAACGCCAAAATATATTTAAACAAATGGACGTCGTGAATAATTTATTTGAAATTCAGTAAAAATGTCTAGATAAATCAACTAAAATAGCTGGCTTATTAAACCAAGAAACTTCATTTTTCATTCTTAATTTACTAAAAAGTAAGCACTTTTCTACCAGTAATATGCTAATCTTGTTTAAGTTGCACTTGAAACATTCAATTTCAACTTTAAATATCTTACTTTAATAATCATTTCAAAAAATCTTCAGTCCATAGAAAACTGAAAACAGAGCTCTCTCAAACTACCCACATCACTACTGGTAGGAGTGACCGGCGCGCGGCGTTGCAGTGCCTGCGAAGGAGATGATGCTGCCAACACTACAGGAGCGGGGTGGGAACTTGACCTAGTGAGTCTATTTTTGGACCATCAATTCACGGTCAAGGTCAAGCGAGGCGAGAGTGAGGGGAGGGGAGAGACTTCCCCTACTACCCCCACCCCCAGTTTTGTGCTGTCTTCAACCGGTCTTCTCCCTCTCCCTTCTCCCTCCAGTGCGACAGGAAGAAGTGTTGCCAACTTGTAGCCACGATTTTCCCCCGCCGATACCAGTACAGTAAATACTAAAGTTGCGTGGATAAACATTGTTCTTCTCCACAAAAATTATAATAATACCTGAGCTAATCCCCGTGTCAGTACTTTAACGTAAAACGGAATGAAAAACTAAAGCATAACAGAATAAACAGAATGATGTTACTTTAAATACAGAATCGTGAATATAATTAATTAATTAATTAATTGTAAAATAGTTATTGGTCCTTTGACCCTTAGCTTGTTCAAACTTGAAAAGTAGACTAAATCCTATAATTCTAAAACATGTTTCTTTATAACATCACCCAAAACCATACAAATCTAATTTGAGCCGCTTTAATCCGTACAATTTCTTTATGTGCACCTGAGGAAATTGAACTAAAAATTTCAAAAAGGAAAAACTAAAAAAGTAGGTTTTTTTGGAAAAAAACCTCTCCTAGTTTTATTCTTATATTTTGCTAAAGGAGAAAAGGGATCAATTTATATTTTCTAGAAACGTTATTTAGTACAGTGAGGTGCTTCATTTTTTAGAAATCACACTGACCAGAAATACTGCAGTACTGGAAAGGCTGTTCATCTACTGTAAGTTGGAAAATTGGAGGTAGCCTATAATAGTAAATGTTTAGACCCGTTAGCTGATCCATTTAAAAACTATAACATTTGCTGTATGGATTTTCTAAATCACCCAGCATTTAAATTGTCCCTTTTTGGGAGGAAGCTTTGCTTTCGGTCAACAAGTTCAACTTCATGAAAGTCTTACTTTTCCTGCAATTTTTTACCCGGCAAAAACAACTTGGAAGCCTGCAAAATCTGCAATATTACCCTAATGTGGAAAATGTGTTTTGGAAAAGATGTTGAGCAAGTAAAACTAACAAACCAAGGAAACATCAGCAGAAGGTTCCCCAGGGCAATGAAAATTTGACGCTGATGACTCGCAAGCAAACTTTGTCCGAGACTCGATCAAAATATAAAAACGTCAGCGTGACTCCGAGTGGCAAGTTGCATAACTGGCACAAGTTGAACTAAGTTTGGACAATTTTTACTCCTCATTTGATTTCAAAGGAAATTTCAGAATTAGACTAAACATTTCACGGATCCTTATTTTGTCATTAGCGGGTACGGTTAAATTTTAATGAAGCAGTTCTCTCTTTAGTGTATTTAGTTTTTTATCATCATCTTTTCACTGTTCAGCTGCAGACAGAGCAAAATCTATTTGATTAAATTACATATTAGACATATTAGAGTTAATACATATATCGTAGATTTGGAAATAAAATTCGGTGTGGCAAAATAAGTACTGAAATTAATTTTGTTCTCAGTAGAAAAGGAAGGGTTAATATTTTTTTTACACCATTTGCAAAGACACCGTACAAAAATAACTGAACATATAATTTCACTACTGATTAAAATGCTCTCTGCCATCGCAAATGAACTGAACTGGTCTATTTAAAATTAGGGAACTATTCAACTTGAGACACAAGCAATTAGGCCTAAGGAGGCTAGGAGGCCTATGCCTAAGAGGGCTTTTAGACATAAAAAATGCGGTTGTATAATATATAGATTATATTCAAATCAAAAAGGGAAATATGAGTTATTTATAGCTAATATATTTAGCAAAACATATTTACATACATATTACATATTACATATACATATTACATATTTACTAGGCGTGTAGTCAAAATTATTTTTTTTAATAGGGTTGCGCTTTTCAGTCAGTATACAATAATTTAATTTTATAGATCTTTTAATAACTTTATAGGAATATTCAAGAGCATTAAACCAACTGCAATCTGTTTGACATGAAAAAGAATTATCGAAACCAAATTAAATTTATGTAGGTACTAGATCCTCTCTTTAGTTCTTAAAACGAAACCAATTTAAAATCAAACCCCCAAGTGTAATTGTTGAGAAGTATGCAAACTTGTTTGTGTTACGAAAACATTTCAACCCCAAGACCCCAAGTAAATGACGTAACACTGAGGATATTGCAATCCCTCTCTGTATGCCTATAACGTGTTGTTGTTGCCAGTTGCCACATGTGGTAATTATTAATACAGCCCAACTTGGGCAGTTTAGAAGTTCCCTGATAGCTAATTGGCCAGATGCTACCGCATGGTAGGTTACGCGTGGAATTAACTGTTTACAGCATGTCATTTTTACGACAAGGTTACATTGATGGGGATTGGAGAAATTGTGCATTCAGCTGTTGACAGTGTACTTTTACAGGTCTGTAAAGTTGGCAAACATAAATTATTAGCGAACACACTTTTATTCATGCTGTAAAAATCGTTAATTTCAGCAGTTCTTCATATAACCGTGAATTCTTATAAATTAAACATTTATGGGAGTTCAAATTACGAAATTCTCACAACCATACCGGCATGCACTAGTATATACTTGAAAAAATTTCAATGTTTTTAATGTACTATGTAAGCTAAAATCACGCCAGTGTCTGATGTGTAAGAAACTATGTGCACAATCTACGGTTTCCTAAAATAAGAATTATAATTTATAGAATCGATTGTAGGTGATTCTAATTTTAGTTTAGTTTCCAAAATGGTAATGATGGAGGGGGGTTTTAAAATTTTATTTTATTCATTAAATTGTTCAAGTTTATTAAGTATTATTCCTATCTAGTTGTCTTACAATGGAATTGAAGGCATGTACCAGTGGCTGACAGTCATTATATATAGTTTAGTGGCTTGCAAAGGAATTTGTATAATTTCTCACAAAGTTTGCAATAATCAGAGCAGAGCCACTGACAGTTATCAACTCCTATTTTTTTATTATAAAATTTATCTCCTACGGTCCCTAAACCTTAGGATAAATAACGGTTAATAAAAACTCTTGGTAAAGGCGATATTTTTAATCTTAAATTTAATTTAATTCTCAGCTTAGCTAACTTTTTTCAGGTCAGGATTTTTACTATAAAAATACATTATTATCGGAAATTGGTTATCCGGCAATCTTTTAACTGGGTTTTCTTATTTACTATATTATAACTTAAAGATTGTTGAAAAATTATTTTATCTTGCAGTTATTTTAAACAGGTCGATGGGCGATGAACAGGTCTCTCTGTGTGACACAATCTTGTGGTCGATGGACACAATAGACACACTGTGTTCTGAACACATTCATACAAAACGCTGAAACGGGAAATGTTTCGGCGTCATCACTGAAAGTCAGCACGCAGCCTTCCAGACTTCCCACGGATCCAGTGCCTTTGTCGCGCCGCCGCCTGACGTCTGTAACTTCACATCCGGTCACCTTCTGTAGGTTCACCCATCGATATAATATATAACTATATATATCGATGGGTTCACCGCAGGGTTCACCAGCTACCACAAAGTATAAATTTGTACAACAAAAATTGTACAAATTTTAGGCGATGAGGTGAACTGGGTGAACCCAAGCGACAACATGGTACAAATTTGTACTAGGTATGTGGTCGCTGAGGTTCACTCAGTTCACTCTGTTCCTTCTTCCAAACAATTTAAATTTCAATTGAGTCATCATATTTGGCAGGTGTTGTCTCCGTTCAAGGAAATATCAGTCTCTCAGTCGACAGACTGAGGTCCCGATGCTGATACTACAAGGCCTTGGCCTTGGGTCGACCAAGGCTCGACTGAGTAAACACTTATTTTAAATTAAAATAAGTGTTTACTCTACTCAGTCGAGAGGCATAAAATTAAAATTTTCAATCTTATTCGAGTGTGCTGTGACTGTGTCACGCATTGTGTTTGAATTTTGAACGATTGTTGGGAATATGTACAATCTTTGAATATATTCCCATCGGCAAATTTGAATACGATTGCGCGTATTAAATTTGCCGATCGCGAATAGACGGCAAATCCAGTTTTGCGAGCTCGCGGTCTTCCGCTGAAAATCATTGTGCGTATTTGCGATCGCAAATGAACGGCAAATGCAGCTAGCAAATCTCGTGATCGGCAGCAAAAACCATCGCACATACTTTTTAGTCGCAGATGAACGGCAAAAATAGCTTTGCGTTATTCTCGTACGGCCAAGAAATACGCTAGTGCGTCTCTGCCGATCGCGGATAAACGGCCGATGTATAGCTTTATGAAACTCGCGATCGGCTGTGAAAAACGATTCCGCGCATTTGCCGATCGCGAATAAACGGCAAATCTGGCTTGGGGAAATTCGCGAACGGCCGCGTGTTTGCCGATCGCAGATAAAATGTCGAAGTTGCTTTACGAAACTCCCGATCGGCCGTGAAAAACGATCACGCGTTTTTGCCGATCGCTGATAAACGACAAATGTAACATTGCGAACTCGCAAACGAAAACCAATCTTAGGTACGGTATTCACTGGTAGCGGTTAATCGACGGAAATAACTTGCTAGAAGGCGTGACAGTGATGATTGTTCTTATTATCGGCCACATTGGTTGGCTACAAATTGTGGTTTTGCCCATTGATTCAATTTTCTAAACTAATTCATATGTCAATGACCCCAGCCAAAATTATTATTTTTTTCATAAATAAGTAAAAAAAATTATACAGTTGAAAAAAGCAAAACTTAAATGAAATTTCAAATACATAGGTAATTAATATTTTATGTAACTTAAGGAGTATTAAGTTTGGGAGTTGTAAAATACAAATTTTAAGCTTGGAAAAACTAGTCTTTATAGTTGTCATCTTGAACTAAAATGATTTTTATTTTTTACCATAGTTTGAAGTACTGGAAAAATTATGAGTTATTTCCTAAAACAAGAACTTCGAAACCCAAAGTTTATAAAAATACAATAGAATGATTACTGATTACAGGGGCGTACCCAGGGGGGGGGATATCGGAATATATCCCCCCCCGAAACTTTTGGGGATTTTGGGAAATTTTTGGGAAGATTAATTCTCGTTCATAATGAATGTGGTGGCATCACTAAACTTGCCGTCAAACAGAGAACACTATTAATAAATTACTCACTATAAGGTTTTCAAATAGTTAAATTCTATACTATTTTAAATATGATTCGGGGATTATATTATATTGGATTAAGGTATTTTTACCTATTGCGGTTATCGTGAGTTGTTGTTAGCGGGAGTAGGCCTATATAAGAACATCAGGCAAACAAAAACTCCTGATAAAAACAGTGGCCATTAATGGTGTCCGCGATATTGCCGCCATTGCCATCGTCGTCAGTTCTGGCAGAAGAGTCGTCATATATTACGTGAAATACTCATGGTAAAAAATCACGATGTTAAAATGTGGCGTACGAATATTGACGTCTTCTCACGACCGTGTACACTGTTCGGCTGTCGGACGATCTCGTAGCTGCATCGCGGCAGACGAATCCCGTCTGCCTACGTTGGCGTTGGTGAAAACCAAGCCTCGCCATTAAATCAGGGCAGATTTGTGATTAGTCTGTCAGTCTGTCAAATTTCAAAGATCGAACTCTGTCAGATTTCGGAGATCGAACTTTTCCGGTGGTTTCCGCTATTCAACGTTCGACGTACCATCATGTGATTATTATTAGCCTGATGCTTGCATGTACATCATAGCTTTGCTATTGCGCTCTTGGATTTGAGAAACATTAGACAAGTGAGAAAACCTGAATTTCTAATTCTATTCAACCTCTTTTGGATAATCTAGGATCCCGTTACTTCAGGTCCGGGAGGTCCGAGGCATGTAATAAATGAGAATGTGAGAAATAGTTTTTACTTTGAAATTCAATATAAAAAAATCTTTTTTACCAAGGTTAAAAACGTGTAATTTTTTAATTACTTTCTCATCTGTCGTTTAGTGTTATTAGGCCTGCTGTATAAATATGTGATTTCTTTTATTTTGTACAAAATATTTTGCCAGAATTCCAATGTGATCGAAAATTTTCAGAATCTAATCTGTGAGCAGCCTCAAATTAGTTAAAATTTTGGGAGTTATTCTGTTTGTTGTTATACCTCTAGATTGCCTAAAAACGTGAATATACAGTTGTAATTTATTACAATTTTCCGGGGGAGGGCCCCCGGACCCCCCTTCCGCTGGGGGGTATTCCATACCCCCCCGACCCCCGGTGTATCCCCCCCGAAAATAAATCCTGCGTACGCCACTGACTGATTATACATGACAGTAAAAAAATAAAAATCATTTTACTTCAAGATGACAACTAGACTAGTTTTTCCAAGCTTAACATTTGTAGTTTACAACTCCCAAACTTAATACTCCTTAAGTTACATAAAATATTAATTACCTATGTATTTGAAATTTCATTTAAGTTTTACTTTTGTCAACTGTATCAACATACAATAACCACTCTAGTATTTTACTTTTTGCTTATCGGAAACTAATTATTTTCTTTTTTGAAGAATGAAAGATTTGTCTGGAGTTGTAGTGTGGCAGTTATATTATTGTATGCATTTCGTAGCGAGATGCACCACCCGAAAACTTACTTACTTTTACTTTTTGCTGTTTCTCATTTTGGCAGGTGGCAGTCCTGCACTGCTTCCCGTCAAAGCAATAAACCTATTACTATTAGGCCTTATATTATGACATTATTATTATCCTGTTTTATAATATTATATAACTTACATATTATGATTTCACTAGGTGTTGTTCTTTTTTATGTAGTTCGGAAGTTCATTACATAGCTATATAAAAGGTACTCCTGATATAATTAAAAGTTCTCTTAAATGTGCTCCAATATTGATTCTTCATTAAATAGGAGAGATACTAAGTTTACAGTTTAAATATATGTGCTAAAACTAGCAATATTTTTACATTTCACTTGACTTAAATAGACTTAAAAACTCACTATTTGGCTTCCAAATTTTTAAACAATTCCCCTCCCCCATTTTGCTGGGAGTTATTCCATAGCCCCCAGACCCCTCGGAAAAGTTCTATTGTCTAAGACTCCACCCCCCCAAAAAAAAAATCTGCTCTGGATCCGCCCCTGTCGGCTATTGATTCCATCAATAAAAATAATCAGAACTGAATTAATTAAGACGCACAGAAATTTCTTTTTATGATGAAATTAAGAACTGTTTTTTGTGATTTTCTAACTGTAAACTGAAATTTTACAGATATAATTCATACCTTATTGAGGTTCAGAAAAATGTATTTCGTGAGGTATTTACTAATATTCAGTGATTTGCAAATGAAACTGTTATTGATGAAACTTTTATTGATTAAATTTATAATTATAATATTAATTTTCATTCAAGTAAAAACCGCAAAAATCATATATTAATAAAAAATAATAAAACCGTTGCAGCAGACCTGCATACTCAGTTTCAGTTTATTGCTGATAACGAAGAGGAGGGGGGTTAGCCAAATTTGGGGGGGAGCTATTGGCTAAATTTGGGGGGGAGGGCGCCATGAGGCTTGGGGGGGATGGGCACCCCTGTGTAGGAAGATAAATCCTCTTGCTTGTTTTGTTGTGTTCAAGAATAAACAACGCGTAAGGATGCAATGAGTCATTGAAACTGATTAATATTGTAATAGTAGTGAAAAAATTATCAAATAAACTATTAGAAACTTATATTTGTTAATTAGATGAACAATTTAATAAAAGGGAAACGGTTTTAATGCGGAAACTACTGGATAACCTTATTACCACATCATAACGTTTTTAAACGATGCTCTAATTTGTAATAATGGCTCTCTAGCCAAAAATAGATCTTTTGCATCTAAGGAAATACCTATCAACCTGTTTTTCAGTTTAATGGAATTTGAAGGTTCATCTAATAAATTTAAATCACACCTCTCTGATATGTACTGAATTTCAGAAGATTGCATTGAACGTATAATTTTTACTCTTTAATGATTTTAAAATCATTATAATAATTAATTTAAAACAATTAATTGCTTATGAGTGATGAGTCTATGAGGTGTGGTATAGTGCCTGATATTACTTTGCCTTTTGAAATCCCAACGATGTTTAGTTAGTTACTATGTTCAAGTTAAGGAATTGTAAAGTAATTTAATCGAAACATTAAATTTTAAGATTAAAAACAAATCTAATTTTAACCAAAATAACAAAGATAAGCATCGCCCTTTCTATCTAATTTAAAAATTCAAAATCATAAAATAGTTTAGGAAGTGCAGCAGCAATTGACAAAGCTCGATTGCAGTACTAAAATTAGCATTACCTGATCCTACTGCCGGAGTTGCTAAAGTAGACGTTTCACTATGTTCCAACCAATTAAATTAACTAGCGCGGAGAGTAAGCCCGCAGCAATGGTAACACTGCAGATGACAATCGTCCATTAATTTTAAGCAAGTACCTTACAATTGAACTACAGAAAATAAAATTGTTCATTTTTTTATGCAGAAAATCAATATTGATATGAATAACGAACACATTTCACCATTTCAATAATGAAAGAGCAGGCAATGAAAAATTCAATTATATTTTGTAATTGGTGTAATTTAATTGACATATTTACTTGGTATAATTTTATATTTTTCGTTAAAAATCAACTAAGACTTTTTACACTGGTATAGAATAATTTGAGTTGTTCTTTTGAATGAATTATTTAATCTCAAATTTGTGGAAACTACACTTCCTTTTACTGATGAGAAATTTGGAAGAAAATAATGAATCCATTACTAATTTATATTATAACGATTATTTTAACTAATGAGATAAAAACCTATCAACCACTTAACATGAGAACAAAAATTCACCGTTATATAAAAGTATTTATATTTTTTTGAAACTTTATTTTGAAGTAAAAAAGAGCTATTGTTTTTATAAAATTTATGGAATGTATTAAACATAATATTGGCATTATCCAAATTAAGATGTTTATTGAAGATATTACGAGGACGAAATTAAATTTAAACAGTTTTTAATTCAAACCAAGGCAAGGATGAACAATTTGTTAATTACTTAGGCCTCTATAATTGACAATACTCCTTTAAGCTTAGTGTATTGTCAATGCTTATAATATGTTTTCTTGATTGTAAGACCTTAAAAAAAGTAATTGCTTCCACTAAAATAATCTCGTGATCTTAACTTAACACTTTAAGTCGGAGCAATTATCATTACCTTACTGTATAAACCCGAGATACTGGAATGTGCCAAGTTGGTGAACTCAACTTTCGATGTTAGAGTCTATTGTATCTACAAGTTCGTTCGGAACTACGCTATTGTTTAAATGGAACTGTTCAGATGGAATAGTAATCTGCTAATGATGCTTTTCAGTGGCAGTGTAGATATGCAAAGAATAAGAAAATCAACAAAAAACTGTGGTCGCTGCAAAAAACTTGTTACTGCTCAATGTGTTAGTTAAAAATGAGATAAAGATCTTAATCACGGAGTGCCATGAACGTAAATTCGTAATTGATTTAGGTTTGTTAAAAATATCAAAATCTACATATTAATAAAAATATTTAAAAACAAAAATGTATATATTAATAAATATTTTGATATGCATTTTTAACTTAACTTGTATTAATTACAGTATTTAAATTTTTCTCAATGAGATTTTCTCAATAAGTAGTAAATATTCAAATAGGTACCCTGAAATAAAAAAAAACCGGTAAATAGGTACCGGTACCCTGAACAACAAGTTCAAGGAAACGTTACCAATAGAGGGGGCCCAAAAGGCCATTTTGTTAGTAAAATTTTTAAAATGAAACCAAACGATGAAAAAAAAATTGTATTACCATTTTTACTGCAGCATTTTTATTTATTTTATTTTCTTCAAATTGCAGCATTTTTTATACAAAGTGGCTTGCCATTAGTTTTTTAATTTTAACAGCAAAACAATATTAAGTATATTTTAGGGGTGCTATTTAAAAAAATTAATTTGAAAATTAACCTTTAGTGTATTATCATGGTAATGCAGTATTTATTTATACAGTGGTGGCATGCCATTTGGGCTTAACATTCTTTATCACTCATGGCATGCCACTATTGTATAAATAAATGCTGCATTAACATGGTAATAGCCAACGTTAATTTTTTTAAATTTAATTTAATTTAAAAAATTGCACTAAAAAACTCTTAATTGTTTCGTTGAAAGGATTATTTTCTCTATAGGCCTACTAAACCAAATTATTGAATCAACTTATTCAATAATCTAAATTGGACATTTAAGTTAGCATTATATTGGCCACATTCCGACATGATAATACAAGGTGTAGGTAACGAAAAATTTATCACAGTTTTTAAGTATTTTTTTAGATTATTTTATGAAACAACAACGTTAATAAACCGGACGAAACAATACAATTTGTAAAAAATGTAAGGAAATGTGTAAACTAACACCTTGTATGTATATAATACTTTTATACGAAATGGTGCAGTTAATCTTTTAACAACCGCTTAGTTATATCATAATTATATTTTTCATTTTGAAGGACTTCAGAGTCTTACACATTTTTTAAAACTTGATTTTCTGATTGGCCGTCTTCTATACAGTTTCTGAAATAATGGAACGCAAGTACTACACATTAAATTAAATATACCATTTTAATTTTGAGTCAAATTCACACTTTCAGAGAATTTGATTGCTACGCTGGTAGAATAGAACAGAATATCAGTAATCTTCAGGATTGCTAAGGACTTAAGCCAATTGATCTGATTGGCAAACTGAAGTCATTTGGACGAGACCTTCTGATAGAGATAGAGGATAATAGCAATGCCGTTTAAATTCCCTCGTCCGCTAGACGTTGTACAGTATATTTTGCTTATCTGATTACTTGTTTTCTGAAATTCTATAAATTATTGACCACTACTTTAATTAATTAGTAATTAATAATTAATCCAATTTTGCATTATATGTGCGAAATTTTGTGAGGTTATTTATTTGTTTGTCTGGAGTTGGAGTTCCATCACTTATAAAATACTGAATTATCTTACCTAGCTTATCAACTTACATAGCTTCACATTAGCTTACTGTGGATGATTGGTAATAAAACAAGTTTTATTTCAACTGACGAATCAGTCAACATTCTTTCCTTTAAATCACCAAATTATAATGTAATGGAACTTAAAAAAAGTAGAAAATAGGAAAAAGTCAATTAGATTTTCTTAACAATGTTACTTTCCACTCAGGAATGAGGATGGCGCCTCCAAGCTCCGAGCTCGTGAGATCCACACCTCCATTAACAACTGGCCAGGACGTGTAATTTTCCGGCCCACCGCACCGGCGACGTCTGGTGGTGAGAACTGGAAACTGCCGGGACGGTGAAATATCGTGGAATCGTAGCAGAAAACTAATTGACAACCTGGTGCACCTTTCAATACCTTTCTCAAACACGGTCAATATTACTGTGTTTGAAATTTGTACGACTCAAGATTATTAATCAAAATACAACTAATTGAGAATGAGGAAACATGAAAAACGCAGAAAACAAAGATGTCATGGCGTCTTTACAAGTATAAAGATAGTTGTAGGGTAAATATTCAATTTGGTTCGAGGTAACGCATTAGTTAGTTAAATCAATATTCTATATCGTTAACCACCCAAATTATTTAAAAAATCAAACTTAATCAACTCACCATTCTCGTCGCAATTTCCTAAGTAAAAAGATAATCGTACGATTATTGTATATCAGTAGTTCAGTTCTAGTAATTTATTAACCAGCTCTCAAAAAGAACAATGATTTATTTCTAAAATACAGTAATTGAATTATTTGAAACTCGTGTTTATTATGAGAGGAAAATTATTGGAGGGAAATTGTTAATTATCGTTTGAATATTCTCGTCGGCATGTACCGTATCCAGAATTTAAGTTAAGGAAAATGTATTATTCGTTGATTAAATGCTTCCTGGGTTTTAGTTTTAAATCACGGCATAAATAAGTCTGCCAAGTAAAATTACCGAAATTAAAAATAGTAAGCTCAATAACTAATATTAGGCCTACTGACTTTGGATATTAAGACTTATCCAACGACAATGCTGATATGAAGTAAAAAATTAGTTGGAATAACTATTTTATCATAAAATGTGTTAATTTATGGTTTACATAAGGGGTAAAAAGGGGTCGAAAAAAAATCTTTGTAAAACGAATTAGTAACCCTTTTCCATATAAGAATAGTGACAGGACTTTATAGCGAATTTCCCCTACAGGGAAGAAGCTATTAGCATAGGACTCATGGTAAGACCTAAGCCCGGGACCACTATAACGTTTCGTTTTGGTGCCCCCAGAAGTCAAAAACACTATTTGTTCAAATCTTTAGATATATATGTATGTCTGTAAGCACGATAGCGCTCGCAAAAAAAGGTCCGATCGGAATGATGTTTGGCACAGACATGTAAAGTAGTTATTATTCAGACGAGTTCGTAAACCAGCCCGGTCGGACCATCCGAAGGGGGGTAGGGGGGATAAACCCCAAAAAATGGGTTTGAGTTTTTTACATAGAAAAATAGAAATAATCCCATTTTTGTTAGCACCATTGAATTCAGCTCAAAAAACAAACAATTTAGTATGTTGAATCACTGTTCTATGTTCATTGGTTACCGAGATATTGGAAGTGGTAAACACAGTACGTTGTCTCAATGTTAACCTTATGGGTAATAAGTAAAATTCTATATCTCGGTTATTTCTCAACATATCTTGATAAAAGTTGGTAATAGCTTCTTCTAGTTCAGATCTACTAAATAACGAATTAAAACCACCCAGTTTTAATATACCTGTGGCAGCAAACCTGCATACTCATTCCCCATGTTATTCTTATGGAGTTTACCAAATTTGCTGAGAATGCAGGTCTGCTGCAACGGGAGTATTTTTCTTTTCACTCAGTTTTTACTAACGTATCTCTTTTCACCGTCAAGAGGAACACCTGGGAAATAATTGGCAATCAGAACTGCTCCTGGCGTGGGGTCTCGATTACTTCTTGGCCGCTACATTTGATTTTCCGCTTCAAAAGGGACCAACTCCGGGGTGGACCGGAGAAATATTAGTGTGTAGAGACGAATTAGAACCCCTGGACGTTTCCAAGGTTTAATGTAAATCAGCAAAATAAAAAATTCACATTTAAAATGAATTTATTGAGACAATTTAAATAGCTTTCGTCACACAAAATAAAAAAAACAAGTTTTACTATTAGATAGGCTAATAGAAAAAAATTGAAAAGAAAAACTCTTTTTATGTTTAGATATTGGCTTATACTTGGGCTTATTATACTGGCAAATACTGTAATAGAAGAATATAAAATTTATTGACAATCAAAAAGGTATTATTATGCTAAACGTGCAAAAGCTATGTAATATTAAACTAATAATATAAACTATTTATATAAAAAACTAAAATAATTCATCGTAGAGAAATATATAAAAACTTCAGCAAGTTACAAAACAAAAAAAGATAAGATAAATTATGCAGACGAACGTATGCAAAAGCTATTACTATTAAGCTAGGTTTTTAAATGATAATACAAAGGCATAAACTGTTGTACTGGTATAACGTTCCTCACTAACTCTACTAAATTATGACTAAAATGAACAAAAATACTGTAATTCTTGATTTAATACAATTATTACATGCTGTTTTCTCCGCACAATTTTGGATTAGATTTTGAATCTTTCTAACGAAATTGTTAAATAGAATATGTAAACTTTGCACTCATACCACTTCAGAGAGTGTATTCGCTGGATGGCCCAAGAGGCGTCATAAATATGAAAATTTTGTTCTGCAATGTTTTTTTGACTCGATCGGTTCTGTCAAAACCGTTCTGTTTTGGGACTTTATGTTGTTATACTCAGAAATATTTAATTTAATATACCAACCAGTTACAAAATAGGAAAGGTCTCGAAACCAATTAATGATGAATAAAAATTATAGTTACCGTATCTATTTTCAAAAACGTTTAAATCTTCTAGCCAATTTAGTTTAAAAGTTATCAAGGTCAGGTTGTGGGGCCTCCAGGCTGTATACATTATGTACAAACTGGATTGTTATTTCAGACTACGGTTTTATTGGAACACTTAACAAAACAGTAAAATTTCATTTAACTACAGGCTCTAGGTCATGTGTTGCTTGGTTATAAAAAGAAAATATGTTACTTGATCATAAAAAAATTATGGTGCTCGATAAAAAGTTTGGATTGTGTTAAAAATCGTTGTTTCGTTAAACAAAATTGACATCGCCAAAAATAATTTTAAAAACGTCTCTTTCTTCAAATATTGGCAAAGGATCTAGGTCCATCGCTCCTTCTCCGTCGTCTTCGTCGTCGTCTGAAGGAGATTCCAGAACCTCTACGATGCTCCCATTTATGTCTTTGTTTACAGGTTCTTCTTTGATGGCTCGAATTTCGAAACTGGCGGACGGTTGTGAGGCCTTGATTTCAAGTTTTGCAACGAATTCATTTCTTGCATCGAATTTGTGTCCTGCAAAAAACCCCATTGAAACATGTTTACTCTGAAGAATCATTGAACATAAAGTTGAGCTTCACTGGGATTGTGTAATTCGGAAATTGAATATAGTACAATCTAATTTTAAAGTTACAAAAAAACATAAAACTTTTCTTACCTTCCTTCTCTTTTTTTATTTCTTGTATTGTTTCCCATGGTGTTGACAAGTTTGGAGGGGGGAGACTGCAAAACTCAGCCAGTTCATTTGGGCAATCAATGGTCAGTGAATCTGATAACAACAAAACGAAACTATGACAAAAATATATGAAAATCATATGGGTCCTTTTTTAAGACTCGTGAAAAAATGCATTTTTTCCAGCTAAACTTGCTCTTTGTATGAATATTAACCTTACATCTAAAGAAAGGAAATGAAAAATTAATCTTTTAGATTTACATAATAGTCTTACATATCTTTATACGGTATATGAATATAATTTATTTACACTACCTCATTCAAACCCAAGATGATCTGTTAGCTATGCTTCAAGCCTGTTTATTCGAAATGTTAGAAAACTAATTAAGTTTATATTTTACATTTGATTTGAAGCATTGACTATGAATGTATTCAAAAAAATAATTGTATTGTAAATAGAATAAATGAATGAGCTGTTCAGCACTTCTCTTTATATTATTTGTTCCCTTTGGGGGCATTTTTTATCAAAAAACTATTATTTTTCCTAGGATATAGTTATGGTCGTCTTGATCAATGAATGAGGAATCCTCAATTTCAGTACATATAATACTGTAAGCCACAAAAAACTTAATAAACTCGTATTTTTTTAAAATATTAAAAAAAATTGATGAAATCTCGATTATGATAGATTTACCTTCAAGTTTCATTGCCTTAAGAGGTTCACAGTTTTGTAGACAGTTGCAAAGAATTATTTCTAACCCTTTAATCACATCTGAAATGAAAAAGAAAACAGCGATTGTAAAAAATATTTTTTGAGTGAGACCTAAATTAATACAGTAAAAATCAACCCATATTGTTTGATATGTTTGTTATTATTCCCTAGGAGCTTTTCAATTGAATGCATAGCAGTTGCAATATCGCTCTTTTATCATATCTATTCATAACAAGTATTTGTTTCGTATGCCATATTCATTTTTTTAAATTGTGGACACGATCTAACCAAACAGAACATTTGAACGTAAACAAAATTGCCTAATAATTTTAACCACCATTTGTTTTAACGATATCTGGTACAAGAACACTTTATATTAAAATATTACCTGAAACTTTCATCAGGAAAGGCAGTATCATTAAATTGGTAATATTATACCTATTAAATATTGTACCTATTAAATATTAGTCTATCATGAATTGATAATAAGCAGATCACCCAAGTTAGTACTTTTTTATTTAGTTTATCTTCAACTGCAAAAAGCGTTTAAAAGATTTTCGGTACAAAACCTTGTATACAAACAATCCCCTTTAACATTTTCACATGTGTTATTATTATAAATAAAACTAAAAAATGCTTGCTTTGTGGTTTAAGATGTCTTTTAGTTTAAGGACTTATAAAAGATTATTTGGCAAAAACACGTTATAAGCGGGCATCTTTGCTTGAATTTGTAGCACCTAAATGTATGTCTAAAGCCAAAATTTCCAACCTGGGGGAACGTCGTTGCCTGCGCAGATCTCAGGCGCGCCGCTGAGGTACTTGTGGACGGGGACGAGCTCGTCAAAGCGGCAGTGGTAACTTCCCCGACTCAGATCTAAGTATAAAAGAAAGTTAGTAAATCAGACAGAACATGCATAAAGAGCATTAGAATTTTATACAAATCTGAAGGTGAACTTGACCCATTTGACCAGGGTGACCAGAAAGGAATTTGTTTATAGGTCGTTTTTTAAGACTCGTGAAAAAATGCATTTTTTCCAGCTAAACTTGCTCTTTGTATAAATAGTATGCCTTACATCTAAAGAAAGGAAATGAAAAATTAATATTTTAGATTTACATATAATAGTCATACATATCTTTATAAAGGGTATATCAGTTCTGAGTTTAGCTTGAAAGTGAAAGTTACAAAAAAATACATGCAGGCAATAATTTAGTTTTAAAAAGGATCATTCACTTAATAAAACACCTGCATTCACCCGATATACACTTTATTTTTATTTTTAGTGAGTATATTTTAAAATAGTAAATGTGTAAATAATGAATGTTTAAAAACTAGCACCTCAACTTTACTTTCAAGTTTTAACTTACCTAAAACTGTAAATACACCCACTTCTTGTTCAGATTCTGAGGAAGCACCTGTCAAAAATTAGAGACCGTAAACCAAATGTTCAAACAGAATAAATTATGGATGCGAATAAGAAAAAAACTTGCAGCAATTTAAAAATGCATTAGATAACCTTAGAATGTAAGTTTAAATGCAGTAGCCAGTCCAAACGCTATTGGATTAGTGACTTAGTGATTAAAACTAGGTTGAAGGAACAGAAACGGGATGCTTTCCAAAAACCTTTATAGACACCACTAGAAAGTTAAAGTTTTATTTTGATACCAAATGTGTATGTTTTTGGGGTCGATATACTGCAAAAAAATCCAAGAAATTATTCTGTTATAACGTAAAGAGAGATTTATTTATAGCCTCGACCACCTACCATTGTTGGTTGGAATCAACAAAAAAGTGGGAGCTTGTTTGGGAAAATATTTTTCCAGGAAAAAATAGTTTTCAATAGACAAAACGTTTTGAAATACGTTAATTTATTAAGTTTATATTTTGTAAAATGATTTCACCAATGCCACCTCAATTTCTAAATCAACTTCCTTACCATAAAATTAGAAAAATATCAAACTATACGTTGTGTATAGACTATTCCCCATGTAGTTTAGTTAGTGTGGTGTTGATAAGCATTGACCATAGAACTATAAACAGTTTATGGTTTACAGTTCTATGGCTTCCGGCACAAACTAAATGATAAAAGTAAACACGATTGATTGCTGAGCAGTGAATCAGTAATCGTGAATCGTAAGGTTTGTTGTTTCAACGTTAACTTTTTTCTATGATAAGCTGTAAATACAAAAAGTGCAAGAATTTATCCAAACGAACAATGTTAGAGTCGGACGAGTCGGTACAATATTTTAAATCCATATATACGAAGACGAAAGTTTGATTAACGCCCAGAAAAATTATTAAACTCTTTTCCATATATGCGCGCTGAAAATGGATACTGGTCTGTAAATTGGCAAAACAAATAATCTTATTCTAATTTATTAAGAAAATATCTTTATTTTTAAACATAATGGGCAAAAGATTATCATCTCAAAACATCTATTATTTATATGGACAAATGATTGCATTAATTAATTTTGAAACAAAGTAATAACAAATCCAAAAATAAATTTGTTCAATGGTTAGTGTAATTTTGTTAAAACTACTTATTTCCAATCCAACCGTTAAAAGTTGATTTTTCTGAACCTCATGAAAATTGATTTTAAATTGCATTCATTTCTTTCTTGTATAACATTTATTTTTTTAGTGAAGTTTATCTTGATTACCTAGTGGACATTACATTTCATTAAGCATGAACTTGGACATTTCCCAAGCATAAATGCTATAATTGTACTTTAAAGCTACAGTGTAATCACATGAGTTATACTTGTTTTATTGTGTTTGTTTGTTTGTTATAATGGATGCTTGTATGTATGTAGAGGTATGTACGTATATAAATAAGTCCAAGCCTTAAAACGAATAAGTGTATGTTTATAATGTGAAGGCTTTGAACTTTTCACCGTGACAGGAAAGCTCGCTGTAGCCAGGTCAAAATCTTCAAAATACGAGCGCAGATGGCGTCTGTAATGTTTGTATACATATGACGTGACGTTGTCTGAGTGAGATCACAACGATAGCGACTATCCAAATTCTGTGACGCTCACGCCACCTACGCGGCGTTATCCACGTGTGATTGTCATTTGCTTAAAAATTCAGGCTCCATTCCTTTCATATAGTCGTCAGATCTGAGATCTCCTAAACTTTTTTTGCCAAATATAATTATCCTTTGCTATTTTAAAATGTGTTTAAGAACTGAATGCCAAATTTCATGAAAACTTTTATAAAATCGTGAGAAGAGAAAAATATTATTTTTAAGAAAAAAAACATTAAAAATGACGATACAGATCAAACGACACTTCAGTTAATGGAATTGGGTTGATTTATAATTAGTCAATCTATAACAATTTCTATGCTAACATTATGGTATCATTATGTTGTATCCAACAAAAAATACAGGTAAAGAGAGCTTTTAAAAATAATTGATTGGCTACATTTAATCGATTCCATTGGGGCCTAATTAATTAAGGTGTCGTTAGTTTTGGAACCCTCAATGTTTGTTACTATTCCTGAGAACTTATTTACTAAATTAACGATTTTAATTAAATTTGGCATTCAATCTAACATTAAAATGACTTAAGATAGAGTAACGAAATCTGGCACAGTTATGTCCCATAAGATACATAGTCATGGCAAATTTCTATCTTGAATTGAACAGAATATATAGAAACATTAGTAAAAACAAACACAGATAACAAAACCAGGCTATGGTTATAACATGGTAAAATAAGGGTCTAAGACTATAGAGAATTTTGAAATAGATTTAACATGAAAAGGATTTAACATTTTAATCAGACTTATTTTGAAATAGATTTAAAATAAGTTGTTGTTTCAGTACAACAACTTATTACACTTATTTAGTTTCTTATCAAAAACCGCCTCGTCCTTGCCTCGTTAAGAGTCCTCCCTACCCCGCCAAAAATTTTCAAAAAACAGCTCTCACGCGGACACATATCATATAGACGCCCCATGAGGTAAAGGAAAATTTTAAATTCAATATAGTTGTAACGGGAAATGTCCAAACTACTAGAATTGATATTTGGAATTACGATAACTTAGATAGTTTTTTTCTATAATCAATTTAAAACAGCCAACTTTGGACATTAATATAACGTATTTTATGAACTTTTTGTGAATTCAAGCAATAAAGAAACAATTCCAGTAGTTTAGGGTATTATTTATTTAAATAATACTATATCGCATAGTATGGATATGTTAAAAAATATGGGCTCTAAATGGGTCCGCGCGAAACCTCATGACATCACAAAATATACACTGATTTCGCATGGGCGCTTATGGAGCCGAAGTTACAAGAGTCGCCGCTAGTGTCGCAGAAAAACGAAAACTGCCGTGGGTAGGGAGGACTCTTAAAACCGGCTACATTTACTACATTAGTTGGCCGTTTCCCGCTTCGTTTTGGTTTCTGAGAACCGCCGCAGAACCTGACCAGCAGCACCTGCTTAGCCTACTCCAAAAGGGAGATTCAGCTTTTGAGGTAATATGAGATGATTTCAGGATGCATGCAGGGTGTTCCAAACAAGTTTTGATAGTTTAGTTTATAGTCTAGAGTATTAGGCCCTTATGAGTATTGACTCATAAACAATCAGGATAATTTTAATCATGGATTAAAAATAAAGCTCATTACAGTATTTTGTAATTATGCCGATGGTTTACAAATTCAATAATTGTAAATTATTATTGAAAGATAAATCAATCTATTAAAATTATATTTAATAGATTAACTTTTTTTAATGACCACCATTAGAATAAATTTATTGTTAGCCTACTAATGTTGTAACGTTGTAACGCCTTAAACCTACATAGGCCCCTAATTAGTGGATCAAGTTTGAAGTTGATACAGTAGCCCATTTCAAACGGTTTATCTGAAAACACGTGGATAGGCCTACTCAATTCCAAGTTCGCCCTTTTCAGTGTGGAAATTCTAATGACAATCAATACAGGTTGTAGTGGTCACATAATAATCTGCTGATGGATTTTTAATTAGATTATATTGATATAGTAATCAAATTTGCCCAGCAAAGGTGATAGAGAAGCAATATATCCCATAACTTCTGCACTGCAAGAAAGGTGAACGTGGGACACCTTTAGAGGAAAAACTAAGATCAATGTAAATTTTTTGTTTATTTTAGGGAAGGCGTCAGGGAACTATCTATTTTGCTGACCAGCTGACTGAGGAGAAAACTCGTCTGACTGGTACTTCCGGTTGACCGACCGACTTCAAAATTTGTAGTTTTATGCTACCAATATTCCACACAATATTAAAACACAACCATCCCCCTAAGTCAACTCTGGTGTTGTTCAGAGAAAACCCCCGGAGAAAACCCGACTGACTGGGTACTTCCGGTTGACCGACCGACTTCAAAATTGGTAATTTTATGCTACCGGCCATTCCACACAATATTAAAAGACAACAATCCCCCTAGGTAAATTCTAAGGGGTAGTTCAGAGAAAACCCCACTCAGACGGGTTTTCTCCCTAGTCAGTCAGGTGTATTCTCTGAACTACCCCTTAAAGTTGACCTAGGGGGATGGTTGTCTTGTAATATTGTGAGGAATAATCGGGAGCATAAAATTACCAATTTTGAAGTCGGTCGGCCAACCGGAAGTACCCAGTCAGTCGAGTTTTCTCCGGGGGTTCTTTCTACCCCTTAGAGTTGACTTCGGGGATGATTGTTTTTTTTAATTATTGTGTGGAATCGGAATAGGTGGCAGATAAAACTACCAATTTTGAAGTCGGTCGGTCAACCGGAAGTACCCAGTCAGTCGAGTTTTCTCCTCGTCAGCTGGTCAGCAAAATAGATAGTCCCGGCGTCAGGCGTGTCATATATTAAGATATAAGTTGCTTCTTGTAGTCAATAAAAGAAAGTTTAATGAATGCAAAAAATAAGACTTTTTTTTAACATTATACGCTGTTCATGTGTAAAGTTGTCAGTCAATCAAAGTGGACTGCGTATGGCTTATATCAGGGCGTGGTAACAACATAGGATAGGATACATAACCTCTAAAAATATTTCTTAAGAAAATATTAGGCCTAGTGCTGCTTATACTGACACTTACTTGAGTTTGGTTGTGTCCCCGTCATGCTTGTGAATCACTATACTATAAACTAGCCCAACTCAGAATGATATCATAAAACGGTTTCGTGAAGAGTAAACAAATGAAACAAAACGACCAGTGTGAATGTTCCCACTGTACTCCAAGCTGCGTGCACGTGCCAGAGTCCTCTAGTGACGAGCGGGGTACACCAAGACATGACCTTGGGTGACCGCTGTACTGATGTTATTGCAGTTTCCTTTATTCAGGGAGCCAAGAGCTCTTTTATTTTATTTTATTTTTTAAATAATCAATTATATAATACAGAAAACAGTTTAAAATGGGAATTTATGTAATTTGGGCACCACAAATCTTACTGAACGTCTTTTCCTGCTGACAATTCCAGATCATTTGCCTTGCGAGCTTAACCTTTGGTTAATTTTAATGAGGACTTTGTGCATTAAAAGTCAAGAATAAATTTCCGAATTATAAAAAAAATTAAACTCGAGCATGTTGAACGGAGACACATGTAACATGGTTTAACGCATTTCGGAGATTGCAAAATTATAATTACATCTAAATTACCGGTACCACAACTGTTTATTTATTACAAAGTGATTGGCGGTCCTTTTTTACAAACACTCTATAATATAAATTTATTAATAAGGTAATTTATACAATACCTCACGCATTCCAAAATTAAAGCAATCAATCCTATCTAAGCCCAAAAATCTATGTATGGATCTACATCTACACCTTTAGGCTCACAGTTAACATTTTACAAAACGTTGAAGTGGACAATATTTTAATTTAACACGTTCTGCATTTTGCAAATGGGTTCCAAAATAACTTTCAACGGTAGGTGTATCACGAGTTATTCACGTAGTAATTATGTAACAATAAACAAACACTGCATTGAATAATATATATACTTTTATTTACATAAATAGTAAACTGTATGACAGTTCAGATTTTCGCACAATAGGCCTAAACGTATGACATTACAATTTACCCTAGAGTAAGCTACATCACAAAATCGTCCCCATCCCCACCAAAAGCCTACTAACCGACCCCTGACGCCAGTATAATTTCATCGCACACATTTGTCGTGTCTCCCCCTTCAAAAATATGTTAGTATCACGACTTTGCACCAGACTACAACCAGGGGGCCAGGAATTCAGCCTCTTTTTAGCGAATTTCCCCTATAGGGAAGAAGCTATTACCGTAGGTCTCAATGGTAAGACCTAAGCGCGGGACCATCATAACTTTTCGTTTTGGTGCCCCCAGATACCAAAAACACCATTCGTTCAAATTTGTTTATATATATATATATCTATATATATGTGTGTCTGTAAGCACGATAGCGCTCGCAAAAATGGTCCGATCGGAATGAAATTTGGCATAGGGGTGTAAAGTAGTAATTATTCGGATGAGTTCGAAAACCAGCCCGATCAGACCACTGGAAGGGGGGGTAAAGGGGGATAAACCCCCCCAAAAATGGTTTTTTTGGGGTTTTCACGTATAAAAATAAAAATTATCCAATTTTAGTTAGCACCATTTAATTCAGCTCAAAAAAACAAAAAAATTAGTATTTTGAATCATTGCTCTATGTTCATTGGTTACCGAGATATTCTAAGTGGTAAACACAGTACGTTGTCCCAATGTTAACCTTATGGGAAATAAGTAAAATTCTATACCTCGCTTATTTCTCAATATATCTTGATAAAACTTGGTTTGTGGCTTCATCTAGATAAGATCTAATGCATTTTAGTCTATAACCTTCGCAATTTCCATTTTTATGGCAGCAAACCTGCATACTCATTCCCCATGTTATCCTTATGTGAAATAAAAAATTCTATATCTTCCTTATTTTTTGACATATCTTGATAAAAGTTGGTATATGGTTTCTCCTAGTTCAGATCTACGAAATATTGAATTAAAACCACCCAGTTTTAACAGACCTGTTGCAGCAAACCTGCATACCATTCTCCATATTATTCTTATGGAGCTTACAAAAACATATTAAATTTAAATACCTTGAATTGAAATAATATGTTCTTTTGCATTTGAAATTCGCTGAGTATGCAGGTCTGCTGCAACGGGGGTATTATATTTTTGCATTCAAACAATGTCGCCAAAGTAGTTTGTCGAAGTGTCCAGCCAGTATGGCAACAGCTACCATAGATAGGAAAAATGTTTTCCTGTATTTAATAATATTTTTAATTATTATTTGCATCTCTTAATACTATTCTGATTTTTATTTTACTTTGTAGGCCTAAACTTTTGAACTTAAGTTAGTCCCTTACAAGGGCTTAGGCTATATTTTATATTGGATAGAATTGGTGGGGGTGGGGCTGGTGTGCAAACGGGTGAATTCAGGAAGTACCGGACCGGCAGATATTATGTACTAATTCGGTGCCTTTACATGTCATGTGTCGGCTTCTACTGTGTGTATCCGGTTTGCGATAAGGCAAGTCGAGCGATTTATCTTCATACAACTATGCGCACTGGCACTTCTATGCTTGTCTCAAGTCGGCTTGCCTCGCCTTGACAGCTGCAGTGTGGGACAGGCCTTAGTTTTCACGACTTCTACCAGGTAGCAGCACTAGGCAGGACGGCAGAACTATTCCGCCATCTTGCTTGCATCTCTGTTCTCATATTTTACAAATAATCACGAAATAATTAACTCGGATAAAAAAAAGAGTTTTTATAAGTTTACATTTTACTTTTATGGCCCGCGTTGTCGTGCAGATGTTGAAGTTTGCTACGCATTTTATTATTTTTTTTTTTATTGTAGCCCTGTAGCATTTACAGTGCATTATTATCGTCACAATTAATTTAAAACTTCTTAAACTTTGGGTTTCTTTAACAATTTTCGTTGACTCTTAATTATATTTTTCTTTATTTAATGAAAAATTACACCTCTTTACTGACGTAATCAAGAATAGGCTGTTACAACTAGGATTGATAAAAATTGATACTATCTGAACTATCTGAGTTAACTTGACTAAACTAGGATTGATCTAAAATTTCTTCTAATCTCTTTTAAACCCAACTAGTATTTTATTACATAGTCAAGTAAATTTACAGCGGTAATAGAAATATAAGCACTACGGTCTAGTTAACTAGAACGAACTGTGGCGGTATTTCAGCGTTAATCGTGTTAAAACTCCGCAGGTTACGTCGTAATATCGTACAATTAGCCACCTTGTAGCTGCCCCAGCGCCACCGACCGGGGAGTTGAAAAATATTTTAAAATTTAACTCTGGAGGTTGTGAGGTTAAATTTAATGGTTCGTGAAAGGAAAGAACTTCAATACAATAAAACCTTTTATGGCAGCTGTAACACACAAAGCATTATAGTTTGACTTAACGATCAAGTCTTATAAAACGAGTATTTTTATGAATGGAAGTTTTAAGTTTATTTTTTATTTTTATTAACATGAAAAGTATTTCTACACTCATAGTCATATAGTTCCCTGATGATTTTGACGTTAACATTAATTGTCATCCCTGTTGGTAACCTGTTAAATTATATTGATAATCTCTTGATGTAGGCTATTGCTGTAGCTCTTTGAAAAGTGGCATCTCTTTGGTGTTCAATTATTTTTAACATGTAAAGTTCTTCCCAACGAAATAATGGCATGTAACCCGGAGGCCGTAGAATGTTCTCAGATTTAAAAACATCCAACGTATTTTTAAATCATTAAACTCTCAACCAATTATCGGTTTGGTTAGTTCTTTTAACCCGGCAGAACTGACTTGGTTTTGAAAACACGATGACTGACTCACGGTCTATTGGACTAGGTTTTATACGACTATAAAAGTTACTATATTGAAAAATGATGAGTTTATTTGCACTTAAACTCTAATAAAGTCTTTTACATTAGTTTTGTGACTACTTTGTATAGGATATATGTGCATACAAAATATTTATATAATGCAAAAAAATATTTTGAATTGCAGTAGGTACTTTAATAATTATTGTTATTGCGTTAAAAACGTCCGTATGTTGTACAACGATGCGTTTATGCTGACAAAAACTCCACAAAAGTATTGTACATCAGTGTTTTGAATATTTTATATAAGAAATAATAATGTGCACACAAATTATTTATGTGTAACATGAAGCCTTACGTGACTCACGGTCGAAAACACCAGACCTATAAAGGAACTTTCATTGAACTGACTACAAGGGTTAGAGAATGACGGGAAGTGAGTCATCATGTTCCTGGAAAGACGTACGAGAGGTATAGTGACGGCCACCCCTGCCGACACCCAAAAAATATAATTTTTATGGAAAAACTATTAACCCGGTCTTTTAGACGCAGTTATGTTAGTCCTCGCGGGTTAAATTCATCTATCAAATTGCACTCAAGGCGTTCGCCCCTCACACAAAAATCGGTTTAACAAGTTTTCCGATTTGTCACAAGGAGGTTTGAGCTTTTTAGCTGAAGTAGCTGTAATTTTGTCCTATGAAAGCCTAAGGGGGAGGCGGCAAAGTTTATGACCACCATCGAGGGGAGTGGAACTAATGTGTATGACTTGCAGGGGGGTCCCTCATGTAGCAATAAAACTGAATTGCTGTCTGCCTGTCTGTGTGCGCGTGTCTGTGTGTAGGCTGGCGTTGATTAAACCTTTTAGAAAATTCCGGAAAACGAGGATACTAAATTATTATTAAAATGAAATATTTGTGATAATCAGCCTATATATGGAAAGCTTGTTGATATGGACAGAAACAAAAAATAGGCCGAATTTGAAAATACATATAAAAACAATGTTTGAACGTATGAATGAACCTTAAAAATAAGGCATTCAAAACTTACAGTTGCAAAGAAATCGCATTAGTTAACATCGCATTATTTTAAATTAATAAATTTAAAATAGGCCTATACAGTGTTGAATTTTCCAACAAAAATAGATGAACGTTTTCTGTCGAACTATTCTGTGCATGAACTAAGAAAAAATATTTACAAAATTTATACTTAAACAATAGAACGAGATGTAGCCAATGGTCGATATACGAATGGAAAATATTCAAGATTTGTTTTAATTCTTATCTGCAATAAAAAATAAAACATGTAGGCTAACTGGGTTAATTTAAATATGTTGATATGTTCCGTGACCATAATAGCAATTCAATAAGGCCAAGGTTAGTCTTTTTTTATAAATTCAAATTCGCTTCTAAAGAAGAACATGATTCCAACGGTTCTAACGGGGAACTTAGATTATTCCAAGTTCCAACCATGCATATGAGCTGAGACAAAAGTATATTACAAAAATCATGCTTGCCTGTCAATAACAATGCTAATGATGCAAAGTACCATATTTTTCACTAATACTCAGTATTTATTTAGTAGTGTTCAGAACTAATAACAATTTTTGGTTACTAGTTATTTATGTTTGCAACCACAGAGATAATTTCTATGTTTCGGAGCTTAAATAGAATTTGATTTTTTATTTCGACAAAAACACACGACGAAAAACTGTGAAGTTATTTGTTTATTAACACATTTTAGCCATAACTATAATTATTTCCCGTTGATCCTAAAATTGCAATTCTTTATTCAGACCATACCATCACAATATATACGAGATAAATTTTAAAGCCATTTAACGTTGGAAATAATATTTTTAATTTATTTCATACATAATTTTTTGCATTCTTTACGATAGACCTAATGCACTGTTTTTATAGATTAAAAAGTAGTTTCGGTAAAGATTTTCTTTACAACTTTGCTATAGGTAATTTATAAGCTTTACAAATGTTCAACTAATTAAAAGTTTACAAAAAAACTTCAACAAATTAAGACACAATACAGACATTTTTAAATAACCGGCAGAAATACCATTTCACAAACGAGATAGACTTGATGACCCATCAGCTACCTACTTAAAATAACTAGGTTACTGACCTTTCCGTCTTCAATCCTTTAAAATTAACAATGGTTTCGGAATTCTATTCCATTAACAAATCCTTCATCAAATAATAACTAAGAAACACATACGTTTGTAATATAAAACAAAATCTTGACACTACACAAACACGGGAACTTACAAAAATGAAACATTTAAAAGTCCACGTGGCCGGCCGCAGACACGAGTCTTGAATCGTCTGGAAGGTTAGAAACCTAATTCAGGATGCAAATAATGAATAATCCTATCATTTAAGTTATTTCATTCCATCAAATAACTCATCAGCTATTGAAAATTTTATAAGAGGATGAAAAGTTGTCAGAGAATATTCATCACTAAAACATGCATAAGCAAGTATATTTTGTTTACCACCTACTTTGCTAATACTAAAGTGGATTTTGAAAAAGTCGATTGTATAAAAGTAAAAATATAGGTATATTAATTTAAATGCTCTTTAAATTTCTGTTCAAAACAGTAACGGATGAAATATGAATAATTCACAATTTATTTTACCAATAGCTCAAGATTTATCAATTTTACAAGGGGATGATGGACAACTAATGCTGTACATTATTAGTAAATTTTCTAGTCAATTAATTCGTTGCTTTTGTCTCAAGCGTTTAAAAGCCACACTTTGCAACAAAACGACAACTCAGAGAAAATTAATACCACAGAAATCACCCCCTTGGGGGTGGTAAAGGGGCTCTCGACTCAAATATTGCTTGGGGACATATTTTATGGTTGACTAATATATTACCGCCTCATGAAGTGTTTCGAAATGGAATAACAAAATATTTGATCATTTACACATTAAGCGATTAATACAGTGATGTAGTTTAACGTGAGTTTAAATGTAAAAAATAAGATAATGCAATATTTGTTTTTCCCACGTCAAAATATCCTTACTTTAGTTTTATAATGGAGATAAATTGTTTTTTTTCAGTAATTTGTTAATTACTACGGGAAATCTTTATTGCTCAAAATATTTAGTATGATCTAAGCTTACTTAAGATACTTAACATGATCTAAGCTTACTAAGATACTTAACAAAACTCCGAATAAAGTGATACTTGTTTATGTAATAAGGCCTCTATTTCATATAAACAGAGTCCAGATATTAATTTCATTTACTTTATTAATGCACACAGTTCCAGAACGGAAGATAAAAAAATAATAGAAGAGAGCTTGGAATAGATTTTGTTCTTGGCCAGATTCTTGGAATGGATTAGTTATTAGCATTAGTCCACTAGAATATCGTATTTATACTCCTATACCTATTTATGATGCGTTGTTTTTTTAACCGTATTTTACAAACCATTTTAAACGTTAAATGTTTTTTATTTCATCAAACTATTAAAATAATTTAAGGAAATCTGGATAATGCACCGGGTGAAAATATTTATTCATAAAAAATCTCAGTGTTTGTGAAAAAGTATAAATGCCTAGGTTGCAAAAACGAAAGTTAAGATGCAGTTTTAAAAGTACATGGTAAAATGCTTTGAATTATTTTGTCACCTTTGCAATATTCAAATGTAAACGTAACTTACGACAGAATGATGGTAACTTTTCGAACGATCCTCGCATATGAATGTCTTTTGCATTAGCCTATAACAAATTAATCGGGATCAAGTAAAATCTTGGTCCTCTGTATGATTCTATTCTCAGAAACAACCCTGATATAAATTTTTCAAGATATGTTTCTCGAAACCACAAACCAATAGCAGACTCACGGCAACGCACACATGCCCAATACCCAGGTGTCTTTGATCGTCGCTCGTCGCTACTTCTTTTGATCTTTGCTCGAGTCCGGCCTTTCCTGAAGATCATTTCGCGCTACGGCGATCTTCTTTGATGTTTCTAAAACTTCTTGTAAAACCTGATTCGATGATACATTATTTTGGGACAAACTTAAGACAAACCACATGTACGAGTCTGCAGTACCTCCCGTCATCTTGGGTTTAAGTTTCATGAGAACAATGCTGATTTTTTTTTAAACATACGCGGTTTTCAACACAAATTACTTAATTACCAAAATCGTATGAATTCGATTCTTGAATATGTCGTGTCTCTTAACCATATTTAGCTGTAAAATGTGAAAAAAATTCAAAATTGGTTTCTGTTATAACTGAAAATTGTCATGTAAACGTTAAATTCAACTTTTGTACATGTCTTTGCTGTTAACCGAAAAAACTATTATATAGATATATATCAACATTTCAATTCGACAATTCACTAAATATTTGTATTACCATTGAATATATAGCTAACGCTTGCGTTAGCTATATATTCAATGGTATTACCTTTAAACTAATACCAAGTTTGTTATTTTTTAACAATTAATAAAGGTGTAACAACTGTTTGTAGGCCTAATTAATTTTTCTTTTATGGAACAAACGTCCAGATGTTTAGAGTCTGTAATATCTATCACAGAATAGATATTACAGACTCTTAAGTACCCCACTTGTTTAAAATTAGGGCGTCATTTAGGTAATTTTCATAAAACAGATCACTCATTGTTTGTACTTCATAGATTCGGGCTCAGTATAAATATACTGTTTCAATAAATAAATAAAATGATCCTAGACAATGTGATAAAAGATATTCCAGCACTATTTGATTTTCCCTGATTTTTCTTGTTATTTTTAGTCTTCATGGATATTAGTCGTGATTGTTGCTATATTTACTACTTTATTTTTTCCTCTCGCTTATAGTGAATTAGTTTGATTATCCTGATTATACTTTATCCACGACATTGTCTCATTATTCCTTTATTCAAGGATTTTTAAAAAGGTTTTTGTTATTTTTAATATTTAATTTGTTTTAATTAAATAAATTGACGTCTTCAGGTTTATTCGAAACCCTAGTCTGATAGGCAGATATGTGACTATATTTAGTTGTAATTTTATGTCAAAATAATTACTGATGAATCTCTTTATTAACTGTTTTGTTACCAGTCAATTTATATCTCCTTATTTACATAGCCATGTTCTAAAGTTAGTAATATGACTGAAACAGAACATTTATTTTAACAAAGATTCTATCTATAATCAATTTATGTAAAGAGATCAATGATTAACTAGCACCCTAGAGAAGAAAGCTACAAGGCAAAAACAAACCATTATACTCTCCTCTCAGTAGAAATCCATATGTTTGGTTTGTTATAATTTGTAGCGCCTTTTGCTGATCAGAGCTGCCACTGTGGCGCTAAAGTACAGCTTATTGCCCGATGCGCTTAGTTCAGGCGCTTGTGTGGGGCTTAAAAACACTACGTACAGAGTATAAAAATAAAAATTGCTATCTTTTAAAACACGGGTGAGAGTATACTAAATAGATTTCTAGAATTGCATTTAAAAATAAATTTTCTCTTGTCACGCGATAGTTGCTATTGCGATAGTTTTATATTTCATTGAATTACTATTACAGTATAATTATAACAGGATATAGAATAATCTGCTAGCAAAATATTCGAAATAATATCTTCTTCAAAGTACTTGTCATATATATGTTAACACATGTATAGCGGCCGTAAACATGGCCTGATTTCAATGAATTTAGCTACTTTAAATTCATTAAACAGTTCTAATTAAAGTGGTAATCACTCGGAAGAGTTTGTAAACCAGCCCGACCGGACCTCCGACAGGGGGGGGGGAGGTGGCAAAGGTGGATAAACCCCCCAAAAATGGGGGTTTGAGTTTTTTTACATGGAAAAATGAAAATAATACACTTGTTGTTAGCACCATTGTATTCAGCTCGAGAAAACAAAAAAAATTGGTAATTTGAATTAATTGTTACTCTATGTTCATTGGTTACCGAGATATTAAATGTGATAACACAGTATGTTGTCCAAATGTTAACCTACTGGGAAATACGTAATAGTACATTTCATTACTCTTACCGAATTCCTTTGCGCCTTAGTAAAAATGGAAATATTATAGAAATTAATTTGATTTCATTAATTTGAGAACAAAGTGTTAAGCCACTGTCAGATCTTCCCATAAACAGTACAAAATTTCTGTTCTAGATTTTATAGGATTCTTATGTAAGTAAATAAATAAATTGCAAGAAGAATACTCTAAAGTAGGTACTATCACCACGATATTTCAATGTTCAGATATAAACTACAGTGAATAATAAAAACAATGACATAATGCTCATAAACTTGCATTTCGGCCTTAAACATCAGCTAGTTGTTTCAACAGACACTTTTGCAACTAGTCCCAAATTTAAGGCCCAGTATCGACGTTCGATTAGGCACACAGACCGGACGATATCTTATTTATGGCATTGTCAGGTCGCTATGGGGACGACCTGGCGCTATTATCCAAAGTAACACAACCACAGAGAGAAACAATTGTTTTGTTACATTATTCCTTTTAAGAAACACAATCGTTTTGACCAGCACTCTTTTATTTTTTTAAATTTTCAAACTGCATTTTTTGTCGGGTTGCTTTATTACGCCATGAAAATAACCCTGGATCCTGCTGGAATTTGGAATTTATAATTAATTACAATAAAACAACGGAAAGAAAAGATTTAGTGTGCAAACAGTTCTAACCCGAAAAGAGTTTTGGTGAAATAAATTTTGAAATGCTCCGGTGGTACAAAGATAGCCCCTTACTAAAGAAAAATATTCACTATTTAAGGATGTTGATCCGACCTATGGCAGAGAAGAGTTCAAAAATCTACTCCAACATAGTTGAAATTGACCGATACAATAGTACTGAACTGGGACTATTTTTAAGAAAAGCAAAAATAATGTGCACTGTAGTGGGTTTTAAAATGGTTGGTGCAGGAACAGGAATCTAAAAAATACATTCAACGCGTAGGCCTACCAACCAAGAGAGGATTTAAATTGATGATATATGCGCAAAGACAGTACAAGGATTTTCAACTCAAAATTATTAAAAAAATAACAACTTACCGATGATTATGTTACAAACTTAGCTTAGTTTTATGAGAGAAATAAAAAAGTAAAAAAATAATAAATAAAATAATAAATTGTTTTTTGATTATTGAAGGAGTGAGAGAGGTGTAGAAATTAAGGACTTTTATAAAACTCATTTATTATATGTTGATATTTTTATGATGAGGAAAATCTTATTCAAGTGGCGAGGACTATTTCAAGTTAAGTAGGTAATTTCAGGAAACAAACTTTGTATAAAATGTAACATCTAATTTAGTTTGAAATTAAAGAACCTTTTTCCAAGAATTCCTGAAATCACTCTGTGCATTCAGGCATTCAGACGAACTGGCAGCCAAGGGTGAAGTGGTTTATAGGATAGGTTGAGCCAACAACAGGAGAAAATGAATGCTTCCGCACTGAGCAGGCATGCTAGGAAGGCGAAGCGACTGAAATAGTCATTAGTAAAAAAAACTAAACAATTGGTTTACCCCATGAATCTTAAACGTAATCAGTTTTAAAGCATGTGCTGATGTTCAGCATGAGCATGAACTGGCTTGTTTATTTATTTATTTATTTATTTGAGAAATAAATAAATAGCTTTAGGATCTGGGCAGAAAAAAATTACTACAAATTTCTGTTAGAATCAATAGTGTATTTCCCATCTAGGGACGAAAACTATGTTTTACGGGCTCGGATTCGTCTTTCAAATTAGAAATAAAGTTGAGAAAAACATTAACAACGACATTTAAAATATGATTATTTATTTTGAATTACTTGAAAATAAAACTTTGCAGTTATGAGCGATGATACAACTTCTTTCTCCTGGTTACTAAGCAAAATTTGCTATTTAATACAGCTATGAAAATCGTTTAATCACAACTAGCCTGTCGTTGAAACCTATCGAATTTCGGTATAATCATGTTATATTCACACGTTGTTTCAAGCACAGTACCTAGAATATCTTTATACGGTAGAATATCTTTATCTTGCGTAGGTGAGAGTAAGAAAAAGATGTGACGTCATAACACTTGAAAGAAGGTTCAGCGAGTTCACGTGCAAATCTCGTGAAACTACGCCAAATCTCGTGAGATTTTTCATTACTAGAATGAAATATAGCCTTCATTTGTTGATAAATAAATATTTAACGTTGAAATAAAAGGTGAGTTAGAAGCTGAAGAAACATGTTATAATAATAAATCAGCTGTCTGTGGTTGGTGCTGATTTGGCTTGCAGTGAGACTTGCTGATGCGTGGACTTGCAAAAGAACTTGGCGCAATAATTAGTGTATATAAGTCCCGTAGCTGGTGCGCACCACCGACCAGCAGAACGCTTGCTGATTGGCTGGTCTACTGTGCATATTGTTTATGATACTTACCGTATAGATGGTCAAGTTACTGTGGTTTCAAGCAAATAAATGATCAGCTGACTTTCGGCCGAAGAGCCGTATGGCGGAAAAGAACTGGTTTCGGTCACCATATGACGTATGTAAAATCAGCTGATTACGTCGAATTGTGGTATTATATTTTGTTGCACTACTGAATCATTGATCAGAAAATAAATATAAATTAAGATACAATATGTTCTCCAACTAAAATGTAGATTAAATAATGCTTTCGTTCCTTTAAAATATTCCTCATCCTCAAGGTAAAAAGCTCGGAAGTATGCTCTCACGTCCAGTGAGCATTTAATAGGGACTCGATTGAAAACAATGAAGACAATGGTGCAATTCGCCTGGTTATTACACAAATGAAATATGTAAGGTCAGATTGCAAAACCAACAGCCTCGTACAGTGATTTGCTGTCAGTTCTCGGTTCTCGGCTGTTGAGATGAGCTATAAACTGATAGGCTATCAGCTGACCTTTGGTTCCAGTCTCGGCCGCAGCGCGCCTACAGCGCTAGTAGTCTCTTCTCTGTAGTAGCGGTTGTAGTTTTACCGCGCGATTTGTCTGTCGTCTGTCGAGTTTTAGTTACGTTTGTGTGCGTCTTGTGTTTAGTGTTTGTGTATGTGAGTTTAAGTTCGTGTGTTGTTTTCGGAGTTTAGTGAAAAAGTTCTTAGTGTATTTTAAGGCGCTGAAGCAACTCGCTGGGTTTAAGGTAAGAGTTTTTGGGAATTTTGAATTTAACCTATACACGTGTGCATAGTTCTATGATTTAACCCAATGAATATTTTTCAACTTAGGCTCGTCACAAGGAAAGGAATCAAGGAATAGTCGACAATTCAAACAATTTGACTGAAAGATAGCAAAAAAATTTCATTGGTCCCAAATCAATATTTCAAAAAATGCACGTAAAAATGCAGTGATGTGACTTTTCAAAAGTGATCCAATGTTATTTATTTTACGACTATTTATCTATGATATTTTGTTTTTCTGGGTTATGCTGTAATTTAAACGTCACAAACAAGCAAAACCTTAAAGTACATGTCAGTAGCAACAAAAAATTTATGTGTAGAAAAATGTTCACGGAGTGAGAGTTTCATATTGGCTACCCATAGTCAAAATGGTCAAAATATTTAAATTTTTTCCTCTTACAAAAATTTTTCAGCTGCCATTTTGAAAATCAGATGTCTAATTTTTGGGGTCTGGGCTGAATTTAGTTCCAAAATGCATGCTCATAGATTATGCAAAGTTTTATGGTGGTAGCCAGAAACCTAATATTCCACCCAAAAAATAGCTATCCTACCTCACTATTGTACGTCACCAAACACTTTTTGACCTCCGCAGTTAAACAGTCGTTAGCCCCTTTTTTCTTATAATGATTTTACAACTAAAGTCATTAATTAATTTAAATTACCTTGGGTGAACCCAAAATTCCTACAGCTTCAGTATGTAGATCTTGAGGCCTTCATTGGTAGGTCACAAGGTCACCTATTTTACGTTTAGGCCATGGTTATGTTTGTTTGGTATAGGCCTACTTGGTATTCCAGTAGCGTCTCTATAGGCATTTACCTTCGTCAATAAATGCATGTCAACTACCATACACCAATGTTTGTTTATTAATTTATTCCGTTTAATTATTTTTATCAATGAAGTCTATAGAGTTACACGAATTAAGCTTATTGTCTGGCAATAAAATTACCACTTAATTTATTGAAAACCCTATTTTATTTTAGCCCTTCCCAACATTAACACCGTTAAGACTAGTGTTCCCTTCGCGACTGGTTTCACATGTTATTTTGAAGAGCTTTCAAAGTTTGCCGAGTCTGCATGCGGTAACACAAAACTTTAATGCCTCACTCCACCCAGGTTGGAGGAACTTAGGGCAAACACGGGCGAGTAAACACCCGCACTTAGGCCCCAGCTGCGGCTTCCCAACAAGCGATGCGACCGAAAATTCATATTTTTTAAAATTTTACAGTTAGTTAGTATTGGAACAATTTTGTTTTTGTCTATAACAAATAGACCTACCTTTTCTCGGATATAATTTTTATGATTATTAGTCTAAAATTAATTTTTTTTTTCTATATACCACATAGTTCTAAGAGAGAGAGTGCAGTCTTATAAGAATTACCTAGGGCCTATCACATTTGATTTAAGGATGAGCAATAAATTCTATTGTTACAGCTATTTCCCTCATGATTATCATTCAAAACAGTCAAACTAGGTATATAAGTATTTTAGACCCTTTTTTACAAAAATTGCTTTTTAACATAAAATGACATTAGGAAATAGTTCGATAAACAATTTAAATAAAATATAAACTTCATTATAAAACTTAGTAGGCCCTAAGTAAATCTCTCAGGGCCTAGTTTAATTAGAATATTTTGATACAATTTCATTACGCCGCAAATTCTAACCGTGTATGCTACAATTCCCTCATCTAAACAGTTTTATTAAGAGGTAAGGGCTGTTACTTTAAAAACTATATAGATAGTGTTCAGGGTGTTTTTTTTAAACGCAACCCAAAACTTTATTTTATCAGTGAAGGATTATTCCCCGAAGATTCCAAGAATCCCAGATTTGACCTTATTCTATTATTTTCTTTGGGGATACATAAAAATTAAGGATCAATTCACAGGATATTCAACACCTCAAAACAAACAAAGGCCTAACAAATTTAATACAAGAACTTCCAAGAGGTACCTTGCTAAACGCGTTCAGGAATTTGATGGAGAGAGCAAAACTTGTATAAACTGGCAATGGCGGGTTGTTTGAACAAATAATATAAGCTAAGTGCGATAAAAATTAAATAAAAGGTTGTCTAAAATGTAAAGATTAACAGAACAATACTGATTTCATCTTTATAGGGTATGTGTATTATTCAATATTAAAAATGGGTTGCGTTAAAAAAAACCTGTAGCCTATAACAGACTTAATTTAAAAATCTTACGAATTCAAAAACGCTGGTGTGTAGGCTAAGTGTTGGTGGAGTTAAAGCCCGTAACAAGAGCAACAAAGTAGTTAAAACAGTAGGTGAACTCCCAAAGCAGTTAAAAGGTCATCAAGTCTATGGGTTAAGTGGATCCAGCAGTTTATCGTAAACTGTTTACGGCGCACACGTGACTCCAAACTGGACATTAGCTGCTTTATTTTTATTCAGGAATATTACCTACGCTCTAACATGAGTTGAAGTTCTGAGGCAAAACGTGGTCCAGGCCGCGGTGCTAATTTTATTTGATGCCAAGTGCCAGGTTAATTGACTCGAACTATATGAACGTCAGTTTATAGTGCATTTACATTTACATGTCCTCTTCTCTTCTGGGCCAGTAGGTACATCTAGGAGATGTACATGGTCCCAGTAGGTACATGCCAAGGTTACCAGATGAAAACTTTTTCAGGGAGGACGGTTGATTCAAAAAAGGAGGACAATTACAGAAAGAGGAGGATAGCGTTAAATATAGTTCTGATAAACTTCCTTAAAGGCAATGTAGGCTATTTTTGTTTATGTAAGACAAAACAGCAGAAAAGTTGAAAAATACTCTTTTAGCTTTAACTTTGCTTATTATTGATTTTTAATATAGGGTCGGATTTTCGCATATATGCCTACAATCTCACAAGTCGGCAAAATTAAAAACGTGTTTTCTCATTTTTATGGGATAACAATCAATAATGCTATTTTAGAATCAATGTATATTGTGATCAGCCGCTTATGCCGTCGCTTGTCACTGTCGTCGTCATTGTACTGTATGCAAACGGACGGACGAAACGGTATTTTTTTAGTAACTTGAAATTAATTGGCGAATAAACGCGAACGACCGTAGATGATCGCGGGTTGACTTACCAAGACGGAACAGTCACGAACGCTCGAATTTACCAAATTACCGACCGCGGGACCCACAACGAAATTTAATTTTTTCAAAAGGCCGGGTTTTAGCAAAAGCCAGACATATAATAGTTTTTTTGAAAGCCGGGAGGACAAGAGGACAATCGTAAAAATGAGGACATGTCCTCTTAGAAGCGGACGTCTGGTCACTCTGCTTCTGGCCTTCCTAGGACGGCACTGGTGGCGTAAATAAGATTCAAAGAATCTCTCGTGCTGACGAACCGAGTCCGTGCGTCTAAATCTAATTTAAGGGGGTTGTTAATCGTTGTTAGTATAGGGTTGGATTTGACAGGTGGTTAGAAAGTCGTCAATGCAAACCAATAGTTTCTACACCATGGTGTAGAAACTATTGGTTTGTAAAAAAATTGAGTTTTCTTTGAAAAAAGGTGAGTTTTTCTATTGTTTCAAGCCAATGTGGTAAGCATTGAAAAAGTTTTTGCCAGCGTATTTTGATTGTTGTTCAAGTGCAGTGAGTCTGTTTTGTTGTGCAAAGCGAGATCTGCGTCTTGTGTCGTGGCTATGAGACGGCTGAAGATTATCAAGGTTGGAGGATTTAATGTACATTCTGACCTCCAAAATGTACAGGCGTGGGACAGTTAGAACGCCCAGATTTACAAAAGCCTCTCCGCAGATTGTTATACGAGTCAAAAAACGTGGCCATCTATACGACCAACGTTAATTCTAGCATTGGACTTTATGGACGTCCGGGGCCACGTTATTTGATTCGGACTATACTTAAATAATTACCGTTTGAAACGAACCGAGTTTTTGTCATGAAATACAAGGCAGGTATTTTCCTGGAAAAGTCAACTTATATGTACGACTTTGAGTAATGTGTGTATTAATTTAACTCTTCAAGAGAGGGAGGTCTAGCATGGGTATAGTTCGGGTCACTCAGCTTGGCTAAGGCCGTTCGTAAGCCAAGTACTAAAATTAACATTATTCTTACGGCGGACTGGGCCAAGTTACTCGAACTGGCCTATATTACATTAAGTTACATTGGAGTCTGTGGTATAGACATTAATAGGCCTATATGTGGAGGCTAGCTAAACCTAAAACCTAAACTGCCGGAAAACTTTGGGTTAGAAGATTGAAACCTTCTAATTAATGAATGTGGTTGCAAAGTAAGTGATACAGAAACGCTGATAACATTTTAAATTAATTTAGGCCTAATTTATTGAATAATCGGGTTTTCTATGTAAGTTATATTAAAGCAATTTAGGAAACATGTTCAATATACCTACGTATGTTAGTGTTGTATGTTAGTACAAATAAAAATATAACTCTAAACGAAGCAAATCAAGATAAAAAATAATTGAGCAACAGAGAACAGTAATCTACTAATGGTGGCTTATTGGGGAAGCCTCCTATTATCTATCTCCCCTTATCCTACATTTTGTACTTGGTAATGGCTTTATCTGGATCGCAGCCCAATGGTAATCGGATAAAGTACTGCCGTATATAATTTAGAAATGTGGTTATACAGTGCCATAGTTGGCTGCAAACTGAATGTATTATACTTTTGATCCTTTCATACACTGTATAACAAGAGAGAAAAAGTAAATAATTTTTCTAGTAACACTTTTGCTTAGTGTTTCTAACAAAAAAAAAACAAAGTGAAGTTTTTAAGAATTACATTTAGACTGAAACGAACATCACGGAAACAATAGTACATTGGAACAGCCTGACGAGATATCACTTGCGCTTTCCAATCATTGTCCAAGGGGTGTGAATGATTAATAAAACAAATACACATAATGCAGTTCGTATTTGAAGTGTGCTGGATAACTAAAGAATATAATAGCCCACAGCGTGTTTTTTTTAAACCCAACCCATTTTTAAGTTTGAATAATGCACATAAAAGATGAATTGAGTATTGTTTTGGTTATCTTTGCATTTTATACAACCTATTATTTAAGTTTGATCACATTTAGCTTACATTATGTGTTCAAATAATCCGCCATTGACATTTATACAAAGTTGTGTCATCTCTTCAAATTCCTGAATACCTCGTTGAATTTCTTGTATTAAATTTGATATGTTTGTTTTGAGGTGCTGTATATCCTGTGAATTGTTTTCGCCTTACTTTTTTAGGCCTTTCTTTTTACGTATCCCAAAAGAAAATAATATAATAGGGTAAAATTGGGGGATCTTGGGAAGAATAATCATTCACTGATAAAATTAAGTTTTGGGTTGTTTTAAAAAAAACCCTGTATATGTATCAGTTTTGAAGAATACTGCGACACCATCATGGAATACCGCGGCAGACGCGATTTTAATGCAACACACCAGTTACATAAATAAAAAATTAGATGTATTAGGCCTACATATTAATTTAGAAAAGTTATCGTATTTATTAAGTTAAAAGGGGCTTTTGGTTGGCGAGGGTGTTGGAACGTGACGTAGACCCCCCTCGCGTGGTGAAGTTCCAGCGTTATCGGCTGAGTTATAACGCCATAAACATTTATTGCATAAACCATCCAAACTCAATATCGTATCTAGCTCAGATAGGCCTACTTCGAAGTTGTGGACCCCCAACCCAAAATAATTTACATCTAACAGTGAGTTGTCAATGCGTGGTTTTGTTCAATATCTCGTCATATTGTGCTGCTTTTTAGATTTAAAATAACAAAAACGGGCTCGCACGAAATAATAAACTTCCATATTAATCATAACTGACATAACCTAGTAAGTTTTATTGTTGATGAATTTATTGAGTTCTTTTTTAATTGCTCAAAAATTATTTTATTTAATTTTTATTTAAGTTTTTTTTCAGTTATTTCATTTTTATATTAGCTAAGTTTAATATTGAATTTTTATTCAATTTTTTTTGGATTTTTAAAAATTGTTAATCAGTTTTGGACCTATTCAAAACTGGAGATTTTATTTTTGTAACTTATGACAATTGGTAAATCACTTTGGATTGTCACATTTGAGTTGAAGCATAAAGGGAAAACTGGCTACAATCCCCTATATAGAGTCTTCTAAAGCATATGAAACCATTTGCCTGATTTCTTGGTAAAACATACGCCAGCATAGCAAAATATTTTAATGATTTAAAATGTATGAGTTAGACTCAACTGTACGAATTGATTTTCTATAAACTAAACGAACTAACTATAAAATTTGACAAACACCAAATTTAAAAGCACTCGACACTATCGTTATAAAATATGTTCTAAGTATATCAAAACAGGCCTAGGCCTACGTCAAACCCCCACAACAAACATAACAAACGGTGTGTGTGTGTGTGGTTATGTGTGTTTATATATATATTCAGGTATATATTCTCAGGTTGTGTTGTGACGCAAGTAAAAAAAAACTGTGAGTCGTGGTAGAATATACAACGGGCAAGTGGCTGTGTTGCAGTTCAAGGTCACCACAACAATAACTCATTAACTTAACGACTCTTCTCTCCCGTTTTGCGGAGACGTTGCGCTATCTCAACTGGTTTGTGATTCATAAACAGCGCCACTTCCAACGACAGCTACTCTTGTTTTATGTAAGAGGTAACACAACATGTAGGTCACTCCAAGACAGCGACCAAACAATGTAACAGAGCAATAGCATATAAGGTCGCAAACATAACAAACATAACAAAGCAATAGCAAATAGCATCACAACATAACAAAATCAAAGAGAATGTCGATCAATCTTGAAAAAGAACTACTTCCTTCAATATTTATAATCATAACTAATGTTAACTACAGTTAGGAAGGGAATCCCAATTTTCAGTTTTTAAATGAAAAAAGAAAGCATTGTTTATTTTTATATTTTGATTTGTAAGAAATAATAATAAAATTTGTAAAAAGTAAAATTCATTCAAGAAATTTATTTTGTTATGGGCATTTTTAGCATCATTATAATTTACAATGGTATGTATTTCGTAGAAAGTCTTCAAAAATATAAATATCAAATTATTTCAGCAATAATTAATTTTCATTGAACCAGTATCACTCTAGCAGGAGGACACGTATGGTATTGCAATGAGATTATTGTATTATTAGTGAGGGTTGATCGGTGATCGTGCACAAAGCATATACGTAACCACGTCAGCGTCGCTTCATAGAATTCTATATAGGTATGATATCACAGATAATGCAGATTTGGTGGCACTTGATTATTTTGTACAGCGCTGTGTATAAAGAGGCAATAGAGGAAAATAGTGGGAATAACAATGATGAATCGAACTTTTTTAGTTGTGTTTTGATATCTTTTAATAGTAAACGTTCTAAGCTTTAGGTTATAACTTATAAAAAACCTAAAAAATATTGGGTCGAACATCGATTTAAATATATATTATTGTGCACAATAATTATTTAATATATACACCATATTTCAATGAGTATAACAAATATTTGATTTCCCGACTATACTAATAATAATCAAGATAATTAAGGGGTTGGGCAATATTTTAATACAGAAAGAAGTGGCATGAAAAGAAATAGAATCATCAATTCAGGCAAAGCAAGTATTGTTTGCTCGTTGTATTAAGATTATTGGAATGTTAGTTTTCAAGTTCAAAGTGTAAAATAAGGATCACGGACTTGGTAACAAAATTGTATCAATAGTTATATCACTTGAAAAATAACTTCGAACTCGTCGTGCAGTCATCGGAGGAACTAAATAAAACTATAATCCAGGAATAGTTTTTAGTTTTTAGTTTTACCTCCTTCTCTTAATTCTGGAAAGCTACAAAGCTGCAACCAGCATCGTAATCATAAATGAGCACCTCGGTGAACACTACGTCTTGTTCATAAATTACTGAGTTTACAGCTTGTTTTGACAGCTGGTGCGTAAAAGAAAGCTCTTTGTCGTTTTAAATTTAAAGTTTATTATCTTCATTAAAATTGTATACAGGGTGTTCCGGAACTCTCTACCAATAAATACTTTGGTAAGTCAAAATATCTTATTGCAATTTTCAAAACCTCAATAGAACCGCCATTTTGTTTTTTTATGCAAAATAAATTTTTATGGGGCAACTTGTCATAACATAATGAAACTTGGAATGCCGCTTTATAACCTACACCATAGACGGAGTAACGAAAATAACGTCTTGGGTTACCTCATCTATATGCCTAAACCCCTAATTACAGAAAACATATGTTTTGCGATCTTTATTTTCAAAATGGCGTCTGCATAACAAATTCACGTGAATATCTCAAGATGTCCTTATTAAAGAAAACTATCTTATCCCTTATATTTTTCGTAGAGAATTTAATTACTAAAAATCAATTATACCAAAATTAAAAAATCGCTTCGTAAATACAGGAGGTAACGTTTTTAAGAAACTTCGTTTTTGCCAATATTAACTGCTATTACCTCAAACACAAGCAGGTTGTATGGTATTTAGTCATATCTCATTTAAATAAATATTTTGTAATTTTTTGAGGATTTGGTTCCGGAGCTTGTCTATGGAACAAATGTACATATTTGGACCACAGGAGGATTATAGGACACTCTGTAAAACATATCAAGAAAATGGTAATATTAATGAATGTTGTAGGAAAGTTTAACTCTTCAAAATACTACAGCATTTCTTGGATTTTAAGGAAACCAACCAACTATATAAACAGAACAATCGAGGTAGGCCTAAATTAGTTGCTTAAATTTTTTTAGTTTTTTAAAATGTATACGTTTTAAAGAAAACAAAGATAAAAGATTAATTTTCTAATTAAAGTTCTGGCCAAATCATTAGGCGGGTGGCGAAAAATGGAAACTCCAGCTGTATAAATGACTTGATGTTAAAGACACCTCCGCTCCTCTACACAGTTAAGTAGTTGAACATATTTCCAACAGATAGAAGCACACTTACTTGGGTATGTTTGGAGAACTTACTCAGCTGATTTGGAGAATATAAACAAAGAGCATAACTGTCTACAACCTCAGATTGCCAAAACCATATTTTGAACGCCAGCAGCGCACTCGATCACCCGCCTAATGATTTGGCCGGAACTCAAGTTAGTTAATAGATTATTTTCATCTCAAATATATTTTCAAGTAAATATATTTCATAGTAAATATCACATTTTCATTTCTCGTAAATTGTATTTTGAGTAGTGTATAGTATAGGCATGTTTTGGGTTACACAATATGTTAACGCATTAATATTTTTGTTCGAATTTGGACACCATTAAATATTTCCTAAATCTGTAACTTGTATATATATACATAAATGTGTGTGTGTCTTTGTAATTATTTGTAGAGCTGCCAAGTAATATCACATTTAAAAATAAACCAAATCAATCAAAAATCTAACAGATAAAAAATATAGGCATTATGCAAGACTTGGCAATAAAAAAACGAAACAATTGATCAAATATATCTGAGGAAACACAAACAACGAAGTGGCAAACTAATAGCTCTAAGGAAGCCAACAAAAACAGGCGAAGTGGGAGGGTCAACTGACCCTGTTGGCTTTGGCAACCAATACTCATCCACCGCAAGTGCGTCGGGATTGGTAACACCGACTACTTTCCATCGACTCGTGACTAATCGATTAGTTTCGAGCATCGAATAGACTAGTCATTCGAGATAGTTAAATGATCAATAACCATCAGAAATCCCCCAACCTCTTAACCGTTAGGTTGAATTCTTGACGACTAATCAATCAATATCGACTTGTAGACTAGATATCGACTATTCGACGAAATGAACACATTCGGTTAAAAGTCAAGTCGACTCAGGCTTATACAAGGACGGATTGTCGCTGAATATCATCGACCACATAGTACATTGTATATTTTTGTACTATGTGGTCGATGCTAAATCTGCAATGTGAGCTTGAGCTAGCTCAACAGTCAGAAACAGATGAGCTGGAAATTAACTATTAAAGGGGGAATAACAAATAAAAATAACATTATTGAGAAAACATGTCTCGTCGATTTTATTCATATTAGGTAAATTAGCTAAAAAAAGGCGCTGATAAATTGATTGGTGAGTTGAGTCCATTGTTAACTGAATCATAGATGAATAACTGTACTGACTGGCACCCAGTGCTCTTTATGAGTTATTTAACAAGAGTTCTTACTGTAGGTTGTCCCCAAATTTGTTAAAGTGGCAACGTAATTACAATATTTTTTAAAAAACTACATAAAAGAAGAAGGGAATTATTACCCTATAACTCATAGGGTACATATTTGGACCACAGGAGGATTATAGGACACTCTGTAAAACATATCAAGAAAATGGTAATATTAATGACATGTTATAGGAAAGTTTAACTCTTCAAAATACTACAGCATTTCTTGGATTTTAAGGAAACCAACCAACTATATAAACAGAACAATCGAGGTAGGCCTAAATTAGTTGCTTAAATTTTTTTAGTTTTTTTAAAATGTATACGTTTTAAAGAAATCAAAGATAAAAGATTAATTTTCTAATTAAAGTTCTGGCCAAATAATTAGGCGGGTGGCGAAAAATGGGAACTCCAGCTGTATAAATGACTTGATGTTAAAGACACCTCCGCTCTTCTACACAGTTAAGTCGTTGAACATATTTCCAACAGATAGAAGCACACTTACTTGGGTATGTTTGGAGAACTTACTCAGCTGATTTGGAGAATATAAACAAAGAGCATAACTGTCTACAACCTCAGATTGCCAAAACCATATTTTGAACGCCAGCAGCGCACTCGATCACCCGCCTAATGATTTGGCCGGAACTCAAGTTAGTTAATAGATTATTTTCATCTCAAATATATTTTCAAGTAAATATATTTCATAGTAGATATCACATTTTCATTTCTTGTAAATTGTATTTTGAGTAGTGTTTAGTAGACTATAGGCATATTTTAGGCTACAAAATATGTTAACGCATTAATATTTTTGTTCGAAGTTGGACACTATTAAATATTTCCTAAATCTGTAACTTGTATATATACATATATAAATGTGTGTTTGTCTTTGTAATTATTTGTAGAGCTGCCAAGTAATATCACATTTAAAAATAAAACAAATCAATCAAAAATCCAAGTGAAAAAATATAGGCATTATGCAAGGCTTGGCAATAAAAAAAAACGAAACAATTGATCAAATATATCTGAGGAAACACAAACAACGAAGTGGCAAACTAATAGCTCTAAGGAAGCAACAAAAACAGGCGAAGTGGGAGGGTCAACTGACCCTGTTGGCTTTGGCAACCAATACTCATCTACAGCAAGTGCGTCGGGATTGGTAACACCGACTACTTTCCATCGACTCGTGACTAATCGATTAGTTTCGAGCATCGAATAGTCTAGTCGTTCAAGATAGGTAAATGATCAATACCATCAGAAACCCCCCAATCTCTTGATCGTTAGGTTGCCAACTTGTCGGTTGAATTCTTGACGTTTAATCAATCAATATCGACTAGTAGACTAGGTATCGACTATTCGACTAAATGAACAATTATTCGGTTAAACGTCAAGTCGACTCAGGCTTATACAAGGACGGATTGCCGCTAAATATCATCGACCACATAGTACATTGTATGTTTTTGTACTATGTGGTCGATGCTAAATCTACAATGTGAGCTTGAGCTAGTTGAACAGACAGAAACAGATGGGCTGGAAATTAACTATTAAAGGGGGAATAACAAATAAAAAATAACATTATAGAGAAAACATGTCTCATCGATTTTATTCATGTTAGGTAAATTAGCTAAAAAAAGGCGCTGATAAATTGACTGGTGAGTTGAGTCCATTGTTAACTGAATCACAGATGGATAACTGTACTGATTGGCACCCAATGCTCTTTATGAGTTATTTAACAAGAGTTCTTACTGTAGGTTGTCCCCCAAAGTTGTTAAAGTGGCAACGTAATTCCAATATTTTTAAAAACTAAAAAAATACCTACAACTCAGTAAATTATCGACCTATTTCACAGAAAGTAGCCTAAATAGCTCTCTGTGATAGACATTTAATCATTCATACGAAATCTTTATTTTTTATGTCCTTTCAATGTAGCAAGGCAAATTGTTTTTAAAGAGCTGAAAAACGAACTACTTTAATAAGAGCTCTGGGATGATCTATTTACGGCAAGATTTAATCGTGGTAACTTTGCCGAGCTCGTGAATGCACGTGAAACAGTTGTGTCGGTTGTCGTTCGGTTTTTTAAGAAGCCCATATCACTAGTATAATCACTCCGCCAACTCATTTTTTCCTCGAACTTATCTTCTACATCACTAGATTGCAAGTAAAAAGGATAGAATAACAACCCTTTAGGTTGTATGGTTTTTTATCTTAACAAATACAAACATCAAGCTTACTTGACCAGTTAAAAACTATTAGTACCATTTTGAAAGCTGTTCCGAATACAAAAATAACTTTAAGGAAAATACAAAGTATTAATATTGGTTACCGTAAACATGGCTCTGAAACACAGCGCATTTAAAGTATTTAAGCTGACAAGACCCTTATCAATATGCATAGCTTGTCAAAGGGCCGAATTGCGTCCTGATCTCTATGTAAATGTGGGCTTTATTGTAATCATTATGGCAAGGCAAGGCCACCGATAAATTTTGCATGTTTCCTATAGCTTTGCAATTTGCTTGTTTTTGGACTGCTTTAATTTAATTTAATATCTGTGTTGCCGTCCAGTAGGTAGTGAGAGTGTTTAAAAGTGTTAAGATAAGCTTAGCAATTAATAGGTAATCCGTGTTACTTAAATGCGCAAAATCTGTACTTTGAGGGCTTTGAAAGGGTTTTTGAGTCCATATACACTGACTTAACACAGTCAGAAGGCATCACACTAGATGTGAAGGGTTTAAAAAACGGAAACGTAACTTATCAGTGTTAGCTCAATAATTTGGTTGTAACGTTCTAAACAAGAAACACATTATTTAAAAAAAATGTATATAAAATATAGGGCAATCTGGGGCAATTATTGTTGGTTCCAAATAATTTTTTTTCGGGTTGGTCTTTTTTAAATAATTTATTA